>MU225397.1:242347-268201 GCA_018584345.1 Thuja plicata | reverse complement strand
AATGCATGGTAATGGAACTATGAGATGAAAATGAAGCTATCTAAATCTTAGCAGCATAACAATGTATTTTCTAATATGAGATGAAGGCTCTTTTGTGCTCCAAAATGCATACTATTTATAGAAGAATTAGAGAGAGAGAGGGAGACAAGGTTCATTAATGAGTTGAGGGACTCATTAATGGTGGTGTAAGAGCCATTAATGCCTTGAGCATTAATGAGGCATGGAGGAGATATGGGCTTAAGACATCTTCATTAATGAGGCATTAATGAAAGCCTTAAATAAGCATGGGAAGGGTGTAAGAGGGTGGCTTGAGAAGGTGGACTTGAGGAAGGAATCTTGAGATTCCTTGAATTTCTCAAGTGGGTTGAGTTGTTAATCATTCCTTAATGGAATGTGACAACATTAGGAGGTGGGTTAGGATTAAAATTAGAATGAGGATTAGATTAGCAAGGGTGGAATGGGTTGAGATGGGTTAGAACCCAAGGTAGAAGTGGTTGAGATAGGTTAGGTTGGGGTTTTAAGGGAATATAAATGAAATGAATTAAACTTATTTAATTCATTTAAAATATAAGAATTAATTATTTAAGCATTTTATTGCTTTTTAATAATTAAGGGGACTATAACCATTTTAATTAAATTAAATAGGCTAGGGGAATGGGTAAATTGCAAGTGGGTAATTGATTTAGGGATTTATTTAATTTCTTTATAATTAAATACTATAGCCATGTTTGAATTTGTTTTGATTTAATTGGTTTAAATTGATTTGAATTGTTTGGCTATAATAGTTAATATAATTCAGTGATAAAAATCACCTAGGACATTAATTTTGATTTTAAAAATGAATTATGCCAAAGTAACATTGTCATGACATAATTGAGGGTATGATCACACTTAGGGCAAATAGGGTCCATAGTTGGAACATACCAAATTTAGGTGGTTACATTTGCCTCTCTTTGAATTGATGTGCGAGCAGTGCATTGATTCAAAGAAAGTTTTTGATTTTGACTTCAGAAAGATTGAGAATTATGTTCTTGGTTGTTGAATGAAATGTTGATGAGATCAGTCTTGCACTTGATCGAACAAAACTAATAGAATTGATTTTTAACTTGGTTTTCATCCAAAGATCAATAAAAAAAGATTCTAAAGATACCAATTTTGAACTTGGTTGTCATCCAAAGATTGGTAATATTGATTCTGAACTTGGTTGTCGTCCAAAAGTTAGTTTGAAGCTGCCAGTAGCTTAATAAGAATATTTTAAAATGAGGAAACATAAGATATCCAGCTCATGAGAACCAAAGCTTTCTATCCAACAGTTTCAACTTTAGTCAAGGAAACTGTTATGCCCCTAGTTTGTTTGATAACGAAGTCATTTTTAATGTTGTTTCAAACAAAAATTTAATTGATGATAGTGTGATCATGCCCCCTCGGGAATGAAATTGAAGGAAAAGAATTAATCCATCAGTTGAAAGAATGTATCACTTACAGGAAGCGGTTAAGAAAGAATGGAATAGAAGAAGTGGGAAAAAAAGGTGTGTTTTAAAAATAACACATGATTATCAAGTTAATTATGTGAAAATATGAGTGGTGAGACAGATAAAAATGATGTCAGACCAAGATTTATGAAAAAATGTACATTTGGATAGATTCTTGGAACAAATGAAGCAAATCTGTAGTTTTTGAAAGTGTTGTAAGAATGGTACTGTGCTGCTGAAAACATTGTAGGTGCCTTTGATTTGGTTCCTGATTGATCAAAAAGAGAATAGAAATGTAATTGTAAATGTCCGGGAGGAGATTCAGAACTCCTAAATGGCTCAAAAGACCAATATAAGCCTCAAAATTTACCATTTCACTATTCATTTTCACTTTCATCCATAGTAATTTAGAGAGCTCTGCAGAGAAGATGGTAGTCCCTATGAGGAACCATCATTTTGAGATGAGCTAGCGACATCAGTGCCCAGCCGACTACCCACCGCCGGTAAGTGCTTGAAAGACTACCTTGTGAATTTTGCAAATTTCAATTTCATGCATTTTTGTAGTAGTTATGGCCTTTTGAATTTTGAATCACATCCAGTATTCTGGATCGCAACCTGTAAATCCTGTGTCGCATCCAGTATTTCCCAGATCGCATCCAATTTTTTTGGATTCCTACGTCACATCCAGGATACTCTAGATCGCATCTGCTATCATTGTTTTAGTCTTGTTTTTGGGATGAAAGTCATCAGTGTGTCATACCCTGTCAGTTTAGGCTTGTACCCTGCATTTAGGGTCGCATCCCATATTTTGGGGATGACACGCTGTAAACTCCATCGCATCCTATATTTCCAGGATCATATCTGGTAAAATGGATCGCACCCTTTTGTTTCAGAATCACATTTGGTTAGGAGGCTTATAAATATAATCTTTTTGACCCGCTTGCATGCCGCAAACTTTGAATTATTTAGTTGATTAGCAGTCTGCACCTTTGGTAGATAGAAAATTGATTTCACCTTTGAATGTGTTAAAAAAAGGTAGATTTTGAGGTAGTTGCCTTTAGAGGCACATATCCAGGTTGTGTGCTTGCATTATCTGGACTGCTTTTTGATGCTGAGAAGTCCATAGTGATCTGATGTGGACTAGGTTCATTGATAAGTTTACCTAAGATAGGGGTAAAATGAGGGTTGTTGACTACTCTGGCTGAGAGATGGCACTCAGAGCACAACACCTTCCATATTCTAACCGGGGAGATCATAGTGACTCCAGAGGACGTATGGCATATATTGTGTGTGCTGATTATGGGCCAGGAGGTATTCTTTGAGTTGAGAGGTGGCGTGGCCATTGGGGCTGCACGTAGATATTTCCAAGATGACACCATCAATCAGAGATATCTATCATGGGACTATATGGTTGATCATTATGATCGCTTATCTGTGTACTTAGCAGGTCTAATAGGTGGCATCCTGATGCCAGATAGAGGTTAGCATGGATTTATGGTCGGTTGGGTAGGTATGATAGAGTAGATGGTTACCCACCGATAGAGATTTGCATGGGGCAGTTGCATTTTAGCCCATATGTACCGAGAGCTTCATGAGATAGTTTATCATTATACACGGAGCATGACCATGGACATTCTTATTCTTCAGATCTGGGCCTGGGAACACATCCCTATGACACAGCCAATTGTAGACAGATAGAGGGCACCAGAGTAGCCTTATGTTTATATGTATTTAGGTCTTATTCAGCATCCCCATCTGGGCAAGGTCAAGTATTGGTGCTGCCTCTTTGATGACATGACTGAGGTAATTTGGTGACCATATTTAGATTGTGAGGAGTGGACCTCAAATGCATGGTAGGTACCATTTTTGTTTTAGAGAAGATACCTCATAGGGAGGACCAGATATGTGGTAGAGTGATTCATCCATACTCGAGTGCTGAGATAGTATGGTNGTCGGTAGGGTAGGACAGAGGACATCACTATACATGCTCAGACTAGAGATGAGACACCATTATGGGGTGCGCAGTTATAGTATGAGACAACACACTAGGAGATCCATGATATGGTGGGAGTAGACTGGGATCTCCACCTTGATGTAGCTGATACATGTGTCTTTGATGGATATGCTGCAGAGACGCTTCAGTACCCTTTTCCTTATTTTACAGTACCAAAAAAAATCATTCCTCGCATAGAGGAGCCTTTCGATTATGATCCTGAGGATCGCCCAACTAGGGGGAGAGGAGGAGTGCAAAGAGATAGGGCACCTAGTAGGCATGGAGGTCAGGATGGTGGTAGGGATGGTAGAGATGGCCAACATCCTCCTCCTGATGAGGATGACAGTGGAGATGATAGGGGTGGTGGTGGTGAGGCTGTGGATATAGGTGGAGCTAGTGGCAGTGGGCAGGGGAGGCATGAGAGGTTCAGATTTATAGCTCCGCAGAGAGATCCTGGTCTACTCCTTACTAGGAATCAGTAGAGACAGAGACATTAGAGGTCACAGGATAGACCTCAGGATAGAGGACAATATAGGTCTTAGGACCAGGATATAGGTAGAGACAGAGATCCTCTTTCCAGATGTGAGCAGGAGAGAGCAGCTCCGAGCCATGATTACTGCATTAGAGGCCCGGTTCACCACTGTAGATGCCTTATTGGCAGATAGGGATACATAGCTCAAGTGTTTGAGAGTAGAGAGGGATAGACAAGGCAAGATGCTCAGAGCGGAGAGAGACACCCATGCTCAAACGATAGTTCACCAGGGGTAGAGGGCCACTTATTATTACACACTTTATCATGCAGCAGTGTCGGAGGGCCAGAGAGCACCTTCCTTTTCATGATTGGCTTAGCAGTCAAAGGGGGCTATGCCACCTCCAACAGCTCCTTTTGTATCACCTCCTCCTCCTCCTCTTGACCAGGGAGAGGGGGCGGGGCAGAGTTGATATTTTGTACCATCTATATGACATGTGTATCTTGATATTATATTTGTATATCTAGATCCTACTGAGATCCCCCTTTTTTGTATATGACATTCATACATGTATATCTGATTCATTCAGCCTCACTAATACTCTGATACTCTTTATGCATACTGTTCCATATTTTGATCTATACCATGTTGTGATATATATATCTAATGTAGCTTCCTGATTCTGATATGTTTCATGAGTCCCCTTTGCTTTGATAGATGTGGTAGATGTATTTTGCACATGTGATGATATCTTGGTCTCTTGATGAGTTAGATTTAGACATCATTTTATGATTTGATTTGATTACTGATATAAATATGTTTTAAATGAGACGTATGTGAAAATGCAAATGTATGTTTCTTTTTATTTTCCCTCATGCAAAATAGATGTATGGATGCACTTTAGGATGAAAAGGTAAAAATGTAATACATGGATGCTTTATTTTTGTATTTTCCTGTTTCTTCTTTTCATGAATGCAAAATGTATGCCATGGATGTGCAATGATAGATATATTAGTAATATGGATGAGGTAATTAACTTGATTTTTTTAGAAGAAGATAGAACACATTTTTAAGCACAAAAAGTCTTTATGCGTTTACTGCCTTTATAAATGTATCATGCAATCTCTAAATGCAACTATATGCAGACTCTTAGGACTTGTCACTGATATGCAAATATTGTAACATTTTTATCATCATTGGGCACTTTTGGAATGGATACCACTTGATAGTACAACAATCACTAATACCCACTGATATTATGAAAGTATGAATACTATGTTTTATTAGAATGTCAGAAATAGACTTAGGTATCAAGGCATATAATCCAGGACAACAAAAATAGTCACCTTCCTTTTAATATACCAGATCTTGATTAAGGAAATATATTGGACCTGCAATGACCTTGAAAATTCATATCCTTGGGTACATTATGATTCATATACCTTAGTGAGAATCTGGATTAGAAAATAGATAGGGAAAATGTTTCAACCTTGCCGTAGTTTACACGTAACAAAGATCGAGATATATGCGGCTATCCACCCATAGTAGCAGCTCTTACCATAAACATCCAAGTTAGGTGAAATTTATAGGATCATTTGGAAACAATCACCATACGTAGAAAGCCAAAAAAACATTATACCCCCTATCCTTGTGACTCTTTGTCTTTGCATAGATGTTATTGAGTAACTAAGAAGACACAAGAAATCATCAATTGTGAATCAATCAAATAAAATTTATAATTACTTAGATGCCCCGAGTTGAGAACATCATCAAGACATAAAATAATCATAATCAAACCAATATCACACTGTGTGTTTTAAGTAGTACTTGTTTATTCATCTGTCAAACACAGTAAAGATTCATCAATCAGAAAATTGGAATGCAAGAAATATGGTGTTCCATGTCTATGCATTGATAGGATAATTCATTCATGTTTGCGATCCAATATAGCCCTGTAGGAACTCCGTTAATGTAAATATCATGTCTGGATATGAGATGTTTTAAAAAGACACCCTGGTTTTGGAAAGTGACATTTGTTTTGCATGTATCAAGAAATATTGTGTCCATGAGGCAATCCATCCTAGAGTAACCTAGCAAAGATGCCCCCAATGCAGAATGACTTATTCCTAAGACGTAAATGTAGACAAATCCCAAGTGAGGATAAGATAGTTATTTAGAAAAATGAAGCCAACATATGAGCACAGGTAAAATTATGAAGGCCTAGTATCAGTAGTGCTTTGATAGATGGAGCGTAGAACACAAGTGACGCTTGATTGCTAGGTTTTCACCACTTGGAAAGATCATTTCTTTATTTTTTCTACCAAGATGCCTATTTTACCAGGTGCTCATCAAGGCACTTTTCTCTTTTTCAATGTTTTTGCTATTTTTTCTTTTTAAAATGTTTTTGCAGTATCAAGGTGCCTGTTTACCAGGTTTTCACCGAGGATACCCTTTCTTCAGGACTTTTTCCACTATTTTTTTTTGGATTTCTTCAGGATCAATTTTATGAATGTTTTTGGTATTTTGCAAGAAATTTTTGCTGTACAAGCTCTGCTAGCCAAATATCAAGTATAGAACCACTTCAAATGTAGAGTGTTGATAGGATCTGGAAGAACATCTCCCTCAGGTGTAGCCAATTGATAAGCTCCAGTCCCAAAAGTAGTAGTGATAACATATGGTCCCAGCCAATTAGGTTCAAACTTTCCTTTTTTCTCTCTATTAGGCTGGTTCTTAGGATTCTCTTTGAGGATGAGATCTCCCACTTCAAAATTGCGTGGTTTGACCTTCTTATTGTAACCTTTGGACATACGTGCTTGGTACACTTTGAGGTGGTCAAACACTTGTTGTCTACGCTCATCTAGAAAGTCCAGAGAATTTACCCTATCTATGTGGTACTACTCGTCAATAACAAGACCTTGTAAAGATATCCACAAAGATGAGATTTCAACCTCAATGGGTAGTACTGCTTCAATGCCATAGACTAGAGCAAATGGTGTGGCTCCAACTAGTGTTCATATGCTTTTTCTGTAGGCCCATAGTGCCGGATTTAGTTGTAAATGCCAGTCTTTGCCAGACTTGCTTACATTTTGGTGTAGGATCTTGAGAATATTCTTGTTGGATGCCTCAGCCTGTCCATTACCTTGAGGATAATAGATTGAGGAGAAATGTTGAATGATATAGAACTGTTCACAAAGGTCATCAATGTCTTGATTTTTAAATTGGCCCCCATTGTCTGTTACAATTGAAGAGGGTATCCCATATCTACAAATAATGTAGTTTAGAATGAACATAGCCACCTATTTTCCCATGGATTTGATTAGCGGCACAGCCTCAACCCACTTTGTGAAATACTCGGTGGCTATACTGATGAGCTTGTGTCCATTTGAAGAGTTGGGATATATTTGTCCAACCAAGCCAAAGGCCCATTGTTGAAATGGTCAATGTGTTATGAAAGGTATAAGTTCTCTGGCAGGAGTATGGATAAGATTTCCATGTGTCTGGCATTTAAGACATGCTTTTGAAAATTGAATAGCATCTCTCTCCATGGTAGGCCAGTAATAGCTTACTCTGAGTAGTTTCTTGGCTAATGAAAATCTGTTTGAGCATGATCCACATACACCTTTGTGGACTTCTTTTAATGCTAGATCAGACTCTTCGAGTTATAAACACCTAAGAAGTGTACCATTGAGACCACGTTGATATAGGTTGTTATTTATGAGGACATAACGTGATGCTATCCTAATCAAGGATCTTTTCTCATTTCTAGATAGATTATTAGGGATAGTTTGGTCAGAAAGGTAAGCAATGATATTGGCATACCGAGATTGGTCTGGGGCATTCAAAGAACATATTACCTGGTATTCAGGGGTATCAAATGTGGGATTGGATAGTTCTTCCACCAAGAATTCATAGCATAATTGATGTTCTTCTAGTTGTAACATGGATGCCAAGGTAGCCATAGCATCTATATCTTTGTTCTCTGATCTTGGTATCTACTGGAAGGTGACGAAGACAAAGTATTTCTTCAGGTCATCAAATAGTTGCTTGTAGGGCATCAACTTTTCATCCTTTGTTTGATACTCCCCATTGAATTGATTGATAATTAGTTGCGAGTCACCATATACATGTAACTCTATGATCTTCCACTCCATAGCTAGCTTAAGGCCGTTTACCAATGCTTCATATTCTGAAATATTGTTGGTACATGGAAACATGAATTTGTAAGATTTGGGAATCTTGTAACCTTGAGGAGTGATGAATAGGACCCCTGCTCTAGATCCTTGTTGAGTGAATGAATCATCAAAGTACATCTTCCATGGATATTTAGTGAGATGCATGATTGTTTCATCAGGGAATTCAACAAGTAAAGGTGCATCATCCTAGAGTGGTGAATCAACCAATTGATCTACAAGGACCTATCCTTTGATAGCTCTCCATTCTACATATTCAATGTCAAACTCACTTAGAATCAGGACCCATTTTGCCAAACGTCCTGTTAATACTGTTCTGTTCAAGAGGTACTTTAGAGGATCAATCTTAGCAATGAGCCTCATTGTATGAGAGAGCATATAGTGCCTTAATTTTTGTGATGCAAAGATGACTGATAAGCATGCTTTTTCAATAATTCTATAATTGATCTCATAAGAGACTATTGTTCTACTAATGTAGTAGATAGCTCTTTCTTTTTTGGTTTCATCCTCTTGTGCCAGTAATACCCCTAGGGATGTAGCTGTAGCTAAAATGTATAGGATTAGGGGTTTTCCATGAATAGGAACCATAAGAATAGGAGGAGTAGCTAGGTATCCCTTCAATTCTCTGAAGTTTGCTTCGTAGTGTTCATCCCATTTGAAGGTAACCCCTTTATGTAGTAACTTAGTAAAGGGTTGGGCCCTATCTGCAAGCTGGGACATGAATCTCCTGATGGACTGAAGTCTTCCTTGTAGCATCCTCATTTGACTGATGTTATATGGAGGATCCACCTCTAGTATAGCTTTAACTTTAGCATGGTCTACCTCAATTCCTTTTGCTGAAACAATGAACCCTAAGAGCTTCCCTGATTGGACCCCAAAGACACATTTCTTTGAGTTGAGCCTGAGTTGAAACTGCTCCATTTGATCTAATATTTTTCTTAGGTCAGCAATGTGAGTACCTCTTTCTTTGGATTTAGCCAATGTGTCATCTATGTAGTCCTCCGTGTTCTTGTGCATCATGTCATGGAATATTTTTGTCATGGCTCTTTGATATGTTGCACCGACATTCTTTAACCCGAAAGGCATGACATTCCAGCAAAAGGTGCCCCATGCACATGTAAATGTCATTTTCTCTTGATCCTCAGAGGCGATCTTGATTTTATTATAGCCCGAGAATCCATCCATTAATAAATACATCTGGAAGCCTACTGTAAGGTCTATGATCATGTCAATGTTAGGTAGAGGGAAGACATCTTTTAGACATGCTTTATTCAATTCTTTGAAGTTCATACAAATCTTGATAGATTTATTGGATTTAGACACGGGGACCACATTAGAGATCTATCCTGCATACGCAATGACTCAGATAAACCCAACTTTCAACAACTTTTCTAGCTCTGCTTTTACCAATAATGCAACATGAGGATACATCTTTCTAAGTGTTTGCTTTACGGGCTTGATCCCTGCAGCTATAGATAAGTGGTGCATAATTAGATTAGGATCTAGCCCTAGCATATCAGTATAGGACCATGCAAAATTAATCTCCTTCTCCTTCAGGAACTTTTTGAACTATGGCTTCTCCTCTTTTGATAAAGATTGTGCAAGGTGGACTATTTGAGGATTTTTAATAGTGCCTAAATTTACTAGCTGTGTTGGTTCAATCAGTGTCAAAGATCTTTCTTGAAAGTGTTCGGGGAGGATATCAAGAGTCTCATCCTTTGGCACCTCAGAGAGGTTTTCACCATTGGATACATCTTTTTTCTTTACTATTTTGGGATTTGATACTACCAGAGCATGGTTTTCACCATCAGTCCACTTTTTCTTTTTATTTTTCCATTTTTGACTAAGAAACCTGATAACCTCCTGTGACATGCTCTCGATCCTTGCATTGGTGGAAGAAGGGTAAGGTTCACAAGCATTGAGATAACAAGATAGGGTGTGGTCATTAGAAAAGTTGAGGATAGGAGTAGGATCTATTTCAGTCCAAACAATTAGGTTAGAAAGTACCAATGTTAGGGAGTCAGTCTCTGGAAAGGACAACATCATGTTAGCATCAAGACCATTAATTGACATGAGATGATCTGTTAAGTTAATTCCTTCGATGTTTAGATCAATAAGAGTGAGATCATCATTGAAAGGATCATTGTTAGTTATATGTGGACCAAACTCTAATGACTCATTAGTAGAGATCTCATCATCATCTCTCTGTAAAAGAAGGCTTCTTGCTTATAGTCTGTGAAATTATTCTAGACTAATGTATTCACCAGTTTCTCCATCAGTGATCGAGGGAAGGAAATCTTCTTCTGCTTCAAGATTATCAGTGTCATTGAGAGGAGTTTTAGACTATTTATGAGGAGTTGAGGGTGCCACAAACATGTGAATCTTATCTATTCCAATATCTTCAGTGGCAATAGATAGCTCTTCCCATTCATATTCATGAGAGTCTGTTATTTCATCATCAGATCTATTTAAGTATTCAACAATATTTATCTGGTGTACCCAGTTAGCCATTTGTATATCAAAGTGTGGTAGATCTAGGACATGTGAAATTGTGACCAATTGCCCCCAGTTAGGATGTAAATCCTATTGTCGGGGTGCCTCTTGAGTAATTATTGCTATGGTGTCTCCTACCTCTTGAATGAGAGGTTGTGCTAGTAAAGGGGTGTGAAGATCTTGTGGTACCTCAAAACTAGTTACATAACATTCTCCTTGGTAGTTGGGGTCTTGTGTGCCAACATGTAAAAATATCTCATAGGACCACTTCTCTAGTTCATCTATTTCATCACTCCCTTTATCTGAGTGTGGAATCTCTTTTGAAGTGGGTTTATCAGTTTTAGTATTAAAACCCAGTCCTATTTTATCTCTGGTATTCTGGAACTCCATGGGTATAGGTTCAATAATCCCTCATCCTATGTCATTTAGAGGTCCCTTTCCTTTGTATCCCATCTATGTGAGGAAATCATATGCCTTTCCATACTATTCTGGGGATATCTTCACATGTTTGACCTCAGATTCCACTGATTCTCCTTTGTAAAGCCAGTCTAAGACTGCTTGTTCTTCTGTGTTATCTGAAGAAGATGTGGAAGCCTTGACCATGCTAGTTTATTTGTGTACTTCTAGCTCCTTGGATGCTATAGGTGTGAATGTCGATGAAGGTTTTTTGTAGGATCTTGGTGACACTAGAAGTTTTGTCAATGAGGGAGTCAAGTCTAGCTTGTACTCTCCCATACCTGTTTCTTCAAGTTTCAAAGTTTTGCTAAAACCCTTCATAACCATGTCCTTGGTAGTTTCAGGAGCAACTGTATCCATAGCCTCTTTGTTGTGTGGGATCATGCTAACTTCTTTGATATTTTTGCAAGTGTAGTTAGTGTCTATAGGAATCGTCACTTCCACCCCATTATGTGGGAATTTTATGCATTGGTGGTAAGTGGATGGTACAACTTGCATTTTGTGAATCTATGGTATCCCTAGTAGGAAATTGTAGGCCAATGGTAGATCCAGAACTTGACATATGACATTCCTCTCGATCAGTCTAACTCTAATAGGTAGAACAATAAGACCTCTAGAGGATCTTTCTTCCTCATCATAAGCTTTAATGGTTATCTTGATTCTAAAGTCAATTGTTTGTCTGAGAGACCTAGTCTCTCGATTGGATCCAGTGTACAAATATTCAATCCTGTGCCTCCATCTATCAACATGCATCTAACATAGGATTTATGAATAAGAAATTCAATATGGAGGGGTTGATTATGTGGATGTGTCAATGATTTGTCATCCTCTTCAGAAAAGGAGAGGTAGTGTGGCGCTGAGATGTGATTGACCATCGCTTGGAATTTGTCTATATCAATATCCTTTGGGATGTTAGAAACATGCAGAGCTTGTTCTAGGATTTCCCTATGTACTGTGGATATTTTGAGAAACTCAAAAATGGAAATTTTGGTAGAGGTTCATTGCAATTGGTATACCAAGTCATATTTTTCTCCAAGAATAGTAACCACATGTTTTGATGCTGGTTTAGGAATAGTTACAATAGGAACCTTGGATGTTGATGTCAGTTTTGGAGGTCCTTTGATTGTAACTTGTGCTTGGCTCGGTGTTACAACATTCAAGTGGAATGAGACACCTTTGATTGTGAATACATTGATGGATTTAGTTTTAATGTCAATCATATTGATCACATTGTCATTTTTGGAATATGTGTAGTTTACCTCATTACTCTTCCCTTTAGATGTTTCTCCTTGATCGTAATTAGGAAAGGGTTTGTTGAATGCTGTATGATCCTCATTAGTAGAGTGTCCATACACTTTGATCTTACCTCCTTCGATGAGGTCTTGAATGACATGTTCAAGATTGAGGCAATTATTAGTCTTGTGTCCCTTGTTTTTGTGAAAGACACAGTAAGAGTTATCATCCCACCACCTAGGTTTGACCATTGGTTCCCACGGTTTGGAATCTGAGATAGTTAGAACTTTGTTATCCAATAGTGTTTTCAGAATAGTCTCAAGAGGATCTCCCAAAGGAGTGAAAGTTCTTTGGGGTTTTGATGTCCATGTCTGACCCTTGCTGTTATCATTATTTGTTTTGGGTATGAGAGTTGTTATCTTAGCATCCTTGCTTGCTTGCATGCCATTGGTTAGATTGAATACTTTGGGTTTAGGATTAATGTTAGAGGCATCAACCACTCCATCATTAACAACATTTTTGTTTTGTTTCCACCATTTAGGCTTGGAGTTGGAGTTGTTGTTCTTGTTTTCATTTTGAAGGGTGATCTCTCCCCTTTTGACCATGAATTCCTCAATACGGAGGGCATTTTTAATCATTCTATCAAAGATTGGAGAGTTCTATATTTGTAAAGCATAGTTCAATTGAGGCACTAGATTATTAACAAATATCTCCATCTTCTCTATTTTGGGAATGACCCTTGAATATCATGCAAAAATCTTCCTTCATCTTTGTAGGAAGTGTGTAAATGATTCTCCAGTTCTTTTTTTGGTATTACATAAGTCCATCATAGTTACATCATGTTGGATGTTGTAGGAGTAATGTTGGATGATCGTTGGATCAACTCCTTGAATGTTTTGACCTTAGGGTTTAGTTTTAAGAACCACTCCATGGCATTACCTCCTAGACTTCCTGAAAATAGTCGTATGAGGTATGTAGGTTCGTGCATGTATTCTATGCTAAGAGCACAAAATTCCCTCACATGGTCATGTGGGTCAATTTCTCCCGTGTACTTGTCATACTTTGGTCTTGCCATGTTGGGAGGAAACAAGACCATAGTGATACTCTTGTCAAAAGGAAATGGACAAATGGTGTCCAAAGAGTATTTTGTTTTGGGTTTCTCCTTCTCCCGTTTAAGGTTTGTGAGCTCTATTTGCATTAAATTGAGTTGTTTGGTGAGAATAGATATAGGGTTTGGTACCTCCTTTTCCTTAATTTTTTCCACATCATAGTCCTTGGGTAATTTGACACTGGTGGATGCTAGGTGGAGGAAGTACTTTTCTTTATCTTCATCAATCATTCTTTCCATTATCTGGTGGAACCTCTTGCTTTGTTTGAGTTTTTCATATTCTTCCTTAGTGATTTTTTCCTCACTACTAGATTCAAATAAAGGACGTTCGAACTTGGGTTCTTCTTCTTCATCAGTATCTTCAAGTTTTTGGTGTTTTCCATTGTTATATTCCTCAAAGGCCTCACTCGATTTGTGAGTGTCGCTATACATTTGATGGGAATCTAGATCAAGAAGGGAACTACAAGAAGTTTCTCCTTGAAAGTTTGGTGTTTTAGGAGGCACTGTTGATCCTTTAGACGTGTACTTGTTGCATCTTGTGTTAACCATAAAGTTGTTTCTTAACTTTGTCAACATTTCCCAATAGTGCAAGTGAGAGTTTCAGATTGTTCAAGTGGGTGTGTCTAGGTAAAATTAACTATTTGTTGTTGGTGGATGTAAATGATTCCAGCGTCAGAGGGTTAGAATGCCCTGATAGTGAGTTGGGAACCAAGTTTTTGGTAGAAAGAAGGTAGAACACACATATTGAACTGATCGTGAAAGACTGACTAAGCATGCAAGGTAGGCATTTAGAAAGAGTTTTGAAATTACAACAAGGAGACCAGAAAAGACAATAGGACCCAACTAAAGAGCTAAAAGGGTATCCTAAGCAACTGAGACATTCTAAGAAAAACTTCTACAAGTACCCTCTGTCCTGAATGTGAGCTCCCAGATGCGAGCCTCTGATGACACCAGATGCGAGCCTAGAATCTAGATGTGACTATGTGCTGACCAAATGCGAGCTAGAATACCAAATGTGATCCTAAATACTGCATGCAATTTGGGAAATCTGAGATGTGATCTTATGATATTTTTGTCAATTTTGGTCAGTTTTGAAAAGTTCATTTTTGAAGTGCGTGAAGTTGCTTGTTTCTAGATTGTGTTAAGAGGTGTCGTAATGCATGAAAAACACTTGTACTCCTGGGTTTGAAATTTGTTGATTTTTTTGAGGAGCTTATCTTCTTAATGGTCTTTTGAACACATCAAACAGTGTTGTATTGTTAGGGAGGGGAAACAAACACACATCTTGTTCCTATTCTCTAGGTGGAGGATGAAAATCTTTGCTCATTGACTTAGGTACACACTCAAATGATAATCAGAATACAACCATCACCGAGCACGCAATGGCTCCAGGCATGATGTTGTATTAGCCAACTCCAAATGCAAGTGAGGGCACAATATGACGAGTGTCTTGGGGAAATTACTTTTTTCCTTGCACAAATATTATCACCCTTTTGGGGATGAATCAGGAATTCTTTCAGTTGAATTTGTTGTAGATTATTGGGCAATCCATTCAAAACTGTCCCCCATAGAATTGCACAAGGCAAAATTTAGGAATATAGCCCTATGAGTACCTGAATATATGTAGTCTTGCAAGCAAGATTCAAGGGGCTCCGCTCTACATATACCCAAATATGTTCAAGGAATGATGTCAAAATTCTATGAACAAAACCAGCTCCATCTTCCAAGAATTTAGCCTACGAGGAAGCAACTATTTATAGTGAGTTGGAAGGGTTGGCATAAAACCTATCCTCACTTGGGTCATTCCTGGGAGATTTTTTCCTCAACTGGCAGGCCCTCTACTATTTAAATATATGTACCAAGGATTGGCAAGCTTTGGATGTCTAGATTTCTGATTCTTCCAAAGAAGAAGATCATACTCTCCTAATCTAAACCATTTTCTCCCAAAACACATAAAGAAATGTTCATTCCTTCAAGCTATGTTGAGCTTGATTTAGTTTGTTCCTATTTAAGAAAAAATAAGATTGCTTGAAAAAGAAATTTTTCCTTTTTCAATTAGCCACAAGATTTAGTGAGTTGCTTGTCCAATTACTGATCCAAATTTAATTAAACAATTGAACTTGTTCTTTGATCCCACAGATTTAGTGCTTTGATTGTCCAATTTCTAATTCCAAAAGAGATTATACGATGTAGTTGTTCATTGAACCACAAGATTTTAGTGATTTGTGTTGTTCATTTACTGATCCCAAATGAAATTAAAATGTGAGATTGCTTGTTCATTTACCTCCAAATTTTGTTCAACCCATAAACTGATGTGTGAGTTTCTGAATTTCCTTAAAAGGAAAAGAGCATAATCCCCTAGTCAGTTTAGTGACAGATTGGAATATGTATCTTAAATTTGAAAGCAAGTAAATAGAGGTCAAGATGGGGGTTGGGCAACCTGAAAATCCAAGTTAGTATCTATTTATTTTAACTCTCACAAAAACCTTTAAGAACAACCTGCAAACACTTGTTAGGCTACAAGATACCAAAAACACAACTTGTCAAAATGTTAGAGTTAGGAAAATGAAGTGTGCAAAATTTCTAACCAGATGCGAGCCTAAAAAGTCACTGAATGTGATATAGTATACTGTATGCAACCTTTAACATTGGTTATTGGTTTATATGTTGCATGTTGTTGCATATGAGTTGTATTGTAACATTGTAATATTATTTGATGTAATTATTTAATATTGGGGAAATACAGTACCCAATATTTAATGTGGGTCAATGGGGTTAGGTAGCACATGGTTTATGTAATACCATTTAGTGGTTTTATAGGAGCTTGTTACTATAAAAGCAACCACAAGGATAGTTTTTGAGGTTATACAGGTTAGCCAAGGTAGCATTTGTGAAGGTTGGAAGCATAGCATGGGATGTTTGGATTCATCCTTGTTCACATAGAGTGTTTGGTTGTGGCTAGGGCTTTGAAGGCTTCCATGGTTGTATTGCAATGTTGTTTTGTTGAATAACACATGGTGATGGATGCTTTTGGAGGCTTGATTTTTCCCTCATGAGGGTTTTCCCAGGGCATATCTTGTGTCACATTTTTGTGGATATGTTGTTTAATCTCCTTCATGTGAATTCTAAGTGTTTATTTTCATAAGATCTATTATGGGTTATGTGGAAATTGTCATATTGTTTGCTGCAAGTTTTCTAATACCTATCAAGATTGACATTTGCATGAAATCAACTAAGTGATCTAACTAACATTAAAAAAATAATATTTTTATAACATCGTCAAGCAGAATCATATGTCTATGCTTGCAATCAAATGATGAATTCATCATAATACAATCAGGTTTTCAAAATTACAAAAAGTGCATCAAAAGGCTTACGCGTTATTTTACCTTCATTTGTACGCTACAAAGTTATATGTGCTAAAATTTTATATTGTACGCACTACAACAATGTGTACGCACTAAAATAACTTGCTACATGCTACAACTCTTTGTATAATCGCTAAAAAACTCCTAAATTTACAAATATATATCATACACACCATTTTACTTATTCTATGCACTAATCTAAATCTAGTACATCTGCTATACACGTTGTTTGGCACTGTGTGACATGCTAAAACTATGCTAGTACGTGCTAAAACTAGTAAAAAATTCAAAAAAAA
This sequence comes from Thuja plicata, assembly GCA_018584345.1. Classification (NCBI taxonomy): domain Eukaryota; kingdom Viridiplantae; phylum Streptophyta; class Pinopsida; order Cupressales; family Cupressaceae; genus Thuja; species Thuja plicata. The sequence goes on along the minus strand of MU225397.1, from coordinate 251,122 downwards.
AATCCTTAAATATGCGCCTAAACTCAAAAATCAAGCTATTAAATTCATAAATTGACAATACGGGAGGATATCGATACATATCAAAGGTCCATAGTTAGGTGGGCACTGGAATTGATGACTTTGCTCGAACCTATGCTCCCGAATCGACACCACCATGGTTGCACAGGAGGGGTAACAAGCACTTTGAGTGGGTAAAATGACAAGAGTAAAATAAGCAAATGATAGGGTAAAAAGAAATTTCAACCCTTATATACCCACCAAAGGACCTTTAAAGGGGTATTTTTACCATTTTTCTTACCCTTCCTTTCTAATCAAGATTTTGTCATCGAGGCATTTTACAACTTGTTTATTATTGGGAAATGAATAAAAAATATAATTACACTCAAATATTCGACAACTCATTCAAATTGCGATATTTAACCAAATGTCTGAAAACTCAATTTTGATTCCTTCCTCAAGGGGGCATCAATCATCAAAGTAAAAAATAATATTAATCAGAATAATTTCTTGAAATCAAGAACATTGGACATTCAACTCTCAAAATCATCAGTGGGGCAGCAAAATCAAGTTGAATTTTTCATCAAGGATTCATATCGAGGTTGCATCATTACCAAATCTACATCAGACACCAAATCAATAAAAAATGCATCATTATCAACATCAACCAATCAAATCAATATTAGGCATTGAATCAAGCACCATTATCTACATCAAAATTAGACATCATATCAGACATCAAGAAATCAAGCATCAGACATTCTATGAAACAATGTGCTTCATGCAATGCTTCAAAGAGGGGTATTTGTATACACCTAAAAGTAGTCAACAAAAGTCAAAGAGATAAAAGAAATGTTAGAATAACTGAGAGGGGGGGGGGGGGGGGAATCAGTGGCCTCAAAAATATTCCAATAAATTAACCCAAAAACTTATTACCACAATTATAAGCCTCTAGTTATCTTCAGTCCTACAAGATGAATGCCTTGAAATAATATCAACAAATAAATACTACTTAGAGTTCTCTATTAAACCTTATTCTTACAGTTTACCGATTAGCAGTCTTTCATTTACCGAAATACAGTAAATTACTTAGTGTATACCGATCAATCCAAATTAGTTATGTGTAATGCAAAACACTAAAGTAATGACTTATAAATACATTGACACATGTATTTTTAATGTGAAAACCCTATTAAGGGAAAAACCACTTGGGACCGGTATGTGAGGCCTCACCCCGAACCCCATCATAGATTTCCAATTTTTCTGCTTATGATAGATTTAGCATATGATACTTTACATTTTGATGCACTATGGACCCTATGGATTTTATGCTTTATGCCATGGATTGATCATTTTGGATGATGGACACATGATACTTTATGATGCACCTTATGGACTATATTATGTTTTCTATTATGGGCATTTATTTTTGAGACAATTGATTTGGAAATACATTATGATTATGTTATGGGTTATTGATGATAGGAGAATTATTAAAAATGGATATTAAATTTAGGTATCATGCAATGTGAATCTTACCTTATGTTGTATGTGTAAAATGAAATTATTATTTTCTTGTGATCTTAAGTAATAAAATTAGTATGTTGATGTTTTCCTTAAGTTTCAAATATTGCTTATTCCTTTATGATATATATGTTTATCTCCTCGAACTATTGATATTTGAATTGAGTGTGCAGGTATGAGACCATGGTATTTTATCTAGGGAACCAAACAAAGGAATATGTGAACTCAGTTTGAGCCAAGGTTGCGCCTAATGAGAGGCAAGACCTCATTGTATCGTGATTTAATTTGTAAATGTATATGGTTGATGGTGGAAATGTAGTTCTTAAATATATTTTCTTATTTCCTTGTGATTTTTCCCAAGTGGATATGACATGGCCTAGTGATGTGTAAATGTTGTGTGTGTCATTTGACACTTGTGATTTGTACTCAAGGCCATGACATGTCAACTAGGGAGTGGTTTTCCACCTACCTAGGTAAGTACATTAGTGAATCCCCATATGCATACCTTGGTTTGGAGGATGGGGGAGTTGTCATCTCATTAGAATTTTGAAAGTACTCTTATAGTGGTCTTGTGGAGGGGTTAGAAAGTGCCCAGGGGTGTGTTGGGGTCATTTTTAGGTAGCCTGTTAGAGTATCTATTTATCTTCACTTATTAATTAGATCATGTTGATTTAATTATTAAGTTGTATATGTACTCTATTTTCACTTAAGTTGTTTCTTAGGTGCATATAATTAATATTTTGCATTAATTATATTGTGCAACCTAGCTTTTTCCTTTTTAGGGTTTCGTTCACCTTTAAGGTTGAACTTTTGTAATTATTGTTTTATTACCTTGGAATAGAATTTTTCTCTCACTCCGCTAAGATTTTCTAAGCCTTTGCTTCTGTCTCTCTGGTTTCCTTTCATCAATAGGTTATTTGCATGCAGACATTCTTGGTGATCTGTGAAGTTGGATTTCTCAACTTGTACATGGTATCAAAACTTCCTTGTTGTTGCCCGGTCTGAGGGTTTTTGAAGCCATGATTCGTAGATGGTGGCCTTAGCTTCTCTAAGTTTTTTTTCCTTATTTTGGAGGAGGCGCTATTTTTTGGAGCACTTTGAGCCAAAACAGACACCACCATTGCGCGCAGAAGGCTCGGGAGAGTTGAAAACATATAAAGTTCACTATTTTTGGTCACAGTGACCCTAAAGGAAAATTTTCTCCCTCCTAGACCGTACGACACAAAAATAAAAAAATAAAATAATTTTTTTAAAATTTTTTGGAGCCTGCGCAGCGCAGTCGAGGCACACCACCCCCGTGTCACCTCGGCTCGGCCTACGCCCAGCCCCGCCAGCGCGCTGCCCACCGGCCACCAGAGCTTCCCCTGATAGCACTGTCGCCCAGGACCTGCCCGGCCACCACCTCCGCTAGTGGCCCGTTACCTGCCACCACTGACAACACAATAGGTGATGTCACTGCTGACGTCACCTGCCAAATTTTTTTCTGACATTTTTTTCAAAATTTCTGGCAGTTTTTCAACCTTTCCCGGTGACAGAAACATTTTCCTACGAGATGGGCCCATGACATGTAGACGACCGTCAAATTTTTTCCCGGCATCTATGATGGTCATTTGACCGTCAAATTTTTNACATTTTTTTCAAAATTTCTGGCATTTTTTCAACCTTTCCCGGTGACAGAAACATTTTCCTACGAGATGGGCCCATGACATGTAGACGACCGTCAAATTTTTTCCCGGCATCTATGATGGTCATTTGACCGTCAAATTTTTTGTCGTGACTAGTTTTTTTAGTGAGCTCATTTTCAGAGGAACAATTGGTTTTCCAACCGTAACTTGTGCATACGGTGTCCATTTTCAAAAAACAAAATATCATTAGAAAGGTGTTTTCAAGTCGGATGCAATGGTGCTAGTCTTGATTGCTGATTCAACCATTTGATCTATCATTTTTGGTGTTAAAGTAGAGGATTCTATTTCCTCCATCTCTACATCTGGCGTCCAGGTTTTCTTCTCATTTTTTGTTCTTTCGGTAATTATTTCTTTGCTATATAGGGGATAGAATTATATATTGTGGGGGGACACTTTTGCTTTCTATCATTTAAATTCAAAAATGACCCTTCTACTTCTATCTTCTTCTTCTCTCAATGTTGGAACCCTCTGTGGCTTGGCTGACACCACACAATTATCTCACCTAGAAAGCACACATGACCAGGCTACTCATGTCACATAGCTTATGGTCATGTCTAGATGAAAACTAAGCTATCCTACAACATCTTTTTGAGGTTCTTCAACACAAGAAAAAAATGGATGAAGCCATGGGCTTGATTGCACTGAACATCTCTGACAGTCTCCTTTTTCACCTGGATGGTTTGACAACTCCTAGGGCCATTTGGGGCAAGTTTTCAGATTTTTTTGGCATAGTGAATGAGTTTCAGGCACTACAACTTGATGAAAAGCTGACCACTTTGACTCCTACCAGCTTTCCCACTATGGAGGACTTCTTGATGAGGTTCAAATCTCTACGCTCAATTTTGCAGGGATGTGGGAGAAATAAGACAGATGATGAGTGTATCTTTCTGATACTCTCAAAGTTGAGAGGATATTATCAGATCTTTTCTTCTACTTTCTACTCCACCATGGATGCTTTGGGTACTAGACACACCATGCCTTTATTTGAGACATTCTATGATTGGTTGACATGGGAACATGCAAAGATCCAACAGATGGATGCTTCTGGCTCTTCTAGCCAAGCATTGGTTTCTCAGTCTTCACAGGGGAAACCAAAATAGAAAGCCAAACCAAAGAAAGTTTTAGCAGGTACTGAGTATTCCTCCAAACCTGCATAGAAAACTGATTCAAAACCTCCAGCTAACCCTTCCAAGGGTAAACCCTCTTCAAAGTCTACTGAGTCTACCTCCAAGACTAAGAAGAAATCAGTTGAGACCTGTAGATTTTGTGGAAAGGATGGACATCCTATTTCTAGGTGTTGGAAAGATTTGGAGGCTTTAGAGGAATCCATGCAGGAGCATCACATTTCAGATCCTCAGTCCACCTCCTCCCTTTTAGGGAAAGGTCATGCTCTTACTCCATGAGAAATGACTTCTGAGCCCACTTGGATTCTTGGTTCTGGTGCCTCTCACCACATGACTCACACTTAGCAACCTCCCTTGCTCCTTGTGCTACTTCACATATTGTTGTTGGGAACTCATCTCATCTTTCAGTTTTGGGTTCTGGTTCTGTTGCATTAGCTGGGGGCTCTCTTCAGGATGTTCTCTTTATCCCTGACATTTCAATGAACCTATTGTCTATCTATCAAATTTTCCACTCTGGCTCCAGTAAGAAAGTTGAGTTCTCACCACATGATGTGGTTATTTGAGACTTACATGATTCTGATATGATTGTGGCTACTGGGAGTGTTGACATTGCATCTCTCCTATACAAATTTGATGGATTTGAGTCTTCTATTGGCACAAGTTCCTTTCTTATATCACATGCAGATTCAGTGAGCAGACTTTGGCATGAGCATTTGGGCCATGTCAATTACATATATGTTCAACAGATGAGCACAGAGGCACTTGTTCTTGGGCTTCCATAGATTACTTGCACTGATGGGGTTTGTCAGGGTTCTGTTCTTGGAAAACAACATAGGGATCCTTTTCCTCACAAACGAGCTACTCATGCTTTGGCACCATTGGAGTTGATTCATAGTGACCTCATGTCATTTCCTACTCCTTTTTTTGGTGCTAGATATGTGCTTACTTTCATTGATGACTTCTCCAGGTGCACATGGGTGTAGTTTTTGAAGTACAAGTCTGATGTCTTTGATTCATTTCGAGTCTTTAAGACATTTGTGGAGAAGCAATCTAGTCTTTCTATTCGCCAGATACGCACAGATAATGGGGGGGAGTATGTGAACCAAGATTTCAGGGATTTTTGCTCTGAACATGGTCTTCAACATCAATTTTTAGTGCCCTACACCCCTCAGCAAAATGGTGTGGCAGAGAGAAAGAACAGAACACTTCGGGAGATAGCTAATTGTATGATACAGTCCAGGTCCATGGATTCGTCCTTTTGGGCAGAGGAAGTCAATTGTGCCAACTATATTTAGAATCAGATGCCTCATAAGGTAGTTTGACATATGACTCCAGAAGAGGCTTGGTCTCATGTCAAACCTAATGTATCTTCATTCTGAGTTTTTGGTAGTGAAGCATGGGCATTTGTGCCTGACGCTCAGAGGAGAGCAATAGAGTGGAAGAGCTGACACCTCATTTTTGTTGGCTTATGCGAGGATGTTAAGGCATATAGGTTATTTGACCCTGATTATAGAGAGGTCCTATTTTGATGAGATGTCCAGTTTGATGAGTGCCTTCCTGCAGTAGATACCCCACTTCCAAAGTCTACTTCACTTACCACTACTCCCTCATCTCTTCCAGTTTATTTTTAGGATGATGAGGATGATGATCTTGGTGATTCCCATTTACCTCCACCATAGGATCCTCCACCGATGCCTAGATGGGCTCGTGTTACAGTTGATGTTGCAGGATCTCTGGCTGGTGACCCTTCCACTTCCCGTCACACCCGGTATCATGTTGCAGGTTCTATTCTTCTGAGTCATGCTATTTGTGGTGATCCTCAGAAATTTGTGGTAGCAATAGGACATACTAAGTGGGACAGTGCTATGGAGGAGGAGTTTTCTTCTTTGATGAAGAATCACACTTGGGATCTTTGTTCTCTTCCAAAGGGAAGAAATTTAGTGTGATGCAAGTGGTTATATCATACTAAGTTTGCTAATGATGGTTCTATTGATAAGTACAAGGCACATCTTGTTGCAAAGGGTTTTTCATAGGTTGAGGGTATTGATTACACTAAGACATTTTCCCCTGTCGCCAAGATGAACTCTATTCGCCTTGTCTTATCCCTCGTAGCTTCTCAGGGATGGCCCATTTTTTTAGATGGATGTGAAGAGTGCATTCTTGCACGGTGATCTTACTAAGGAGATTTACATGGAGCAGCCTCAGGGATTTATGCAGGATTCCTCCTTGGTTTGTAGACTTCAGTGTTCTTTGTATGGTCTCAAACAGGCCCCTCGGGCTTGGTATGAGAAGATGGACTCCTTTCTTCCTTCTACAGGATTCACACGCTGTCATTCTGATCCTACAGTCTACATTCAACGTCTTGAGGATGAGGTTTTGATCCTTGTGCTATATTTTGATGATATTCTCATCATAGGTAGCTCATCTTATATGATTTAGGATGTTCAGTGCACATTGATGGAGCAGTTTGAGATGACTGACCTTGGTCCATTACACTTCTTTCTAGGTCTGTAGATTGTTCAGTCCCCTACTGGGATCTTTGTTTACAAGAAGAAGTATGCTCTTGACATGCTTCAATGCTTTGATATGCTTTATTACAAGCCTACTCCCACACCTTTTCAGTTGGGTGTTACTTTGTCTACCTTTTTCACTTTGCCTTTAGTGGATCCTACATTGTATCGGCAGTTGGTTGGCAATTTTTTATACTTGACACACACTCATCCTGATCTCTCCTTTGTAGTTGGTCTAGTCTCTCAGTTCTCACATGAGCCTCATGAGAGTCATTGGCAAGCTTCCAAGCATATTTTGAGATACATTTAGGGCACATTTATGTATGGCATTCATTACACATTAGGGGCTCCTCACATTGTTGGCTTCACTGACTCAGATTGGGCTGGTGATGTTGATGATTGAAAGTCTACTTTTGGCTTTGTTTTTTGTCTTGGCTCTGGTCCTATCACATGGTCATGCAAGAAGAAGAATGCTCATGCTTTTTTATCTATAGAGGTTGAGTACAGAGCAGTAATGCATGCTAGTCAGGAGATTCTATGGCTTCGACAATTGATGACTAAGTTTGGCTTTCCTCCTGATCATCCCACTGTTCTGTGGTGTGATAATCAGAGTACTATTCACATTTCTCACAACCCAATGGAGCATCAGTGCTCTAAACACATTAAGCTTCATATGCATTATGTATTTCATCCGTCAGCAGATTCAGGATGGTGTTCTCACTTTGGAGTACATTCCCACTGACGCGCAGGTTGCTGACATCTTCACCAAACCTTTTGCATCTCCGCGCTATCTTCAGTTGCATTCTATTCTTGGGGTGACAGAAGTTGTCCTTGGGGGCTCTTGTTGAGGCCTTCCTTCCTTCATATTTTTTTCAACATGTTTGTTTTATCTTTTTTTGGACAGGGGTTTTTCCCACTGGGTTTTCTCCATTATCTCCGGTTCATAGAGATTTCTTTGTATTGGGTACTTGATCAGGTCTTATTGCTGGGACCCTCTTTTCCTACTTTCATAGCTGTGCTAGGTTAGCTTACCTAATGAGATTTTATTAAGGGTGGGTGTTAGAGTATCTATTTACCTTCACTTATTAATTAGATCATGTTGATTTAGTAATTAAGTTGTCTATGTACTCTATTTTCACTTAAGCTGTCTCTTAGGTGCATATAATTAATATTTTATATTAATTATATTGTGCAACCTAGCTTTTTCCTTTTTAGGGTTTCGTTCACCTTTAAGGTTGAAATTTTTTAATTATTATTTCATTACCTTGGAATAGAATTTTTCACTCACTCCACTGAGATTTTCCAACCCTTTGCTTCTATCTCTCTGGTTTTCTTTCAGCAATAGGTTATTTGCATGCAGGTGTTCTTGACGATCTGTGAAGTTGGATTTCTCAACTTCTACATAGCTCACTTGTTATACCAATAGATAAGGGCAATTTTAACCCTAGGATAGCCTCTGGCTGACCATGTGACCCTTCCAAAAAGTTGGTTTCCCAAGTTGGATGAAAATCAACTCTTGTGAGGCTTGACCTTGGATAGACCACCTTTCCATCTTTGTGCAAAGACATTATTCACCTTTTTGGAGTTTCCCCTTTTGGATCCATTTTTAGAAAGTTGTAAGTGTGTAGGGAAGATGGACCGATTAGAGGAATTTTCTTCTCCCCATGAGTTTTCTAGTGGCTTTTTAGTGGGGACTCTCCATGTTAGAGAGTTTGAACACCCACTCTCTAACTTAGAGACATAGCTAGAGTTTGTAACATTGGAAGGAAGACTTAGGCTAAAAGGGATCTCTGTTGGAATAATGATATATTTGGCATCAGTGAATGCACTTAGTGAAAACACTTATTCGGTTTTGAAGTGCTTACCGAGCTCATCACTCAGTCTACAGCAGTTACCGAGCATTCAGTAAAGATCACAGATCAAACAGTTCAAACC
>MU225397.1:217382-242247 GCA_018584345.1 Thuja plicata | reverse complement strand
CATGCTTATTTCATCATTTAGCTTGTTTTCAATTAAAATCCTTCATGCTAGAATAGTATTGGTCACTGATTTATAGCATATTTTGAGGGCTAAATATGTTATTTATTACACTCTTTCTAGTTAGAAGGCAATAGGCCGATATTAGTGGTTTTTGAATGTTTTATCTAACCATTTATACTAATGCAATGACCTATTGAGTGTTTGTGTTGATTCTGACAGGTACCCAAATACACACACACATTATTATGTTCCTTTACTTTCCTTATTATAAAGAAAAGAATTTCAGATTAATTTTGTCTTACAACTGTGTAAACATGTTTTGCATATGTATTTATATATATTCCATTTTTGTATAGTTATGTATGGCCTTATGTTTTCTAAAAAAAAAATATTAGATTAGAAACTATTTCATATTTAAATGTTGTTGATATTTAGAGCTGCTGTGTATGTATGTATTTTATATCTATATACATATATCTATCTATCTATCTATCTATATATATGTTTATATAACCTTTTAAAAAAAAAAGTGGTTGCATTTTTGGGCATGAAATTATGGGCATGACACGGTAACCAAAAATTTTCACTCTTCTAAAGTGAGCTCAGTGAAGAGCCAACCATGTTAAAGGTTACAAACACACTGTTAGGTGTGACCTTGTTAGAGGATTTAAATAGAATAGTTTGTCACTTTATATCTGGAATCTTTATGCTACCTTTTATGATCAAACCCAATGTAGTTTTTCAATTGGTATCTGGCATCTCATGTTATCTTCATGACCTTTTGATACTCCTTAGGATGTATCTCAATATATAAAGGATTGTTAAGTCCTGCTCAGTTAAGAGACTTTCTGATCCAATAGTTAAATTGAAATAAAAAATGATATGTTCACATATACAACAATAATTTGTAGATTTTTAGATCTATTGTAAGCTCATAATACCTTTTTGATCAATGTATATTTTCAATACCTTTGCTCCACTTCTTTTTTCTCAGTGATGCTGTGCTTATCTATTGCTCAGTGTCTACAGAAATATAGCTCTTTCTTTAGCTTGATTGATCAGGACTGTGTGAAGTCTTTCACCAGTTTCTCTCTAGCATCCTCTTCTTCTGTTCACTCCTAATTCACAATGAATTAGCTTGTCTCTTTATAGACATGATTTCACCGTTTCTCAGTTCTTGAATTTCTTGTTCTTGGCATGATCCACAATTCTAGGCAATCTTTCTTTAAAGCTTTACTTTAGTTTTATCCTGTAGATTTCTCTTTGACAACTGAAATAAAATAGCTTTAAATATTTCTTTTATCTCTAGATTGAACTTTTTGATAAAAATAATATTAACAACCAGTTAACTCCTTCTTTAGCTCTTGCCAGCTAAGTCTTTTTTTGTTTATGAACTTTAGATCTTTTCAGTGTTTTAACTCTTTGCTAGCTTCGGTCAACACTTTAATTCTCCTCGGGCATCTCTGTTGGGGTTGTCTGTCCATCAAGGTTGTTTGTCTATCAGGCATCACTGTGAATTTCTTCTCGTCGGTAATTATTCGGATTCTTCTTATCGATAATGCTTGCTTGGGTTTCTTTCTCAGGTATCACTATGACTTTCCTCTTGGGTTTCTCTGTCTGTCGGTGTGCACTACCCGTCGGTGTTTGTAGTCACTTAGTGCATACTAAAATTTTATGCATTACTGATAGCATAACCTTTTATCTTTTTGGTTCTCTAAAGTCTTTGACACTTTGTATATAACCAATCAGATTATATCAAGTTGACATCAATGACAATACAATACATTAACTAATTTAATGTGTTGCATTAACTTTCTATAGCTTGATGATCATCAACTTAGCATCTCCAAATATTCAATCAATTATAGTTCATCAATGTCTCCCTTTGGCATTGATGGAAACACACTATATTATCACACTATATTACTACTAATATAATATGAAATATATCAGTTGTAGTTTATCAATCTACCAATTTCATTGTTTTATAACCAATACAAATGTCTAGCTCTCGGTAAGCTTATATAGCTTAGATTTTTTTCTTGCAGAGTGCTTTCTTCAATATTTAATCCCTTCACTGGATAGATGTAGCAACTTCTGATTATTTCTCTGATGTTGTCTCTCCCTTAGACTGTTCCTCTCCTTGATCATCTTTTTTTCCTTTGACAACAAATTAGTCATATTTTTCTCATGATACTTCTCTCCCTTACAGGTTACATCTCTCCCTCAGGATATATTCTCTCCCTTTGATGGATATTTCATATGTATATATAATCTCTCTTCTTTGGATCTTCTCAAGATACTCTGTCCCTTTGAAATATTAGGAACTTCTCTCCCTTTGACAATAAAGCCAAAGTTATATCCTTTCACCTTTTTATAATATAATCCTTGAATTTCCCTATCCATCTGCAATAGAATGACTCTAGTGTTTGGTGTAGATATGTACCTTGTTGTGTACAGATGTATCTTTGCAGTCCATGATCTCTGTGGTTGCATCAACATGAATGATATTTTGATTATGTGTAGGTTGATGTACCCTCCTAGTCAGCTTACTGACCAATAGACAAGAGTCAGATCCCTAATCTATTTCTCAGGTACTCAAATGTATCTTTAGGAAATGGCTTTGTAAATATATCAGCTAATTGTTCCTTTGATTGAACATATTCCAGTATCACTTCTTTCTCTTGCACTTTTTCTCTTAAGTAATGATACTTGATTGCAATATGCTTAGTCTTAACATGCATGACTAGATTCTTATGGATGTTTATTGCATTGGTATTATCACAATAGATAATCACTAGTTCAAGAATTTTTATATTCATACCTTCCAATAATTGTTTGATCCATGAAATATTAGAGCAGTTTGGAGCAGCAGCCACATATTCTACTTCTGCAGTAGATTGTGAGATGCATCCTTGCTTCTTGCTGATCCATGTGACAAGTCTATCACCCATGAAGAATGCTCCTCCAATTGTTCTCTTTCGGTCATCTAAGTTTCCATCCCAATCAACATCTGTATAGAATTGAAGCTCAAATTTTCCTTCTCTTTTATACCATAAGCCATAGTCCTCGGTGTTCTTTAGATATCTCAAAATTCTCTTGACAGTAGTCATGTGTGATTCTTTGGGATTAGCAAAGAATCTTGCAACTATTCCAACTACATGTGCTATATCTGGTCTAGTATGAACAACATACATTAGTTTTCCAATCATTGATCTATACAAGGTTTGATTTACCTCATTTGATTTGTCTTCTTTTGTCAGCTTACATCCGGTTTTCATAGGTGTTCCAACAAGATTGGAATCTTCCATCTTGAATATCTTCAACACTTTCTTGATGTATTTTTATTGTGTGATGAGTGATCCCACAAAACTGTGTCCCACTTTTTGGCCAACTTTGACACTAAAATGAACATTCTAAAAAAAAACTTCGCTTTCGAACATCTATTGTCATTAAACCATTAAGAATTTGAAGATGATGTAAACTAGTGAATTTTAGAATTTTGTTTCTAGTTTATAAATATATATATATATTAAATGGAATTTATTTGTATCCATTTTTTCTTCTCCTTCAAAAATTATTTTTGTGAAAAATCAGGATTTTTCATGAGTGACACTCAGTTTGATCAACATAACTTTTTTTATAAAACTAATAAGAACATAATTATTTTTAATTTAGGTTTTTAACACAAATATCTAGGGAATCCATTTGGTTTCATTCAATTTGGTTGAATATTTAATATTTTATTGAGTTATGAAGTGACATTAATTATAATTTGGATATAGGTTCACTTTGATCGCTCTAACTCTATCTCTATATATCAAAATTAATTTATTATTTTTTTGATAGAAAGGTAACATAAATACCTATTTCCTAGATATTTTTCATAWTTTTTTTTCCCCTAATTTACTATTTTTCCAGAAGCGTCGAACAGAGAAGTCACTAAATGGTCAAACAACCTATGTTTAGTAAAACTTAAAAAGAAAAGTCTTAATAAATTCAATATATATAAAACTCATAATCATTGTAAAGCTCTCTTGGAGTACTATCATCCTATATTTGGGTTTTTCAAATAAATTTATTTGATCCCACAAAATGTTAATGTCAAAGTGATTTTTCTTCAGCATTTTGATGGGTTCAAAGGAGACTCGATTATAGGTGTGAGTGAGGAGTAGAGGGATTATACCAAAGGGATTTTGATCCAAGAGGATTTTATCTAGCCATTTTGAATTTACTCCTTCAAATGGGACCTCTCAAGGCTTAAATCATCATATTTTCTTAAAAATGTGCCATTTCAGCAAAAATCAGGATGTTCAAAAAAGTGGGACACACTATTGTGGGACCACCCTGATATATATGTCTGCATCTTGTTGAAGAATCTGTAGACCAAGGAAGAATTTGATCTCCCCAAACATAGACATCTCAAAATATTTTCCCATTTCATTAGCAAAGGATTTACATAACATATCATTACCCCAAAATATGATATCATCAACAAATATTTTAGAAATCAGAATATTTTTATTAGAATATTCTTTTAAGTACAGATTGCTATTTTCACTTGTTCTTACAAATCCAATGCTTATGAGATAGGAGTGAAGTCTTTCATACTAGGCTCTAGATGCTTGTTTCAATCCATACAAGTCTTTGTGTATTCTACAAACCATGTTTCTCTTGCCTGGATCAACAAACTCTTATGGTTGTTCAATGTATACCTCTTCTTCTAGTATTTCATTTAGGAATGCAGATTTGACATCTATCCGGTACACCTTGAATCCTTTGAATGTAACATAAGCAAGTAAAATTCATACTCCTTCTAGTCTAGCAACGAGTGAAAAGGTTTCTCCATAATCAATACCTTCTTCTTGTTGATACTCCTTTCATACTAACCTTGCTTTTTTTCTTGTGACTTCTCCATTCTCATTCAGCTTGTTTCTAAATATCCATTTGCTACCGATGACATTCTTGTCATCTGGTCTCGACACTAATGTCCATGTTTTGTTCTTCTCAATCTATTTTATTTCTTCATTCATAGCACTAACCCATTCTTCATTTTCAAGTGTAGCATTAACAGATTTAGGCTCAAAATCACAAATTAAATATCTAGTGTTCAGTGACTTACTTCTTGTTCTCATTCCAGCCTTCTTGTCACCTATGATCTGGTTTTTTGGTGATGTATTTTGACATACGTGGAAAGTATTGGTTCATCTCTTTATTCATCATTCTGATCATCATCTTGACCTTCATTCTGATCTCCATCGCTCGGAACATCATTTTGAGGATTTTCCTAATTTTTGATAATTATAGCTTGATACTCGGGAGTGATACACTATTGCTCAGGTAGAGTGTCAGTTCTTCAGTGTAAAAAAACCTATTGTAGTCTTCTGGTTATTTTATTCTTTCCTTATCATTTTTCTCTTCATATTCATCTATTCTGATATTTGCACTTTCAATGATTTTGTTAGAGGACTTTTTAAGACATTTATAAGCCTTGCTCTCGATAGAATACCCTAGAAAGATACCTTCATCACTTTTGGAGTCAAGCTTTCCATTTCTATCATCTTTCAAAATATAACATTGACTTTCAAAAATTCTGAAGTAACTTACATTGGGTGTGTATCCATACCATAGCTCATAGGGTTTCTTCTTGGTGTCTTTTTTTAATTGTACTCTATTTAATGTGTAGACAACAGTACTGACAACTTCCCTCCAGAAATTTTGAGTGATTCTTTTGTCTATCATCTGTGTTCTTGCACAATCAACAATAGATCTGTTTCTCCTTTCAACAATCCCATTTTGTTTTGGTGTTCGTGGTGTAGAAACTTGTCTTTTAATTCCATGCTCATTGCAATAGTTAGTGAATTCATCAAAATCCAATTCTTCTCCTCTCTCTGATCTTAAGCATTTCAATTCCTTACCACTTTTTTTTTCTACCATAGCTTTATACCATTTAAAAATCTTGAATGCTTCTGATTTTTCTTTTAAGAATATAACTGTCATCATTCTAGAATAATCATCTACAAAGAGAATGAAATGTCTATCACCATAGTAACTCTTTGTTCTCTTGGGTCCACATAGATCAGTATGGACTAATTCTAGAATAGCATTATATGTATGGGCTTTACTCTTCAAACTAGACTTTGTCATCTTACCTTTTTGACAATTCTTACACATGATATGCTCGGGCTTTGACATGCTTGGTAAGCCTCTTACTTTCCTTTTATTGCTTATCTTAATCATGTTGTCAAAATTCACATGACATAATCTTTTATACCACAACCATATGTCTTTGTTTCTAGCCATCAGAAAAGTAGTGTTTATATCATCAAGATAGAATAGGTTACCTTTTTTCTGTTCACCAGTTTCGATCAACCTTCCCAGTTCATTAAAGATCTTTGCCTTCTTATTCTCAAACTCTACTCAGTGACCCGTGTTATTCAATTGTGAAACACTCAATAGATTATAATTAAGTCCTTTTACCCAGTATGTATTTTCACATTTGATTAGGTTGTTCAACATTATATTTCCTTTACCTTCAACTAGACAAGCTGTGTCATTACCCATTCTTACTGATCCACCATTATAATACTCAAAAGTCTCAAACTTTTGTTTATCACCAATCATATGGTGAGTGCAGCCACTATCTATAATTTGGACATCATTCTTACTAACCTTAGATATGAGTGCAGTCTCAAAATACCTTTCTTCTTCATTTAAATCATCCTTCATGGCCACACATACCATCTCAATGTCTTCATTAGATTTGGTGTCAATATCTCCATCTCTATTCTCAGCCAGGTAACAAGATTTCTTCCCTTTGTCCTTGTAGTCTCGGGTATCTCTTATGTCAGATTGTTGATTGATTCGGTAATCTTTATTGTCACTTCTATCAAAATTATTTTCATATGATCTGTCATTACTACTGTCATATTTTCTTATGTTAGGACATCTAGTAGAAAAGTGTCCAATCTCTTTACAATTAAAACATACAAGTGGTAACTTACTTTTGTAACTATCTTTGCCTCTCTGCAATATTCTAGCCATTAGTGCTTCAATCTCATCAATATCTTGGTCATCACTGTCACTTTCACTATCATTTCTCATAGTGTGTTTATGACTTGAATTACTTATTTTCAAAGACGATTTGAATGCAGAATTAATAGATGGTAAGAAACTATTATCAAAGTTATTCATATCAAATGAAATCAGTCTACCAACCAAACTATCTAGAGTGACATTATTGTTTTCTACTAATCTCATTTCTTTTATAACAGATACTCTAATAGCATATACATGCAGTAAGGTTCTTAGGATTTTACTTACCATTGTCTCTTCTTCAAGTATGCCTCCAACTCCTCAGATAGCATTGACTACTTCTTTTATTCTACAACTCATGTATTGAGTGATATTTTCTCTTTCTCTCATTCTTAGGTCATAAAATTTACCTCTTAGGATTTCTGCCTTAGCCCTTAGTAAATTAGCATCTCCTCCATGTACTAGCTTCAATTTATCCCACATTTTCTTTGCAGAGGTGCAGGTTTTGACATCTTCAAATTCAACATCGCAGAGTGAGGAAGCAAGTTCTATCATCATAGAATTATGCTCATTCTTTTCTATTAATTACTCAAGTGTATGAGGTCTTGTAGGAAACACAAATTCAATATCCAAGTATTGATTAACATCATTTCCATTACCTGATAGGTGGATTCTTATCCTGCTCTGCCATGATGCAAAGTTGTCCTTGTTCAGCTTGGGCACATCTTGTTTGCTCATCTTGTGATCTTTTGCTTAGGCCTTGAAACCTTCCTTCTAAGTACAAAAGCTCTGATACCAATTTTTAGAATAACTGAGAGGAGGGGGTGAATCAGTGGCCTAAACAATATTCCAATACATTAACCCAAAAACTTATTACCACAATTATAAGCCTCTAGTTATCTTCAGTCCTACAAGATGAATGCCTTGAAATAATCTCAACAAATAACTACTGCTCAGAGTTCTTTGTTAAACCTTATTCTTACTATTTACTGATTAACAGTCTTTCATTTAATGAAATGTAGTAAATTACTTAGTGTATACCGATCAATCCAGATTAGTTATGTGTAATGTAAAACACTAAAGTAATGATGCATAAACACATTGACACATGATTTTTTAACGTAGAAACCCTATTAAGGGAAAACCCCTTGGGAATGGTAACCCAAAATTTTCACTCTTCTGAAGTGTGCTCGGTGAAGAGCCAACCCTGTTAAAGGTTACAAAAACACTGTTAGGTGTGACGTTGTTAGAGGATTTAAATAGAATAGTTTATCACTTGGTATCTTGCATCTCTATGCTACCTTTTATGACCAAACCCAGTGTAGTCTGTCAATTGGTAACTGGCATCTAATGCTATCTTCATGACCAAAAATTTTGATACTCCTTAGGATGTATCTCAATATATAAAGGATTGTTAAGTACTTCTCGGTTAAGAGAATTTATGATCTAATGGTTAAATTGAAACAGTAAATGATATGTTCACATATACAACAATGCTTTGTAGATTTTCAGATCTATTGTAAGCTCATAATACCTTTCTGATCAATTTATCTTTTCAATACCTTTTCTCCACTTATTTGTGGTCGGTGATGTTGTGCTTCTCTGTTGCTCGGTGTTCATAGAAATATAGCTCTTTCCTTGGCTTGATTGATCAGGATTGTGTGAAGTCTTTCACCAGTTTCTCTCCAGCATCCTCTTCTTCTATTCACCTCTAATTCATAATGAATTAGCTTGTCTCTTTATAGACATGATTTCACCGTTTCTCAACTCTTGAATTTCTCATTCTTGACGTGATCCAAAATTGTATCCAATCTTTCTTTAAAGCTTTACTTTAGTTGTATCTCATAGATTTCTCTTTGACAACTAGAATAAAAAAAATTTAAATATTTCTCTTATCTCTAGCTTTAAATTGTCAATAAAAACAATATTAACAACTAGTTAACTCCTTTAGCTCTTGCCAGCTAATTCTTTTTTTGTTTCTAAACTTTAGTTCTTTTTCGATGTTTTAAATCTTTGTTAGCTTCGGTCAACACTTCAGTTCTCCTCAGGCATCTCCATCGGGGTTGTCTATCCGTTGAGCATCACTATGATGTTCTGCTCATCGATAATGCTTGTGATTCTACTCGTCAGTAATTCTTACTCAGATTTCTTGCTCGGGTATGACTGTGACTTTCCTCTCAATTTTCTCTATCCGTCGGGGTGCACTTCCCATTGGTGTTTGTAGTCACTTAGTGCATACTAAACTTTTATGCATTACTAATAGCATAACCTTTATCTTTCTGGTTCTCTGAAGTATTTGACACTTTGTATATAACCAATCAGATTATATCAAGTTGACATCAATGACAATACAATACATTAACTGACTTAATATATTGCATTAACTTTCTGTATCTTGGTGATCATCAACTTAACATCTTCAAACATTCAATCAATTATAGTTCATCAAGCAAGTCAAAACCATTGATTAACTATCAAAGCATTTAATTAATTAAACTCAAGCCATTTGGATTAATTAAATTCAAAAATAAAATCACTATGTAATTGATTTAATCAATTAATTATATAGTTCATAGAATTAATTAAATCCAGCCCATCTAATTCACATACATGGCTAATTTAATTAAAGCTTTGAATTAAATAAATCCTAATTTTCTTCACCAGTCACAACAGGACAAAATCAATTCAACCAATGGGAAAGGAGGACGGGGAGCACACGGATCACTCTACTCAAAGGGGACGCATCACTTAACCTTAACCTTAACCTCAACCTCAACCATGCTTTGACTATGGTTTATCAAACTCATTTCCTACCCTTGGGAAAACCTATAAATAGTATGCATTTCTTAGTGCAAATCACCACTTTACATCCAATAGCATCATAGTAATTGCATTTTTTTGAATTACATTCATAATTAAGGCATAATTGAATTCATCTTAGGATCATAATAGCAAATTCATATCAAAATAAGCGTGTAGATCATAACATTTAGCTCAATTCATCCATCTCATTCTAGAGATTGTCACTTTAGAAATGTTTTTGCAACTGAGAGCATAAATTTAGTCTTTCTAGATAGGGAAACATGAAAATATTTAAAGGATTTCAAGTTTAATTGTTCAATTAGCATAGATATTTAGCATTTAACTTTATATTTTCATGCAGGTATTTAACATACAAGTCCTTTCTACATTTCATGTTTCTTTCATGCAGTACATCTCTCATTTTTGGAGAGGATATTTTCCCACATGTTTTTATTCATTTTCTCTGCATTAAGAATCTTTCATTATACATGGATACCTAATTAGGTCTAGTTGTTGGGACCCATTTATGTATTTCATGGTTAGAGCTTTGTGTCTCCCTAATTTTCACCTAAGGGGGTGTTAGAATAGGTATTTATTTTGTACATAGTTTTGTTGCATTAGGCACATTAGGTGTTGTATAAATTAATTTTACACAAGCTCAAATAATATCCTTATGCTATTTGAGCATGTGTTTGCATATGCATGCCTAGCTTAAGTTCACTTAGTTGAACCTAATTTAGTTTAGTTTAGTCTAGTTGGGCTTCAAATTTTTTTCTTAGCTCTAGTTTGCATATCTTGCACTTGTTTGTACATCTTAGCTTTTGTTAGCTTTTTCTCTATTTTTAGAGACAAGTTTTTCTAGAAAATCATAGCATTGTAATTCATTTTGCAATCATAATCTTGAAATTTTGTAATTTTTTATATATTGACAAATGTAGCAATTATTTTATTGCTACCCTCCTTGTGGAAGGTTTTCTAGTTTTGTTGTTTGATCCTAGAGGTGATTGTGTTGCAAATTTCAACATGACTCCATAACTTCAATGCTTTTTTTCTAAAAAAAATTAACAATTCAAATTTGTCTCTTAAATTTATTTAAAAAATCAACATTTTTTAATTTTAAAAATTACAAGCATAAACTTCATATAAATTTCTACATTTCATTAGTTTACATTATTATCAAATTCAAAACAAAGACACTTACATTATGCAATCAAAGTTCTAAAAATTGTTTATTTGGTTTATTTCTGTATAAAAGTGTGACATAGGTTTGTTTTTTCACTCCATGTTGTATGTCTGAACATTATTTTTCATGCAACATCTTAACTCGTAGAAGATATGCTTCAACAAGTTGTATTGAACTAGTGTCAAAAAATTGTGTAACACCTCTAATAAGGCATACATTAATACAAAAAATTGAAGAATATGATTTATCAATAAATCCTTTGGAAAAATTACCACCATAAAGAAACAATTTGAATTTAAACTATATTGTAGTGTATAATTCCCAATGTCCACTACACTACTTGGTGGTTCTCAATTATGAGGTGTTGAACCAAGTTATAAGCCAATAAAAAGGTTTTCATTGTAGCTTAGCTCAAAACTCATTTAGTGGATCAAGGAACTCTTCCTCATGCCACTATTGGACTTGTGCACTCACAAGAGCCTCTTGATGTACAAAATCATCTACCTTACTATTGAACCATTTATGATTTTCTCCTCATGTCATCTACCATGAGATTAACAACACACATATGTAAATAATCAATGTATCCCAACAACAAAACCAAAATGCTAAAGACTTTCTAATGATGGTGTATTTAGACCATGGCTAGATGTCTTATGACTTCTCCTACCCAACATTTGTTTCTTATCTCACTCAAACATCAGTCTACATACTATTAGTGAACAAATGAAGTGAAGCTAAAAAATATTCACATGCTCATAAATATCTCAACTATGCTTGTCAGTTTCATTCATCATCTCTTAATTATTGGTTAATAGATTTAATCAATGATTTCTCCCACCACATCAATACTACATTGTATAGTAATATATGGTCATAAAACATCATTGAAACCTAATTATATGCAAATTATATCACATGGAATTGAATTATCATCATTTTTGTAAGTGTTACATGTACATTACCACTACTAAACTATCATTATGGGAAATTGATACAAAATTTAAAATACAAACTAGTTATGACACAAACAAATGTCACCTACTTGTGAACATAATACCTTGATTTCTATTTCTAAAGAATCTCTTCAACACAACTTTGTTCATCACTCAAATGAACCTATCTTATCTCTCTAACTATGTATAATATTAGATTGATTATGTATCCTCTTTCTTTTTATTAATAGTGCAAAAGTTTACTTGTTTGTTTAGTTTTGTTGTTATGAATTTGTGTTGGGGTTATCCTACACATCTTAGACCTTGGTGTTGGATCTTTATCATTGATTAAGGAGAATGTTTTAGTTATGTCATATTGGTTGTCATTGATGTTAACATCACTTTGTTGTCCAATTCTGTTATGGCTCTTAGATATTTAGTGATGCAGTTGATGGTGTGTTGGTTTGCATGTCTCTGCATTAGTAGATATGGAGATAATATTTTAATAGAGTATTTTTATTATTTGATGCTTCTATATTCAATATTTCATGAGTTATGTGCTTCTGTCAGATTTCTATTTTGACTCATAACACAATTAATGAGTTGCTTTGTTCCTCTGGAACATAACATGAGTTCAACATATTTGTATTTCTTTGCGTGGACACTTTTGGTTTTATGTTTTTAGGACGAGGTTAAGGAATGGATAAAAAGTGTAATCTCAAATTCGTACCAGTATTTTTTTGTTTTGTCCGACTCATAGAAGGAAAGCATGTAGAATACTCTAGATGTAACATATAATTAATTATCTTAGTCGACTACTTGATGAAGTGTTCTTGGTCAACTTGGAATTCGATATGTGTGTGTGTGTGTGTGTGTGTGTGTGTGCGCATGCGTGCGCACATGCACGCATGCATGTGCATGTGTGTGTGCATGCCTTTGTGTGTGTATGTGTGTGTGAGATTTATGTGACTCTCTTGAAGGTGTGTATGTATGGTATAGATACAAGTAAACTTGCAAAGGATTATAAAATGACATGTAGAAAACATAGATGTGAGTTATTAAAGAATAGATTAAGTGTGTAAATTTTGTACTCTGAACCTTAAAGGAATTTATGTGTACATATGTCAAATGCAATTATGACAATTCATTGTGTTTACCTAATCTACTCTAGACAGTGAACCTCTATCTAATGGGTAGTGAGTCGTACAATGAGCACTTGTAATTTTCTATAACTAGTTATATAATATTTACAGTTAACCCTCTCTATGGTTTTTCCCATTTGGTTTTCCACAGTAAAAATCTGGTGTTCTTTTAATATTTGTGTTTCAGTTGATTATTTTTTGTTCTATGGTTGGTACAAATAATTTGATGAGCATTAAGCAAATTGGATCTAAAGTTTTTAGGGAATACCGATTTATGCCCCCTCCCCCAAGTATTTTGGCTATTCAATAATTGCTATCAAAGCCTAGTCCCTTGATATTAGCTTGATCTCTTTAGGGAGATCTTGAAGGTTGAATTTATGTTATCTAAGGAAACCACAAAAGAAAGTCACTTTGATGGAAAATCGTGGACTAATGTAGAAGATTTTGAGAATGTTAAAAATGTAAACAAGAATATGAAGGAAAATATTAAGGAAGATAATGAATGTGTCAGAAAATTAAGGAGAAAATCAAAAAGTTCAAGGAAAGACATTGATAAGTTGGCAAAGAGTTGAAACAAGCAAATGAAAGTTTTGCCTATCTAAATATTCAAGTTGAAAAAAGCGAGAAAACTAAATAATGTCTGAATGGACTAATCAAACAAAAAATTGCAGAATGTACAAAAATGGAATGAGAGATAACAAGATTGAAATCAAAAGGAAAACTCAAAGAAAGTTCTTTGAAGCTTGATGAAATGATGGTTGCACAGAAGACACCAAAAGATAGAAGAGGATTGGGCTTCAAAGTAGGTGAAAGTTTGGATCAAAAGATGGAATACAAAAGCAAAGTAGAGTATACAAAAACCAAGCAAAATATTAATGAGACAATACAAGGAACTAAGCTCTTGAATTAGAAGAAATCAACAAAAGACCTCCAGTCAGGCAACCTAATACTCAGAGGTACTTGTTGGGACTATTTTTTTTTTTTGTGTCTTGCTAAAAATTTTGGTTCCCAATGTCGTTTTATACCCTAAAATTCAAAGTGTCTTCAAGCTTACCCTCAAATTTGTCTGTAAGTGTCTACTTCCAAATAAATGTGGTATTGAAAATGGATGAAAGCCTTTCCTATCTTTGCCCTGCAAAACCCTAGACCCACATCACCTTGTTCTATTTTGAGGTTACTTTTTTCATGTAACTAAGTTTCAAAAAGTCATGTGCCTTTTTGGTCTTTTCCTTTATCTCTTAAATCTCGTGATCAAGACTGAATATTCTTTATAGTCTGGAGACTTAGTGTAAGATCTTATCTCTTAATCTCAGGAAGAAAGGAATATGATCTTATGGATTTAGAGATTAAGCACATGCAGTTGATCTTATTTTCATCATGTGGTTGGAGAATGATCGCTAGACAAAGATGAAGTCAGCTCAAATAATGGGAGATTCAGTGACAACCATGGATGCAGTTTTCATCGTGTGGCTATCGCTAGATCTCATGAATTAACTTAGGTTAGACATATTATTCAGTGATTGCAAGATAGAATTTATCTCTAAATATCATAATCTAACCCAAGGTCAGGACAAAGTTATCCTTTTTCTTTGTCTCTTGATCTCTCGATGGAATTAGAGTTAAGTGATTTGTTTAGAGACTTAGCGAGGATCGTTGATCTCATTCCAGATGAGTGGCTAGCACATGATCTCCAGAAAACAACCAAGGCCAATATTTTATTTAGTGATGTAGTGAAGGTCATTGATGTTTTTCTATCCTTGGTTTGATTGTGTGATCAGTGCGTAATCTCTCATTTAACTCTAGAGTTAGTAAATCATTCAGCGACTTAGAGTATTAGTTATCTCCCAATCTCTAGATGAACCTATGGTTGAGGCCAAGTTTAGTAAATTTTATTTTGAGATTCAGAGATTGCTTGGTTGCATGATCTTAGAATAAAGTTTTAGTTAAGGAAATAGTCTTGAGATTCAGCGCGGGCCATGGATTAAAAGAAAGATCAAGGGTTGTCTCTTAATCTCGAAAAGAATTGGTCAAGTACAAAAACATTTAGAGACTTAGCTTTGATCCTTGATCAAAGAAAGATCTAAGGGCTAACACGTGATCTCCAAAAAAATCCTGAGTTAAAAGAAACATTCAGCGACTTGGTGATCTATTTAGTCATTGAATCTCCAAATGTGACCGATTAATTTGTGGTTAGTCCAAATCCAAGTCAGGTTTGCCAAGAAATAATTTTGAATGTTGATCAGAACAAAGATGTGCATCTGGAGTTGAATCGCTAGAGAAAGTCAAAAGTTCATGAATCATTCAACGGTCAAAAGGTAATAGGCTAAGATGCAAATGCATGTCTAAGTGGCAAGAGTGTTAGTAATAACTGAGAGGGGGGGGGGGCATGAATCAGTGGCCTCAAAAATATTCCAATAATCAACCCATAAACTTAGTACCACAATATTAAGCCTCTAGTTATCTTCAATCCTATAAGATGAATGCCTTCAAATACAATTATCAATTTACTACTGCTAGGAATGCTTTGTTAAACCTTATACTGTATGTTTACCGAATAGTAGTCTGTTAATTTACCGAAAGACAGTAAATTATCTAGAGTATACTGATCAATCCAAATTAGCTATGTGTAATGAAAAATAGTAAAGTAATGGCTCATTAACACACTGACACATGGGTTTTTAATGTGGAAACCTTGTTAAGGGAAAAACCACTGGGACTGGTAATCCAAAATTTTCACTCTTCTCAAGTGAGCTTAGTGAAGAGCCAACCCTTTTAAAGGTTACAAAAAAAATGTTAGGTGT
The DNA here is from genome assembly GCA_018584345.1 of Thuja plicata. Classification (NCBI taxonomy): domain Eukaryota; kingdom Viridiplantae; phylum Streptophyta; class Pinopsida; order Cupressales; family Cupressaceae; genus Thuja; species Thuja plicata. Next base: position 226,349 of record MU225397.1, on the reverse strand, counting down.
GACCTTGTTAGAGGATTTAAAAGTTTAGTCTGTCACTTGATATCAAGCATCTCTATGCTACCTTCCTTGATCAAACACTCACTTGGCCTATCAATAGGTATCTGGAATCTCATGCTATCTTCATGATCAAATTTTTTGATACTGCTTGAGATGTATCTCAATATAGAAAGGATCTTTAAATCTTGCTCGGTTAAGAGACTTTCTGAATCAATGGTTAAACTGAAATAGTATGATCTATTCACATCTACCACTTATACTTGTAGATTTTCAGATCTATTGTAATCTTATAAAACTAATCTAATCAATATATCTTTTTTAATACCTTTGCTCCACTTTAATTCTACTTGGTGATGTTGTGCTCTATTGCTCAGTGTTAGTAGAAAACTTTAGCTCTTTCCTTAGCTTGATTGATCAAGACTATATGAAGTTGCTCTTCATCATTTTTTTCTTCAATATCCTCTTTTCATTCATTCACCCACTCTTTTCTTAATGAATTAAGTTGTCTCTTTTATAGACATGATATCACCATTGTTAGGTTCTTGATTTTCTTGATCTTGGTGTGATCCATAATTCTTGCCAATTAGATTTAAAGCAAAAATATTGTTTTATCTCATAGAGATCTTCTTGCAAACTAGGAAAAACAAATTTAAATCCTTTACTTATCTCTGGCTTTATCTTGTCGATAAAAACAAAGATAACTAACAGTTAAGTCCATATTTAGCTTTGCCAGCTAGATATTTTGTTGTTTCTGAACTCAAGTTAATTTTGGTGTTTAACTCTTTGATAGCTTCATTCAACACTCCAGTTCTCCTTGGGCTTCTCCATCGGTTTATACTATGTTTCTAGCCATTGGTTATGCTTGTGATCTTATCGTCGGTAATTCTCATCGGTTTTCTTTCTCGGGAATCACCGTGACTTGACTTTCAGGGATCTCTGTTTGTTGGGTTCCACTAGCCGTCGGTGTTTGAAGTCATATTATGAACACTTATCTTTTCTACATTACTGATAGAATAATCTTTCTCTCTCTGATTCTCTAAAGTCTTTGACACATTGATTATAACCAATTAGATTATATCAATTTCACATCCATGACAAAATAATCCATTAACTGATTTAATGTCTTGCATTATCCTTTTGCATTTCGGTGATCAACTTAACATCTTCAAACATTCAATTAGTTACATGTCATCAAAGAGAAATCAATGGTTCTTGTCAAGTCTCTAAATAAACCCCGAGTTAAGAAAATCATTCAATGATACATAGATAGACTTTATCTCTGAATCTCGAGACTTGACTAGAGTTAGTACAAACATTGGGAGATTTCAAGGTAGCCTTTATCTTGTAATCTCAGAATAGACTGGGGTTAGTGTCAATAATTATGAAATCAAATAAGAACCATGGATCAGGATTCAAATCAAGGGTTGAAGCTAGATATTCAAATGAGCCATGGGTCAAGGAAAAGTGTTCAGCAATTCAGAGACTTAGTTATCACTGAATCTCAGGATTTAACTTAGAGTCAGAATGGATTTTTCCTTTTTCCTTGTCGCTGAATCTCTGAATGGACCTAAGGTTAAGTTAAAAGCTCATAGATTTGGAAAGAATCATTGATCTCATCTTAAATGAATGGCTAGCACTATATCTCTAGATGAGACTCTAGTTAAGAGTTTTATTTAGTGACTTGGCGGTTCCTTCATCTCTTAATCTCTACATTTGATCATGGTTGAGTAAAGACAAGTAAAGTTACATTGCAAGATTTAGAGAAAACAAGAGATGAGTTACTCAGTGTTAAGAGGTGAACCAAAGATAAAGCAAGGTTATAATGAGTGGCTAGCATTGAATCTCAGAACAAAATCAAAGTTAAGAAAACCATCTAGAGATTCAGTGAGGATTGTTGATGAAGTAAGAGATCTATGGTTGGCGCTAGGTCTCATAACATAACCCAGGTCAGAAGAAACTCTTAGAGATATAGAGATAGTGTAGTTTCATAATCTCCAGATAGACTATGGTAGATCTTAGTGTAGTGAAATCCTGAGTATCATGTGCTCACATCATTCCAAGGAAATAATATAAAAAATAGGGTTAATAAAAGATTGGAGATCCTAACAAAGTACAAGTAATCTGTTGAGTGTAAAAAGGAAAGAAAAGCGAGCCAATCAAATGTCATCTTGAGAATTTTAACATATAATAAGGTTTTAAAAGATAAAATCACTCATGAAATTTTCCAGCTAAGCATTTAAATTCAATTATCTGTCAACTTCAAGCACCACAACTAGCTTAGACTTGATTTCAATACACGCAGAGTTATTACATATGTGATTGAGAAATGGTTTTTAGGTCCTTAAGTAGACTGATGTACTAATGATTCAATGATAAATAGACACATCACTTGTACATTCTACTTACAAAAGTTTTTAGAGCAACAGAGAAAAAGTTGCATAAGTTTCAAAGAAATTGAGAGAAGCTTGTTTCAAAGAGAAGGATAATTCAAAACCAGTGAAGATGAGTCAAGTAGAATCAAGAAGGGATTCATCTAGTGGTGAAGGCAAGGATGCAGAAGAAGAAAAAAGGGGAAAATAAATTATTCAGATGAGTTTGTCACTCTGCTTCCTGGAACCAACCATAATAAAAAAAGTAAATGATGAATACTTCTCTTACTACATGTCAAATTGTAGGGATCCCATCACTCTTAGGTGCTCTGGTTATCACTTATTTAATTAATTTTACAGTAATAAGGATAGGAAAATATTTGTGTCAAACCCCTGGACATTAGGTTTATCCAAGCTAATAGTCCCAGATGTTATTCTAGATGCGGACCTGTTAGCAGAATTGGCTAGGAGGTATGACACTGTCTCTAAAACTATTAGAAAACACAATAAAACAGCCCTAGTCACCTTGGATAGGGATTATTTTATGAAAGCCTTTGGTATATATCATGCCTCTACCACTGAAATTGACCTAACCAAATTGAAAAACAAATATATCAGAGAAGTCAATGTGGTTATGAATTTGATCCAGTCTCACGTACCTAGGTCAAATAGAAACTGCATAGCCCCAATGCCTTCTTCTAAGGGTTCTCTATATGAATTCAAGGATTTAAGCTTCTACATGAAGTATCTAGCTTATGGGTTGTGTAGAGTATTGGGGATTGATGGGAATATTGAGAAGATGCTTGCAGATTTACTGATGATCATCCTGGACATCTAGAACTCCCACGTAAATACTGATTTTGACTATATGCAGTATGTTATTGATAGGATACATGAGGGCCTCATCAGTATTTAGAAGAAGAATAACCCAAAATTCATGCATTATTCAATTCTAATGCATTTGATTCTATTCTTCAACATAATAGTATGCATACTGAGAATTTGAGAGTCGGGACACACTTCCAAGGCTAGCAAAATCTTGTAAAATTTTGGATTAGGGTTTGTAATTACACCTCAAATGAGAATGACTTTTGTGGATTTCATAATAGGGTTGCACATCCAATTTTAACCTTGTTAGGTGATGGTGCAGGAGAACACCTAGGCTAACCTCCATAGTTTGATCATTTTGGCTTGTACTTGACATTGGCCAAGTCAAGATAGTTAGGTTATTTTTGGACTTTAGAAGGTCATTGAAATCTGGGCTAAGTGAGTTAGTCATTAGGACTAAGGTCACTAAATTAGCCATTGTTAGTAGTTTTTATTTTTCTTAGGCGTAGTTGCTTAAATGTTGGATTTGAGCCATGAATGTGTCTTAAACACAAAAAAGATGTCATAGAGATGTCATATGGTCATAAATGGTCTTGAATCCTTGAAATGAAGAGGTTAGAGGTCCTAAAACTCAGGGAGGAGGTATAATGGCAAAGATGCCAAAAGTTGCTAAAATGTTGCTATGACAACATTTGCAATTATTGCAAATGTTGCATGAAACTCGGTTATCTTTGGATCCCCTTATGAATAGGAAGTGGGAATCGACCAATAGTCCATAGAATCATGGAGATGGAATCTAATGTGACCCAAGACTCAAACCAAAGGAGGAGTCATACTCTGTAACAAGTTTTGAATAGTAAAAGAGCTCTACAACTCTATATTCAGAAATCCCGAGCATTTTGTTATGACAGTCATATGTAATGGATTGAAAGATTGAAAATAATTATTGTTTTGTGTTCCTAGGATAGTTTGAAGCATCTTTCATTCATTAAGCTATTTTTTTAGAGGTAGTGTAAGGTCTTAGATAAAATATTTTGTGTTTTGTGTGTTCACTGGTCCTGTCCTAACCAGTCAGTTGATTCATGGCTCCCCGATGAAATCTAACCATGGGATCTTCCTAAGGATAGATGGAAATGTTAGGGGAGTCAATGGTCTATATATATGTAGAGTTAGGAGTCAGGGAAAGTTGAGTTTCTATTTTTAGTTCGAAGCCCTAGGCGAGCATGCACTGTCCGGTTAGTGGTTTGGAGGTGAAACAGTGAGCATTCTTATGTAGGGTAGTGAAGTATTGTACAGACTAAGTGAAGTTTCAGTTAGGGCATAGTCATATCTTGACATTCTAGGAGGGTTGAGTTTACATTAATCCATTTAATCAAGTTTTGAGAAAGTTTTTCATTGTGTTGCAGACTGTCCTAGAAATTAGGCCTATTAGCCCTATTGATCCTAGTTTGTAGGAACCCTATGTACAGAGGATTTATAAAACTAAAACCTTCAAAATATCTTGTAAAGTGATAGGGGGTATCTGAATGTGTGATTAGTTTTTCAACTTCTTTGGGAAAGTTTTGAAAGAAGTGGGAAATACACACTGTAAAAGGCTACAAGGAATAGGCCTCAATTAGGCTTCCAAGTGATTGAATCCTTGAACCTCATAAAGACCAAGCTGAAGATCCTAGTAAATGGTTTCAAATGACAAGGAGATGAACATTTTTAAGTGGATAGATGTCCCTGCAATGAATCATGAATGTTAGAGTGGAATTGGCACTTAGATCCTTCTAAGTGTAGTGGAAGAAGTGAAGACTTGAACTAACTAAAAGGTGTTAGTCTTTCAAGGTGAAGCACATGAGTTGAGAACTCTTAGAGAAGAGTTGGAATTGGACTTACTTAATCATCTAAGCCAATCAGGACCTAGAGGAGATTAGGTTCCTAGAAGAGACAAGCTAAGGTCTCTTAGTTGAAGTGCTAGCAAGCCTTGGAACACTTACATCCTATTGGTATCAGAGCTTGATTAAAGATCAGGCTTGTGGTGGATTTTTCAGCCTACTAAATCAGTGGGAGAGAATACACCTGGAAGTTTAGAGAAAGACAAAACCATGGTGACTAATGCTAAGTTAGAAAAAAGGTGGATAAGCAAGAAGAAGACAACAAGTTGTTAAGAGAAAGGTTGTCTCAAATGGAGCAACTCTTGGGAGAAGTCCAAGACAAAGCTAAGAAGATGAAAGATAAGATAAATCAGAAAGAAGAAGAAGAAGAAAGGGAAAAGGGAGTGGATGTAGAAGAGGAAGTTCCAACCCCTGACCCTGTCAGTGACCAAGAACCCTTCTTAAAGGAACTAAAGGCTTTAAGTGGCAAAGCTTTAGAGGGTGTACCCATTTTTAGTAGACAAATGGATCCAGATTTAGTTGTGGACTGGATTGATAGCATAGAGAACCATTTCGAATGTGATGGTATCATAGAGGCCCAAAAAGTGAGTGTGGCCAATTCAAGGTTGAGAGGATCATCTCTCACATGGTGGAAGTTTGTTCAAACTAAAAGGGAGAAAGAAGGAAGGAGTCCTACATTCTCATGGAAAGGAATGGTGACTAAGTTCAAGTAGAATTAATTGCCCGATGATTATGAGGTTCAGCTGCATAGGAAAAGACACAATCTTAGACAAAAAGATTTGGATGTCCAAGCATACACTGAAGAGTTCCAAAAGTTGTGGTTAAGATCAGAAGTGGTGGAGGATGAAAGCATCAAGTTAGCTAGATATTTGAATGGACTCAAGTGGTCTATTCAAGAAGATATGAGTCTTGTGAACTTCAAAACCATTTGCCAATATTATCAAATGGCCTTGAAGATAGAGGAGAAAGGCAAAAGAAAACAAGAGAAAAACTCCAAAGGAAGAGGTAGAGGAAGGGATAATATAGGAACAAGAGGTGGCTATGGTGGAAGAAGTTCAGAATCAAGGACACAAGGAGAATTCAAGTACACTAAGCAACAAGAGGGAAGTTCTAGTAGAGGTGGTAGAGGAAGGAACTCAAATTTGAAAGGTAGAAGTGGTGGACAAGGAAGATGCAATTACTTTTCCAATATGAAATGTTACCATTGCAACCAAATGGGACACCTTGCCTATAGGTGTCCAGAGAAGGGTGGTACTTCTCAAGGAGGTAACAAGAGAACTAATTTAGTTCATGAAGAGACAAATATAGTAGAGACACATTCTTAGGTACCACTTAATTCCAAAGAAGGTGAGAACCTCATGATGAGGAGAACATTGATCAAGGAGCCAGTCAAGGAGGAGTCAAGCCAAAGAAGGTCCCTATTTAGAATCAAATGTAAGGTGATGGGAAAAGTATGTAGAGTCATTGTAGACTTAGGGTCTACTGACAACATTGTGTCAAAAGAAGCAATCAACAAGTTAGGCATGACAAGGATACCTCATACCCATCCTTACAAGGTCACATGGCTCAATAAGGGGCAACATGTCTTCGTCAATGAGAAAGCATGGGTAGAGTTCTCTATAGGGAGATATAAAGACAAGGTTCTATGTGATGTGCTGCTAATGGATGCATGTCACTTTCTCCTAGGCAAGCCATGGCAATTTGACCACCAAGCTATCCATGATGGAGTGAAGAAATCCTTTACATTCAAGAAGGATAAAGTAACTTTCAAAATCCAATCATTGTTAGAAGATGTAGATGTGAAGACAATAGGTCCTAATGTTCTTATGGTGGGTGAAAAGGAATTCATAGAAGCCATGGAAGAAGGAGAAGGAGTTGGATATGCATTGGTGCTAAGACCAAGAGAAAAGAATGAAGGAAAAGGAGACAAGAAATCAAAGATACCTAAGGAGATAAAAAGTATGTTGCAGACTTATGAACGCATAGTAAGTGATGGAAAACCATCAAAATTACCCCCTAAAAGAGCCATAAGTCATAGGATAGACTTCATACCCGGAGCTACCCTTCCTAATAAGGCAGCTTACATGATGACCCCTCAACAAAATGAGGAGATTTCTAGACAAATAGAACTCCTTAGCCAAGGCCTTATCAAGAAAAGCATTAGCCCTTGTGTAGTACCTACTATTCTAGCACCAAAGAAAGGAGGAACATGGAGGCTTTGTACTAATTCAAGAGCCATAAATAGGATAGCCATTAGGTATAGGTTCCCAATACCTAGGATTGAAGACCTAATGGATTTTCTAGGTGAAGCCAAGTACTATAGCAAGATAGACTTGAAGAGTGGGTATCACAAAATTAGGATACATGAGGGAGATGAATGGAAGACAACATTAAAAACCAATGAAGGTTTGTATGAATGGCTTGTCATGCCATTTGGACTGTCTAATGCCCACTCCACATTCACGAGGCTCATGAATGAATTCCTCAAAGACTACATTGGAAAATTTGTAGTATTATATCTTGATGATATACTGATTTATAGTAGGACAAGAGAGGAAAATATTCAACACCTTGAGATTGTTTTAAAGAAGCTACATGAAGAGAAGTTGATGATTAACTTGGAGAAATGTGAGTTCATCAAAATAGAGCTAGTGTACCTTGGGTTTTTTCTCTCTCATGGCAATCTGAAAATAGACAAGAGTAAAGTGGAAGCCATCATGAATTGGCCTAATCCAAGGAAAACAATAGAGGTAAGAATTTTTCATGGCCTTGCTCAGTATTATAGGAAGTTTATAAGGCAATTTAGTGCTATTTGTGCTCCTATGTTGGACACAATCAAAGGAGGAATGAAGACCAAGTTTATATGGAATGAACAAGCCACTAAGAGCTTTGAGTTATTGAAAGAAAAGATTGCTACCTAACTTGTCTTAGTATTTCCAAGCTTTGAGAAGCTTTTCACCATTGAGTGTGATGCAAGAAATGTGGCTATTGGAGTTGTCCTAAGCCAAGAGGGCAGACTAGTAACATTTCATTTAGAAAAGTTAAGTGAAGCCAAGAGGAATTATTCTTCCTATGACCTTGAAATGTATGCATTGGTTCAAGCTTTAAGGAAATGGAGACACTATTTACTCCCCAAGGAGTTCATAGTCTACTCAGATAATCAAGCTTTAAGTTTTCTAAATTCTCAAGAGAAGTTGAGCAACAAGCACATGAAATGGGTGGAATACTTACAAGCTTATACCTTTAATATCAAACACAAGAAAGGTGTCCTCAATAAAGTGGCAGATGCATTGTCTAGAAGAGCTCTTATCATCCAAGAGATTCAGTTGAAGAGCATGGGAATAGATCATTTCAAAGATCTATATGCTGATGATGAGGATTTTGCAAACATTCATAAGGTATGTGCTAAATACAAAAACCATTTTCATAGTAATTATGCTAAATACACTTTGCAAAGTAATCTTTTGTTCAAGGGAAATCAGTTGTGTGTCCCTAGAGGGTCTATTAGGGAGAACTTAATCCAAGAAAAGCACAATGGTGCATTGAGTGGTCACTTCGGGATCACTAAGACCCAAGAACTTGTTCAAAGGTTCTATTATTGTCCAAGGATGAATCTTGATGTTAGGAGGTATGTGGAAAGTTGTATTGTATGTCAAAGAGAAAAATGTACTTCTTCAAATGTATGCCTTTATCAACAACTACCTATTCCCACTAGGCCTTGGGAATGCTTGAACATGCATTTTGTAGTTGGGTTACCCAAGACAAAACAAGGCATGGATAGTGTATATGTAGTTGTGGACAGATTCAGCAAGATGGCTCACTTTGTGCCATGCAAGACCACTAATGATGCCAGCCAAATAGCCTCTCTCTTCTTCAAAGAGATAGTAAGAATC
>MU225397.1:185610-205262 GCA_018584345.1 Thuja plicata | reverse complement strand
CACCGAATACATCATGTATTCACATTACTATTAGTTACTATTGTCCATACCTTATAGCCGATGCCTTAGAGTCATTATTACTGTGAAATTGGAGTAATTATCTAAGGGCCTAATTATAGGAAACAACAATTCGATATGATAGTGTGTAATTATAGTCCATAATTACTTATAATTACTAGGAAATCATTGCTCTGCTATTTTGGGGGTATTCTGGGAGTTATAATCCATTGTTTACTAATGGCGAGATCTATCTTGATGAATTGAACTTTACCCTGAATAGTCCTTAATTTAGTTTTTGCTTTATTATAGATTTTTGGTAAGAGTTACTAATTATCCTATTAGTTTATCAAAAATAAAAGAGAGATATACCATACATATCGATACATATATCTATATATATAGGTGTGTGTATATATTCTAAAAAAAATGTATCCAACTATATACATAGATATACATATATAGGTATTTCATTCAATTTGCATCTAGAATGTGTTGTTACAATTGCAGAGTGGTCAGCAAGAAGCCAAGGAAATTTCCAATCTCCTAGATAACTTCCCAATTGGTCTTGACACAAATCAATCCCACTAATCTCTCAATGAGAAAATGTCAAAATAGAAAGATGTTAAGACACTTCTTCAACTTGGTCTCACCCACTCTAAGTCTTCAAACACCCTCTCAGGCTTAAGGGCTAGGAACACTTCTTTGATTCTTGGTAAGTTTTGAAACCCTTCACTAGTGAGGTTCTTGATCCAATCTATGGATTTGAACACACTATTTGATCTGTCTAGGTGAGGAATCAACAATCGCTTTGATCCCCAAACACTCACAATACTCCAAACACTAATTCACCTACTAACCTTAGTAGGTCTTTCTGACTGGTTACTGGTATGTAATATTCCACTATGGATGAGTCTAAAGAAACTAAGGCCATATTTCAAAACCCTTTTTGATGTTTGAAAGGATCCCTAGGGTCCCAAAGGTTGACTCTACTCCTACAACACTCAACCCACACAAGGTACACAGGCCTAATTGGCCAGATTAGACTTGGTTTACCCTAAGGATGGTCAAGGATGGGTGCATAGGACTAGTGCAAGGTTATAGGAACTTTCAATTTCTTCTAAATGATCCAAATCAACCTTTAGACTACCTCCACAACTCAAATTGTTTGATTAAAAGACCTTTGTACTCCAATGACTAGTTGAATACAAAGGGATATTCAACCTAGGGCTCGATGCAAAACCATTCTAACCTCCCATTTTCATCCAATGCTTTAGGAATCATAGAATACACATTCCTAACTTGCATTTCCCAAGTGGAGAGGAAATTCCACTGGTCAAATTGCAAGTTAGGTTGCCATTTGCATGACAGGCCTGGAATTGGCTCTTTACCCAATTGTGTTTACCAAATCGATTATAACTTCAACTACAGAAATAGGAATGAGATCAAATCAACTGTATCAAAATGAAAACTCACATAGGCCCTTCAAATAATAACACTTTCATGGATTAGATCCCTATGTAGACATTCATGCCAGTTCAGAATTTCACAGGAAACTATTGGTTTTCATTCAATTTGCATCCAGAAGGTGACAATTTCAAAACATAACCCCTAATTTCTTCTATTTAGCTAGTTCATACTACAACTTCCTTTCCCTTAGGGGAAACAATAGTGATTTTACCGACTAAAGTCTCAATTTCCATGTTTTGGAATATTTGTGTTAGTGCAATTTTAGACAATATTGGTTAATGTCTCTTATTTTCAAGTGCTTGAAATTAAAGCATCTTCCCTTTATAAATTGTATATCATGTAATAAAACAATATGGAGCAATATGGTAGCTTCTTCTATTGACATCTTAGAACATGGTTTTTTCATGCTATGGTTTATCTTTATGGAAGATTGCAATTTTGTGTAGTAACACATTCCTTGGTTCTTTCAAAAATTCAAACCATTATTTACACCATGGTCACCTATTTCCACTTTGAGGGTACTATCATCACCATTTCAATTTGGTTGCATTTATATAGCCTCCCCTTGGTTATGAGGGACTCTAGACTCATTAAAAAATTTATAGATGAACTAGGTGCATTTGTAAACTCAACTTGGAGCAAGAAGATGTAGAATATATGTGTAACTATTTGCATAATGATTGATATCTCCAAGCCAATTATTCATATGGTCAAGATTCATTATTATCATGCACATGGACCCAATTATTGACCTTTAAAGGGATGCCTCTGGGATATTTTCATTGTATGAATAGTCAAAAAATATATTTAATTTCTAGTGGTCTTCAATCTATCCACCTTAATGAATGGATGAGGCTACCCTGGCAAAGACTTCAAAAATCAAAACCACGGGCAAATTTTTGAGCAAACTATGCCACCCTCCTCTTAGCCTTAGAATTTTAACAAAGGGATTTTAGTTCAAACTAAGCTTCCTACAGTCTCAAATAGGGATTCAACTCATATTCCCTCATCCCCCATTCAACACTAACATAAATATGTTTTTTTCTGTCATGACCCAATCTTCTTATATTAAGGAGTTTCAGTACTATCTGGAAAAGATTTTGGAAGATGAAGATCATTTACTCCAAGATTTCATAGAAGAGAATGAGTAGACATGTTATATTTCCTTGAGAATAAAGATGAATTGGCATCATTCCCAAGTATCACTACATTTTTTAAGATAGCACAAAACCAAGCAAACAAGTGAAGAGGAAGGAAAACAAAAGAAAAATTTTTTATCTTTGGAAGCCTATCACTTGGTTGATGATAGAATTAAATTTACTATGGATACACTCCTCAACAAGAGTAAGAGGAATCAATCTTATAACACTCTTCAGGAGATGTAACTCTGCTAAAGCACAGTTATTTTATTTAGCCTTTGTTGGATTTTAGATCTCTGAATGTTTTCTTAAGGATAGTTTTTAAAGTTTACAAGAAGAAACTTGGGAGTGAATTTACAAATAAAAATGGATTTTACAAAAATCCAAGCATACTTTATGAAGCTTTTGATTTTTGTTTTTCTTTTAGCAATGTAAACCCAACAAAAACCAACAAGAAGCTAAGAAGGGCGACCCCAAAAAATGTAGGTATATTATTATTGCATATTCCCTAGGAAGGAAATAGTTATGGGCAAAGTGATCTCTATCCACAAAAGGCTTAAGAAAATAGGATAAAAAGAAACAGGTTAAGTCTGGTTTGACACTGAGTATCAGCTACATAATAGATAATCAAAAATACAAAATTGAAAATAATGAGCAATTTTAAATATACATCAACCAACATGAACAAGGAGAGAGAGCTACTAGAATGATCACCCAAAATGTGTAATAGGAAAATATGAAGAAACTAAAAAAAACCATAAGTAAACCAACTAACTTGTCTTCCAAATCCATCCCATAGATCACTTGAGTGAGCCTTCAAAAGACTTAAATCTGTGAAAGTAACTAGATGTGTCATTGAAACAACACCCTTTCCAATATGCTTCTGCAACCACACTCATAAAATAAGCTCCCAATAGTGACCCTAACCCCTCTAAGGATCGCAATACACTCAAATCACCCACACACCAACACCAAAACTCATTCATGTAGCCATTCTGCCTTCTTTTCCCAAACTGTCCAGACTATACAGTCCTAGTAGTATAGTAGTGAGGGTTATTAAACCCTTTCTCAAAATCTTCCCAAACAACTCTTAAAAAACATTACATATTCTAATACCCTTTTCCAAGGTTGATAACATACCTCAAGATCAAACCCAAGTGTTTTGGACCAACCTACTCAATTCTGCCACTGGCATAAAACTAGGAGGGCTAATTCGACCCATTATACAAAGAAAATACTAATGTCTCTTCACACCAGACATTGAAACTTTCAAAAGTGTCATAAAATGACCCCAAACCATGGATTCCACAATCAATTTGGTTCTAAGACCTCTCTATTTACAAAATCCCTAATTTTCTCTTCATAATTTGCTCTTCAAAACCCCTAAAATCTAGGGCTTGGTCAATCTCTTACCTCCAATCATTGTAACCTCAAATAGGTGGATGATTCACCATACTTAGACCATAATAACATGGATTCTACCATAAAATCAACCCCTCCAATGACTAGATTATTTTCTGCAATAACCATGCATGTAACCCTCAAACATTGTCAAACTCGACTTTCCAACCTCATTCACTTGAAAAATCCTTCTTGTTTCTAAATTATTCATGTTAGAAAGTAAAATAAAAATGTGGATCCATCCCCAAGTTACAGTATGTACAAAAGGGGATGGATCTTACAAATTCATAGTGAAAGACAAAATCAAACTGTGAACTTCTACAGGACAGTCAGTATAAAATCCCAAAACAAAGTTGTATATATGCACACACATGTATATACACATATATGCACACATGTGTGGGTATATATGCACATGTATGTATATACACACATGTATATAGACACATGCACATAGATGTTTGGGATTTTTTAGTTGTTTAACTTGCTTAGATGATTCCACTGACTTATTGAGGGACATTGAATATGTTTTCAATGGTGTAGAGGGGTGGTTTTTATTATTGCATGAATTAAGTTAACATAATTTAATTCAATTATATTAAACATATGTCCTTTTATGCATAAAATAGTTGAATTTACTTTTGACCTCTTCTCATAATAATAATAATAGTTTGTGTTTTACATGAGTGCATCCCCCAAATCATTACTGGAAAAATTTTGAACATATCTAAATGGAATACACCAAGAAGTACCAAATGATGAATGCTCAATTTTTTTAATGGAAAAGCATCAAAACATCAATTTCTAGAACTTGATTTTCTATATTCTTAATGATTTTTCTATAGTCCTAATAATTTTTCTTATTTCTTATCTTTTGTCCCTTTTTTCTATGTCTGTGCTTGGTGACAAGATTTTGAACATTGTTGACAAAGCGTGTTTCTTTTTTTGAATATTTGATTGATGCTCTCACCTTTCCTTTGTAAATTCCATTGTCCCAATCAAGTTTTGTAGTGTTCTTTATTAGTTTTCATGTTTTTGATATTGGGGTTCTGCATTATTTGTTTCTCTTGATAAATTAGGCCTTCAATTTGACTTTGTCCATGTTCGTGTTTGTTCCAATTGTGGAGTTCACCTTATTTTGATGGTATATTTCATTCACTCTATGTGGAATACTATTTTTTTCATGTTTTATTTCAGCTTGATATTTCATTCATTTTTCATATACACATAGAAATGGGCAGTTCTGAGACTACACATTTGCTGATATTGCAAGACTACACCTGTGCATATACCTTGTCTGATCAAATCTTATATGTAAAGGTGATGAACATTCAGATTTTCCTAAGAAGTATTGAGATCTTACCTTGCAACACATGTACTATTGCGAAAATCATCACAAGTCCATTTGTTGCAGGGTCAAGATCCCAGTAATGCTTGGTCAAATTTGCATGTTTGTCACCTATGCAAATACCTTCTCTGGTCAACTCTTATATGCACAGGTGAAGGCTAATCAACTCCAATATCCTATTTTTATATATATGTTATCAAAGCAGTACCATTGAGAATCTTGTCTACTTGAGACATATCAATTATTAAAGAAATTGTCATTTACCTTTTTATTCATTGGTTGTGTGATTAGAGAAGGTATATGCACAGGTGATGAACATGCAGATTTCATAATAATACTTTGAATATTATTTTGACCTCTTCTCATAAAAATTTTTATTATGTGTTGTCGTTTGTCCATTTTTTATTTCTTGTCTATGCTTGGTGACAAGATTTTTGAACATTGTTGACAAAGCGTGTTTCTTTTTTTTATTATTATTTGATTGATCCTCTCACCTTTCCTTACTTTGTAAATTCCATTGTCCCAACCAAGTTTTGTAGTTTTTTTTATTAGGTTTCATGTTTTCAATTGTGGGGTTTTGCATCATTTGTTGCTCTTGATAAATTAGGCCTTGAATTTCATTCATTTTTCATATACACAGAGACTACACATGCTGATAAAAAAATGAGCTATCTGATTTAGGTTTACTATTCATGATTATAAATGGTCAATATTTCTGATGGTACTCCTTGGTGTATTCCATTTTAAAATAATCAGGTTTCTATGGCTATGATAAATGTCCCTTTGTGTTGAGAAAATTAGAGTTGAGAAAATGGTTGTTCAGTGTTTGTATCTGCAGGTTACAAATAAATCATCCTTCTTCCACCAACATTCTAGTCAATGTACAAGTAACGATTCATTCCATTCAAGAAAGACCATGTCTAACAATATCAACCCAGAACAAAATAAGGAGACAATTGCTAGATTGTGGTCTAACTTTAAAAGAAAAGGTGATGGAAAATTTTATTGTCCCTGCAATATTTGAAAGGGCTTAAAGACTCAAAGATATCTAATCAAAACAGCTGAGGGACATTGTAGGCAGCATGGTCACATTGAAGGGGGAAATGAATGTCGTCCATTGGTATGTTTTTCGATATATTATTTGAATAATTTACATACATAAGAAATGAATTGATGATGACATCATGGTCACGGTTAATTTAAGGTCATCATTTTGATATAGGCCAACCACCCTGGGTTTCATGTTATGGACCATGAAAATCTGGAGAATGTGGATTTCTAAATGAGGGAACATGGAGGTGTGAATATCAAAGTAGAAGGTAATAATCCCATGGAAGAAGATCACGATCGTCAAGATGATGGCACTGGCGTAACTGCTGATGATGATGAAGATGACCTTGATGTACTTATACTTGAGAAGGAATACGAGCCCCTATACAAAGGCTCCCAAACAACTCATGTTTCCACTGTATTGTTGTTGGTGAACTTGAAGGTTATGAATAGTTTATCCAACGTAGAAATCACACGTATGTTAAGGTATGTCATATATGTCATCTTTTTTTAATATTTTTTAGTTGTAATTTCCTTATAGGTAACAAAGGTTAATTCATGTACCAATTAATATTCTTTATATTAACCAATTATATTTAATGTGGTCATAGGTTGATAGATGAGTGTTTGTTACCACCATCAAACATTCTACCTTGCTCGTATCGAGAATTATCTATCATTATGAAAGATATTGGAATGGAGTATCAAACAATACATGCATGTCTAAATGATCATATTGTATATCATAAACAATATGAATTTGCAACAGAATACCCTAATTTTCAAATTAGTAGATATCGATAAGATCAAATAACAAAAAAGGTTCCTCGCAAGGTTCTTCGCTATATACCTATTATTCCATGTCTGCAACGATTATTCAGGTGCACTAGCTTGACATAATTTATGGATTACCATGAACATAATATAAGTCAAGATGACATTATGAGAATGTGTGCGGGTGGTTCAACATTCAAGGAAATAGAGGAAATGTGTCCACACTTTAAAGAAGAACCTCATAATCTCAGGCTTTCATTGGCAGCATATGGTGTCAATCCATTTAGAGAGATGAGATCAGTTTACTCGGTGTGGCATGTTTTAGTTATCAACAATAACATTCATCCTTGGATGTTTATAAAGAGGGAGCACATAATGTTGGAAATGATTGTTCTAGCTATTTTTTCATTCAATAGTCATCTAAATTAATTTATTATAAATAATCCATCAAATGTGTCATAATAATTATGTAATATTTGTGTTCATTCAACTAGGTAAGTACAAAATTAAAGATATGAATGTATATATTGAGCCCCTCATCGATGAGTTGATGGTGTTATGGAATGGGGTCACTATGTATGACATCTCTAGACCAATAGGTCAAAGACAATTTCAATTCCATGCAATACTTTTATGGACAATACATGATGCCCCTGCACTAACACCATTTTGTGGTATGTTCTCTTGTTAACACTTTTTTTTTGTATGTTATAGTGCTAACATAAAATTAACATATTTAATCCAATTATACATGATCTTGTAGGTCTTCAGAAAGAGGTAAAATTTGCATGTCCAATTTGTGGTCCAAAGATGAAATCTCATCATTCAAAAAGTTTAGGAAAGCAGGTGTTCGATGAGTATAGACACTTTCTCCACATAAATCATAAGTACCAAATTACAAAAAAACATATTTTCAATGGGAAAGAAGAGACTACATCAAATCCATGGAGAATGACACCTCACCTATGGAAGTTGGAGTACAATAGAATAAATCATCAAGGTAATGTCATTTCATCTGATGGTTGTTGTTTAAAATTTATATTTTGATATTTTTTTTTGTTTACTGATGATGTAATTGATGCTCATGAAGGTCGTCAAGGCATCAATGAATAACTTCCAAAAAGACTAAAAATTTATTCTACATAATTTAGTAGGTTGTCGTACTACGAGAAACTCTCAATCATGCATTTGTTTGATGTTATGCATATTGAAAAGAATGTAATAGAGACATTATGGAAATTATTGAATGGAAGACATGAAAAAGATAAAATTGTCAAAATTTGTAGTGATATTGAGGAATCCAACCATGCAATAAAAAATGTCATTCAATCAAATAACAATGGAGACTAGATTTATATAAGTTCCCTTACTTGGTTATTGTCAGAGAAGTAGAGAAATGATATAAAAGAAGTCATACAAAAAATATGATTTCCCACAGGATTTGCTATGAACATAAACAATCTCATATCAAAGAAAAGTGAATTTGGGCCAGGGATGAAAACACACGATTGACATACATTTATTAAGGTAATTCATGTTATTTTGTATTCACTATATATTTATATACTGCATGTAGTTTTCATTGTATTATTTTATAAAATATTGAAAAGATCATTTTACAATTATTGCAGTACATTTTACCTCTATCTCTCCCACACCACTTCGACAACAGTGTCAAACAAGTTATATATGATCTTGGAAAATACATGAGGTGGTTGTCATTGAAAGAAATCCATAAAGAAGATATAAAATATTGGAAGATAAAAATTCATCATCTTATGTGTGAAATGAAAAAGTGTCTACCTTCAACTTTTTTCAATGCACAAGAACACTACCTCATACATCAAGTTGAGGAGATTGAATTGTGTGGACCTGTAAAAACTAGATCAATGTGGATGGTTGAGAGGCACTTGAAATTTTTGAAGGGCTTGGTTTGACAAAGAGCACATCCTAAGGGTTTTATGGTGAAGGAATATATGGTATACTAGACCATGGTGTACATTAGTGAATATCGTTCTAAGTTTGCAACAAAGATCCATATAGATCGTATTTGGGATCTCAACTCCATTAACAAATTTGAAGGGGACTACTTGATAGGGAAAGGTAGATTGACGAAAGTGAGAGGTAATTATAAGATGTTATTATAGTTAATTGATTCTTATAAATCTTCAATATAAGTTATTTGTAATTGGTCTATTATTTTATATAGTTGGTCAAGAGTGGGATGCGATATATTTGTATATTTCAAACAATCTTGACTGGATGACGGTATGGATTGAACGATGTCAACAAAATGGTTTCTCATTAATATTGGAAGGTGTTGCTTCATTGGTTAGAGAAGCTCATCGTAATGGAGATTTCAATGTTACGCCAATGGTAATTGATCTAGCATATGGTTTAAGAGGTAGACAGGTACGTAAAACATTATTAATGATCAAACCCATATGTTTCATATCAACTCATGATGCAAATAATTTTCACACGCTTGAAAAATTGTAGGTCAAGAACCACAAAGTTATGTACTATCATGGCCACAAATTTTGCATAAAAAAGTTGGATGACACGAAGAAAACTTGTGATTCTAGGATAACTGTAGTCTTCGAGGTCACTAATATTTCATCTATAAATGACATACATCCTCAAAAATCTCAAAATCAATACTATGTCATCTTGTATGATATACTTGAGTGCAAATTTAACTCCTTTACGTTAGTTTTATTCATCGTCAAATGGTACAGGCTACGACTGAATCAAAATGATCCTAATAGAACTGTTATTCAATATGATAATAGATTTACAATGATTAATACAAGGTCATTTGAGCTAGTTAGATATGATCCCTATATTTTTTCAAGCCAATGTGAGAAAGTGTTTTACTTAGAAGTTCCACATAAACTGGGTTGGTCATTTGTTGTTAGACATGATCCAAGAGGAAGGCTAGTAAAGTATAATGTGATGGAAGAAGAAGATACTGAAGATGAAGATGAAGAAGAAGATGATGAAGAAGAAGAATAAGATTATGATGATGATGATGATGATGATGATGATGATGATGATATGGATGAAGAAGATGATCAATGACATGATTGAAATATACAAGGTATGTGATTTAATATTTATATATATTTATATTGATTAGTATATATATTTAATATTGATGTATTCAACTCTAATGGCATGGTATAATTAATTCATTGTGTTCAATTCTAATGATTACAACATATGTGATTTATGATAACAAATGTATTGCCTATGATGCTCAATTAATTGATGCTAATTATATGTATATATTTTGTTTGATTGTCAACCTTTCTGGAAATAGGAAATTGACTACACACATCGTCACCCCTTCTATTGAAGATCTTGCATTCCATATATAAGGTAAAGTTAATTTGTTCATGTTTACGATCTTGCATATTGTTTATGTTGTCTTCTATGTAATTTGTAGCATATGTATCATGTAATTTTTAGCTAACTTAAAATAAATGATTCACATATGCAAGAAGTTTAACCCCTTTGACGAGAATCCTATACAATGACATGGATCAATAGGTATAAGTCAATACGCCCTATAGAAATAGTTTATTAATTGCTTTCCTTCTCTTTACGCCCATCTTCATTGAGTGGTTTAATAATAAGGTATTAACTTGCTCATGATTTAACAGTACTACCCTCAACATCAATTTTATAGCCGAATTCATCAACATTACCCTCATTTAGAAAAATATCTTGCTCCTTACCAACTATATATCTCATTTGATGGATTGCAGGAACCACAAAATGGGTACTTGTCAGATTTATCTTCCTCGAATGAGGGAAATGCAAGAATGGTAGATGAAAGTTTGACATGTAGTATGACTAAAATAGGGAGATCAATGAGAGGTCAAAAGATTAGAAAAAAATTGAATAAACACATGTAATTTTTCCTTTTTGAAGGGGAGTCATTGTCTTATGATGATGAGACCAAAGGCGACACAAGGGTGCCCTTTTGGTACACACATATTGAGAAAGAATGGATACCCAAGGAGCTACCTCCAATTAACACTGATTTTTCTGTTGACAAGAGGATATATCACATAGCTCCATCCTCACTACATTGTTTAGTCCTATTTTCCATGGATGAGATAAAGGTATGTTACAAAAAACTTGTTGAATTGATGGAGTTTATTAGACCTTGTTACAATTGTGACGATTGGATGTGGATTTCTCAATATAAAAAAAGTATGCGTAGGTATGCACTGTCAAAAAATTATATACAATGGAAAGAAAATGATCAAAGTAAAATGTTTGTTATGTACATTGATGGGAGACCCAAAAAAATAGGGAATATTGCAGGTTTTATAAATAGTACGTCAACCTGTGAGAACTAATAAGCAACCCAATTGCATATTTGAGGTGTATGAGGGGAATCATGATTTTGTATGTGCGATAAAATCAATAAGTGCAGGGGAAGAATTGCTAATATATTACCATTTGAATCTCATAGAAAGAAAGAAAGTTACTATCATGGGGGTGGTAAGTAATATATACCATTTAAACTAACCTCAATTTTATGTCTCAAGTATACCATTTTATTAATAAGTTTTTTTTGCTAAGTCTATTGCTTTCAATTCGCTGAAGTTTTTATATTTAATATTTGTCACAAGACGACATGGATCCCCCACATGATAGAGGCTGTAGGGATGCTCCACCCACCCATTATTTAGCAAAGGTAAACCTTATTGTAATTATACAAATTAGATAGTTGAAAAATGTTATATTATTATGTTCTTTTATTTAGGGTTTTGTAGTTATTCTAATAGTTTTATTGATATTCCTGTCACAAATTGATGTTCAGGATAGGGGAAAAGAACCTACAACAACAGAGGAAATATCTATAGATACGGATGAGCTTCCAGATATCCTTAACCCTGTAAATGTGGTGAAGAAAAAATTAAAAAAAGTCACTGCATAAGTTATTAAAATTTTGGAGGATCCAAATCCAACCATGGACATGCAAGTGAGGACAGAGGAATTTATGTCATAAGTATGTCATTATCAGGTAAGCAGTAATGAATCTTTAGTTATAACGAAAGTTCAATAAAGGTTTATATTTTATACTCTTTTATGTCATAAGCTAAAATATGTATGCGTTCGTGTTACAAGATTTTTTTCTTGCTCAAGCACCTGGTCATGGACATCGTGGTGAGGATCGTACTAGCAGAACTCTCACCTCAGGTAAAATAATCCTTAAGTTAACAAGTTACTGTTATACACTAAATTTTGCACCCTACAAAGCACTTGAGCCTAGCAATCTAGTATAACATGGGAATCACTTCTAGGTTGTGGGACCTCTGCTAACTAAAGTGAAGCCTTTGTGTTCTAGGCCGGTTCCTTTTGGATAATCACCTAATATTCTCTTGAACATGAAAGTAAACTTGGGAGAGAAAGGGATAGAAGGAATACTTGAAAAGAAAATTATCCTACTAGGTGATACACCAAAGATAACATGAACCATAACACAATGACAAAACTAGCATGAAGACTCTTAGATTTAATAGAGCACAATATTTCTGAATAGGCTTGCATAAGTATTTCACAGAGAGGTCTAAAATGGGAAGAGTCTATTCAAGGAAAGGAAATATTTCACAAACAATAACTTTCCCAAGGAAATAGACATAGACTATGACCTGCAAGGAGACATTCACTCAAGCAAATAGGCACAAGAATGAGACAAAATAACCAGGGATGAGCAAAATCCATAATATTATCTAAATTAGATCATACGTAGTAGTGCACAAAGATGCTGAAAGAAAGGATCAGAAACTCCAATATTTCTCTAACATAAGCCACTATATTATATTTAGTAAGAGAAGTATAGACCAGGAAAATCTTGAGGGTAGAGAAAATGCCACAGAATGTTCATACAGAAACTAGAATTCAATGAGAAGTTTCAACAAAGAAAACTTTAGGGAAGAGAAAATGCCACAAAAAGCTTGCCTCTATTGAAAAACTACTTCCTAGACAAGAAAAAGCTACTTCGTCTCACAAGGAAAAGCCACCTCTTTTTTGGAGAAGCTCCTTCTAAGCTCTAAAACCTTCAAAAACTACTTTATATACATGCTCCTCTAGCACACCAACTCAGGAGTCAATCCACCGATCAGAATTAGGGTTACAATAGATCTGCTTAAATAATTCAAAAACCCTAAAAATTCAAGTCTTCTCATTAATGCATTTGAGAAATATCCCAAAAGATCAGATTTGGGCATGAATGCACCTCCCATCATCATAAATTTGATTAGAGAAGTTAGATCTACTCATCCCTCTATCTACAGCTTAAAAATAATGCGACTGCCATTAACTCTGAGATTAGATCTTTTGAATATTTGAATATTTAAATGTTAACGGTCACAGGTGGCATAGGTACTTGTATCAATGGTCAAGAAAATACTTGATCTCTCATTTAAAACATGGCCCTCAATCCTTCATCTCTAGATTTGATCCTGACTCATCCTTATCCCTGGATTACTAAATCCTTCATGTCACTGAGTCGCTGAATCATTCCTTTAATCTTGAGTTTATAATGAGATTTCTCGACCACCACAGGATCAGAATCAAGATCTATGATCCGTTTTTAATATCCAAACCATAGGAGAATATTCCTTTTCCTTATGAGACTAAGAGACCATCGCAAGATCAAAATATGATCAACGGTGTAGATCGGATCATTTGTAAACTCTGAACTTTTACTTCACTTAACCCTTTCAACCTAGGTTCATTCAGAGACTTGGCAACTAAGCAGTTTTGCAATATCTGATCATTCTATTTAATCATGGTTTCATTATGAGACTCGGTGACTACCATAAGATAATCTTTCATCGACAGCCTGTGTGAAATCTCCTAAATTTTGTTGACCTTTTGACTTCATCTGGAGACTTAGCACAAACCACGGGATCTAAATGCAATCAATGATTGGCATGAAATCTCAGAAGAAAAGACTTAACCCTAATCTCATTAAGTGATTATGCAACTTAGAAAATACAACAAGACTTAAACTCCCAAGTTTACCATGAGTTGCGAGATAAACTAAGTCTCAAAGTCGCTGAATAAAAACTTAACCACAGAGTTCATCTTGAGATTTAACGCCATCCACAAAATATGATTCTAAACTTAAATTGATCCACGACCTGAGTTAAATCTCACAAACACATAAGAATATTCCCTTTTGATATGAGATTACGTGATAGCCATAAGATGGAAAACTTGATCAAATGGCCCTCGTGAAATCTCGATGACTTAAGAGGATATTCCTTTCCTTTTAGAGATCACGCAACTAAAGGCAAATTGAAGTCACGGAGTAATATGGAATATTCCTTTCCCTTTCCGTGACTGAGAGATAAACAAAGAAGATTAATGTGCACATGAATAATAGGGAACTTAAGTCACCTAAAAAGGTAATGAAGAAATAGACCATGGCGATGAGAACAAGGGTTTTCTGTACTTAGGTCTTTTTTCATGGATAAGGATAAACTTGAGAGCTAACAAAATGCAGAGAGAAAAATCAAGACCTAGAAACATTTTTAGAATCTTACAAGCTAGGATCCACCCTCATGGGAGCCACATTTTCCTCCACTTGTAGCCAAAATTCTTATAGGATGGGAAATTGGGTAACATTTTGGCAATTATTGTTGGATGTCAGCCTGCTAGACATATAAAACCAGTGGCCTTTTAACCTTCATTGGGAAAAGGAGTCCACTTTGTGCACAAAACTACTAGAAGGAAGGAGGATTGAGACTAGAAGGAGGAAAACAAACTGTGCATAAGCACTTCTGAGGAAAGTAGGAAACAAACCTAAAAAGAAGGAAAAAAGAAGGAAAATAATTACAGAGTTGGGCAAACCTCAAAACAAGGTTTTAGGTGAAAACCATTAACAGATATTGGCAAGGCTTCTCCTTCAAGAGTTGATAGCTGAAAATAATTATTTTTCTTTCACTCAGTGATCACAAATGGTCCTCCCCAAATGGAATCAAACTTTGTATGTCTGCCAGGCTTGAATCTATATTCATCCCATTTGAGGACTATATCCCCAACTTTCAAGCTTCTAGCTCTAGCCCTTTTGTCAAAGCTTCTCTTGGTTTGTATTTTCTATAACTCTATGGTTTGCATAGATTTGTCTCTGGTTTCTTCCAGCTCCATGAGATGAGCATACCTTACTTGCAAGGGATCTCCTTCTTCAAAGAGAGAAAGTCGGGTGGCAAGGTCCAATCTTGGTAGCTCCATTGAAATAGACAATCTAGCCTCTTTTCCATACACTACCATGTATAGAGAGTTCCCAATGATCCTTTTGGGAGTGATTCTGTCTAACCATAAGGTAGAGTTCAGCTTAGAGTGCCAGTCTCTCTTATTTTCTTGCAAGGTCTTCTTGATTATTCTTATCAGGTTATTATTTATAGACTCTGCTAAACCATTACTCTGAAGGTAATAATTAGAACTAGTATTTAGGTAAATTTCATTTGTGACTGCCCATTCAGTCACTCTTAGACCTGTAAATGCAAGTGCATTATCTGTTACGATAGAATCTGGAGTCCCAAATCTGTGAATTATATCATCATAAAAGCCTAGGATAGCACTCTCATTTGCTTCTTTTAGTGCAATAGCCTCAGTCCATCTGGTGAAGTAATCAGTTGCAGTAATTATCTATTTATGGCCTGCACTAGATGGGGGATTAATTAGGCCTATGAAGTCAATGCCCCACTTCATGAAAGGTTGATCTATTCTGATTGGTTGGAGGGGCATAGATGCAAGTTTTTATTTTCCTACAAACATGGCACACTTCATGCATTTTCTTACATGATCATGATTATCATTGAAGATAGATGGCCAATAATATCCAACCCTCATGATCTTAAAAGCAGTAGTCCTAGGAGAGAAATGACCTTCAGAAGGTCCATCATGAAATTCATTCATGACACCTGCTACATGTTATGAATCTATGCATCTTAAAAGAACACCACTATGATACTTTCTAAAGAGAATCTCATCAATCAGCACAAAGGGGATAGATTGCAATCTATAATATCTTCTTTTGGTTGAATCCAAATTTACATGCCATTCCCATGTCCTTAAGAAATAAACCATGTTAGGAAACCAACCTCATGCCTTGGCATGTTCTTCTATTGAATGCATAACTAAGGATGCATTCATTTGCTCTGGATTTCTTGGGATCTCATCCTTTGTCAAATTTTCACAAAGTCCTCTTCCTTTGAATAACTTCGTGACTTGGATAATGATGTCATAATCCATGACCCTAGTGATCAAACCAGACCTTTTCTCATTTAGGTCCTTAGAAAGTAGGAACTCCTTGACACTTAGATGAGTGACTCTTAATTGTATCTTGTTGTGAGTCAATAGATATTTGAACATTTTTAGGATTTTTACCACAACAAATACATGTTTCTCCACAAAATAATATCTCTATTCATATTATTCCAATCCTTTGCTAAAGAAAGCAATAGGCTGCTCCAATCCTTTAGAGTTTTGCTGAGTTAACATTGCAGATATGTCATCAGAGCCTCCATAAGCATACAAAATGAAATCTTTTCTGAAATTAGGATTCAACAAGGCAGGAGCCTCTGTCAAAGCTTCTTTAACGGCTTGAAAACTAGCCTTTCCTTCTTTGATCCAGCAAAAGAATACAATCTTCTTCAACATTGCTGTTAAAGTTTTCAAAAGGTCTACAATGTTAGGAAAAAAAATGCCTGACAAGGTTAATCCTTCTAATGAAGGATTGAAGACTTTTCTTCTGAGGTGGTAGGGATAATTCTAGAATAGATGCAATCCTCTCAGGGTCGAATACAATTCCTTGTTTGGATACAATATATCCCAATAGTTTCCCTTCATGGACTGCAAACGCACATTTCTTGGGATTAAGAGAGATCCCAAACTCCCTACACCTTTCAAATATTTTCCTCATATGTTTGATGTGGTCTGCTGCATGTTTAGAATAGACAGTTATATCATCTAAATAGACCAATACAAACTTGTACATGAGGCTCTTGAAGGCCATATCCATTGCCTTTTGAAAATTAGCACCTACATTTTACAAACCAAAAGGCATCTTCTGATAAGCCATGGTTCCCCATTTGGTTGTAAATGGAGTCTTTTATTGATCCTCTTCATGAACCAGGATCTAATTATAGCCTGAATAGCCATCCAAAAATGAGAAGCATTCTGATCCAGAGACACATTATAGAATTTTCTCCATAGATGGCAATGGATGACAATCTTTTAGGGATGCCCTATTAAGGTCCCTAAAGTCAACACATAGTCTCAACTCCCCACTCTTTTTCCTGATAGGAACAAGGTTAGAAACCCAACTAGTATTCTTTATGCGTATATGATCCCACTCTCTATCATTTTGAGGACTTCTTTGGGCATGAGTGGCTCAAGATTGGGGTTGACAGGCCTTTGCTTTTGTCTAACTGGCTTGGCATTTGGCTCTAATTCAATGGTATGATGAGCAAGTGTTGGATTGAAGCCTTTAATGTCTTCATATTTCCAATAAAATATGTCACTAAATTCTTGAAATAATTGGACATAAGCCTGCTTCTCTGAATCAGTATTAACTTTTCCAAACTTTAAACTTTTACCTGGCTCCAGTTCTAAGTCAACATATTGTTCTTGTTGAACTACCAAGCTAGTTTTGTTCTTCTTTGTTTGGTAATATCTATCAAAGATATATTCCAGGGTGACAAGAACTTTAGGCATCTTATTTGATTTAAGTTGTACCACTTGATCACCATAGCTTTGTATCAATCTATCTTGATTATGCTTTGAAAAAACATCTTCAAACAAAAACTGTAGAATTTTCTCATCATTGTCAAATACTTGCAAATTAAGATTATTGTCAGGGATGGAAGGCCTAACAATTACTTTGATTTTAAGTTGTACCACTTGATCACCATAGCTTTGCATCAATCTATCTTGATTATGCTTTGAAAAAACATCTTCAAACAAAAACTGTAGAATTTTCTCATCATTGTCAAATACTTGCGAATTAACATTATTGTCAGGGATGGAAGGCCTGATAATTACTTTGATATGTTATTGATATTTTTCCATTGAAATTCTATTAGGAATATCATATTGGGATCCAAAATTAGCTAATCTATTTGCATTCTGATTTAAGTTTCTAGGGATAGCAACAATGTTCAAGGCATTGAAATCTTCAATTTCATCCCAAACTAGATGCTTGTATGCTCTCATTGTATCATTTTTGGTTGTGCTTACCCCTCTTACTTGGCTGAATACCATCTCACTCTCACAATGCACTTTTAGGACTTTGATCCCTCTTTCTAGCCCACTCTAATCCATTCACTAGGCTCTCATATTCAGTAGTATTGTTAGTGCAAGAAAAGTTGAATCTAAAAGTTGTATAATACTTCTCCCCCTTTGGAAAAACTTGGTTTGCTTATTATGGATAAAGGGAAGGTGAATTTAACAATATCCATGTGGAAAAATTATCATAGGTTGGGATTCAAAGCTATATTCTATTGAGAGACTACCCACATTGGTGAAAATTGTTCTGTGATTGACTTTGCCTTGCGACTACCAACACAGGCTACATCAATCTATATCGGCAGTCATTATAAAAGTGATCTTCTATCACTGCTGCATAGTTTTCTCTAGGTGCACATTGACTACTTTATTCTCTGTCTCCGATTAAATTTTGTAATTACCTAACCTATTTATAATCTGATATAATCGTGTGACAAAAAAAACATGATGCATAGAACTTCTTTCTGGTTATTTATTTTTGCATTTAATTTTCAAGTTGAAACTTAGCATAGACAGCAGTAAGACTGATAAACAAGTGTAGAAGTGGTATGATATTTTACAGTAATCAACACAAAAAGTTGCTAAATTTGAGGGTGATTGTTGTTAGTGTTCTTGATTCCACTTAGTATTGTTTATGCCACCATCTTCCCTGCCTGTGGCAAGCATGCAAAAGAATGAAACATAGACATGAAACTTAATTGTTTAACATAATTTCTAGAATACTCTTCTTTGTAAATGTTTTTTTTGATACATACTCAGGGTATAGATATCCATATGTTCCTTTAATATTCGTTACATATCCATTTTCCTCCTTTGAAAGCCCAAAATATGCAACTTGATTGGAAAAAGTAGAAAGGTCTCTGTACGCCTCTCTATCCGGTTTCCCACAGCTTTCCAAGGGCAGGGGTTAGTAGCCAAGGTTCACAAGTGCATGCAAATCTATTAAGCAATAACTACTAAACGAAATGATCGAAACGCAAGCAATAAAATGTACAAACTACGAAANNNAAGACAAATGAATGCAAACCCTCCGAAGCTTGAAGCTTCTATTGTCTCTCTCTACTCCTTCAATAACGTTGTTCTTGATGCTCAGTATTGGCTGGGCAGCGTCTATGACTTGAGAAGCGTCGAGATGTTGATAATTGCAAAGTGTGTGT
>MU225397.1:123341-140108 GCA_018584345.1 Thuja plicata | reverse complement strand
CTATGGAGGCCAAAAATCACAGATTGATGGAAGAGGAAACATCTTGTGCAAATAATGGAGAAAAAACTCTTAATGCAATAACCTCCTCAATTAATTAATAACCATCGAATTGAATAATTTACAAAGAGGGAATCCTTATAAAAGGATACCGAAACCCTAAACGGGAAACCCTAAAGGGAAAATCTAGGTTGAATAATAATAATTAATAAAAGAATTAATTATTAAATGCCTAAAGTTTAGCTTAAGTAAAAGAGAGATAATAAGTGACTTAATAATTAAATCAATATGATTTAATTAATAAGTGACTTAATAATTAAATCAATATGATTTAATTAATAAGTGGAATCACTTTATTACTCTAACACCTATAGTTAGTCATCTTCAAGATCACCTCAAGCTGTCAAAATTTCTCTCTGAGGACCAATCACTCTGATACCAATTGTTAGGAATAACAGTCAACAAGACAATTGAGAGGGGGGGTGAATCAGTTGTAATCTAGATTATTATACTTTATACTTTATAAACCAAATCTGCAAATGTAAATGATAATACAGTAATAGCCAACACCATAACACAATATTTATTATCGAGGAAACCCTGTTAAAGGTAAAACCCCAGTGGGAATTAACACCCACAAATAATGTACTAAGAGTATAGTATCCTTGTTAAAAGATATTAGCCTTGTTAGGAGCTTGTTACAATATTATAGTACACAGTCCCTGTTAGGAGTCAAAGAAAATAGTAGGGTCACTGCCAAGGCACACTTCCCAAAGAAGGTTAAAGCCACCCTCAAGGATTTACAATCTGAATCAAGTGTATAAAGAAAATACACATTCCAGTGAGATGTCTAGTAGCAATTGTATTTGCTTGGTCAGTTCCAAAAATTATCAACTCTTCTTGTATCCAGCAGTCAACAAGCTTCGTAGCTTCCACTTTTCTCTTTCTATCTTTCTCTCTCACACTTCTCCACAAGAATTTATCATTCATATATACCCTCTTACAATAATTCATTAGGTCGGCCAGTTAAGCTTTCCTAATACAATTAAATAGGTTGGCCAATTAAGGCTTTCCATCATAAAAATAATTACATAGCCCCTTGCTATGATACACATGGTATCTATAACAATTATACAACATTTACAATCCATTACAAATACTTCTAGATCCGCAATTCATGCTCACAATTAATTTTACATGCTACATCTCTAAAGTCGGCCAGGAAATAGGTCTTCTCCAGAATATACACCACAGCTGACGCTATTAGTATCCAATCAAAAATCAAACTCAACCCATTACTCTACCATATTTCAGTTGTCCATCAATAAGCTTGCAAGTTTTGAAATATCTTCGCCAGAAAGATATACCCAAAACACAGAGACCTTCTCTATCCAGAATCACAGTTACAGTCTAGAAATCTAGTCTTCACTAAATCAACTGTAACACCCACAGTAGGTAACATAAATACAAGAGACCTTAGGAATAAGTTTAGCACACATCCTTCTACATAAATCCAACTTTGATCATTCAAAATCATCCGTACAATGTCCGTACACTCCTTCTAGTTAAGTAGCTAGTCTGTCTTCTCCATAGAAATATATGTTCACATCAGTGACAAAACATGAATATCAATAGCTTGATCAGTAACCAAAATTGATATCATCCAACAAGGCATGTTAAGCTAAATTCTTGACTAAGATAGAAATCCTATTCCATGTCTTGAGGAACCTATTGTTAAAGTCTATCATCTATTCTTGAGGAGCTCTCTTTATGGTAGTTAGTTTCTCAACCAAAGATAAATAATCTGATTTATGCTCAAAATATTTGCTTAATTATTCTCCTAATCTATCCCATGAATCAATGGAACCAATATTTAAGGTTATAAACCATCTAAGGCCTTACCTTTGAAAGAGGTTTCTAATAACTTGGTAGCCACATCTTCTTCAATGATATGATGCACACTGCAAATGGTAGCCACATCTTCTTCAGTGATATGATGCACACTGCAAATGGTAGCCACATCTCTTATGTGCTCACAAGCCGTTGTCTATCCTTCTCTTATGAAATCAGGTAGACTTTTGAGTGTTGCTAGGGGCACATCATGATGTTGAGAAAATCTTAAAGGACTCCCTTGATTAAAGGGTACAAAGGCGAATTGTCTAGCCATTGCAGGAACTATGATTTGATGAACAACAACTGTGTGAGTTGTATTTGAATTGAAGAGTGGACCTGAATCTTCTTGTATCTCTCTAGTTAGAGATCTTCCTCTTCTTCTTGAGTGGAAAGGCCAATATCTCCTTTCTAAGAAAGGTGGTGTAGACTGTACCCTCCTTGTAGGGGATGTTCTTTGAGANGAACAACAACTGTGTGAGTTGTATTTGAATTGAAGATTGGACCTGAATCTTCTTGTATCTCTCTAGTTAGAGATCTTCCTCTTCTTCTTGAGTGGAAAGGCCAATATCTCCTTTCTAAGAAAGGTGGTGTAGACTATACCCTCCTTGTAGGGGATGTTCTTTGAGATGATCTACCATAATTTCTTTCCAGAGGCAGCTGTAAGAATTAAGAAGGCTTTGATCTCCTTGTTTCTATCTTTCTCATATAATTTGAACATGACCGGATCTAGTTCTTCAAACCAATGGAGCCACTAGATATGCTTTGAAAATAACCTCTAGGTCAATACTATGCAATCAGCATATCAGAGATAGCATAGTCCTATAAATGAACTTCTTTGGTCCTATCGGGCATGCCAGAATTGTTATACACTAAATTTTTCACCCTACCAAGCGCTTGAGCCTAGCAATCTAGTATAACATGGGAATCACTTCTAGGTTGTGGTACCTCTACTAACAGAAGTGAAGCCTTTGGGTTCTAGTCTGATTCCTCTTGGATAATCACCTAATCTTCTCTTGAACATGAAAGTAAACTTGGGAGAGAAAGGGATAGAAGGAATACTTGAAAAGAAATGACTGAAAAGAAAATTATCCTACTAGGTGATACACCAAAGGTAACATGAACCATAACACAATGACCAAACTAGCACGAAGACTCTTAGATCTAATAGAACACAATCTTTCTAAATAGCCATGGATAATTATTTCACTGAGAGGTCTGAAATGGGAAGAGGCTATTCAAGGAAAGGAAATATTTCACAAACAATAACTTTCCTGAGGAAATAGACACAAACTCTGACCTGCAAGCAGACATTCACTCCAGCAAATAGGCACAAGAATGAGACAAAATAACAAGGGATGAACAAAATCCACAAGATTACCTAAATCAGATCATACACAGTAATGCACAAAGATGCTGAAAGAAAGAAAGGCTCAGGAACTCCAAGATTTCTCTAACATAAGCCTCTATATTATATTCAGTAAGAGAAGTAAAAACAAGGAAAAGCTTGAGGGAAGAGAAAATTCCACAGAAAGCTTGCCTTTTCTGAAAAACTACTTCCTAGAAAAGAAAAAGCTACTTCTTCTCACAAGGAAAAGCCACCTCTTTTTTGGAGAAGCTCCTTCTAAGCTCTAAAAGCTTCTAAAACTACTTTATATACATGCTCCTCTAGCACACAGGCTTAGGAGTTGATCCACCAATCAGAATTAGGGTTACAATAGATCTACTTAAACAATTTAGGAACCCTAAAAATGTCAAGTCTGCTCATTAATGCATTTAAGAAATATCCCAAAAGATCAAATCTGGGCATGAATGCACCTCCCATCGTCATAAATTTGATCAGAGAAGTTAGCTCGACTCATCCCTCTGTCTGCATCTTGAAAAATCACACCACCACCATGAACTCTAAGATCAGATCTTTTGAATATTTGAATATTTAAATGTTAACGGTCATAGGTGGTGTAGGTACTTGTATCAGCAACCGAGAAAATACTTGATCTCTCATTTAAAACATGGTCATCGATCCTTCATCTCTAGCTCTGATCCTAACTCATCCTTAACCCTAGATTACTGAATCCTTCATGTCGCTAAGTCACTGAATCATTCCTTTAATCTTAAGTTTATAATGAGACTGCTCGACCACCATAGGATTAGAACCAAGATCTATGATCTGCGTTTAATCTCCAAACCATAGGAGAATATTCCTTTTCCTTATGAGACTAAATGACCACCACAAGATCAAAATACGATCAACGGTGTAGATTGGATCATTTGTAAACTCTAAAATTTTACTTCACTTAACCCTTTCAACCTAGGTTCATTCAAAGACTTGGCAACTGAGCAGTCTCGCAATCTCTGATCATTCTACTTAATCATGGTTTCATTACGAGACTCGGTGACCACCGTAAGATTATCTCTACATCGACAACTTGTGTGAAATCTCCTAAATTTTTTTGACCTTTTGACTTCATCTGGAGACTTAGCACAAACCACAAGATCTAAAAACAATCGACTATTGGCATGAAATCTCAAAAGAAAAGACTTAACCCTAATCTCATTAAGAGATTACGCGACTTAGAAAATACAACCAGACTTAAACTCCCAAGTTTACCATGAGTTACAAGATAAACGAAGTCTCAAAGTCACTAAATAAAAACTTAACCACGGAATTCATCTTGAGATTTAACATCATTCACACGATCTGATTCTGAACTTAAACTGATCCACAGCCTGCATTAAATCTCACAAACACTTAAGCACATTCCCTTTTGATATGAGATTACGCGATATCCACAAGATGGAAAACCCAATCAACGGCTCTCGTGAAATCTCGATGATTTAAGAGGATATTCCTTTCCCTTCGGAGATCATGCAATTGAAGGCAAATCAAATTTGCGGAGTAATATGGAATATTCCTTTCCCTTTGCACGACTGAGAGATAAACAAAGAATATTAATGCACACAAGACTAATAGAGAACTTAAGTCACCCAAAAAGGTAATGAAGAAATAGACCATGGTGAGGAGAACTAGGTTTTTCTCATAAAATGCTTAGGGTTTTTTGTACTTAGGTCTTTTTTCATGGATAATAATAAACCAGAGAGCTAACAAAATGAAAAGAGCAAGATCAAGACATAGAAAAATTTGTAGAATCTTACAAGCTAGAATCTACCCTCATGGGAGCCACATTTTCCTCCACATGTAGCCAAAACTCTCATAGGATGGAAAATTGGGTAAAAGTTGCAAGGAATTATTTCTTTGGAACATTCAAAAACTTCATTGGACTTACTAATTAGAAGTGTAAATTTTTCATTGGACTGACTGATACTATAGATATAGATATAGGAAAAGGTACAGTTATAACTAATTCAAAATTTCTAAGAAAATCTTCACTAAAAAAATATTAAAAGCTACTCTTACTCTTATTATTTCAGAATATCTTTGCTAACAATGTATTGTTCAGGTCATCAAGTGAGCCAGGTGACTCCTCCTAGAAGGACCGACCATATGAGATTTTTGAGTGCAATATCAACAACAGGGAGCATGCAAACATTGACGCCTTCACAATCTATGCTTGGTAAATCCTTGTTTTGCTATAATTGGTTTTGTGTTAATTATGATTTGATAATTTGCACTTTAATCTTGGGTGCATCTCATAGTGGATTAATTATCTACAGTAGGAGATACACTGACGAATGCTACGCCAGATACAGATTAGAGTACATGTATTGGTGATAATTCACCATCATTTCCTAGATCTACCCATGTTTATGGGAAGGGAGTTATGCAGACGTTATTATTGATAGACGATAAAGAATTGATGCCTTTGAAATTTCTTAAGCTTCCAAGTACTTTAAAATTATTATTATTTTTATATTGTAATTGTAATTTACTTATTCATAGCAAGTTGTGGATTGATGATCACATGACATTTTTGCAGGGACCGATTCTTTTATAAAGCACTTCATGACTTGACATTAAAGATATTCGGGCCCACCATACATACAAGGTGGAACATCATAAGTGAACTAACCCTATCCCACTATTTTTATTTCATGTCATTAATTGGTACAATATTTTTCCTTTCATTCCATTTATTTACTATATTCACGGTACGCAACTTTAGTTAATTTTTCTTTCTAACATTTTTTTGTTTTTTCTTAAAAGGTGGAACTTACAAGAAAAAAATTAAAAGAACAACTCATAAAAGATTTAGAGCATGAGTTTGGTAATAACATTTTTGAGGAGAAGAAAAATTTAGAAAAAATTGCCAAACATCTTAAGATTGTGAGGGACTCGTATAGAAGGAATCTCGTCCACAACCCAAAGTACGAGCATCCTCCCTTATTTTAGTGAGGTATTGGAATGAATTTATTTTGGATGCAAAGGAGAAAGGGGATACTCAAAGAGGAATTGCACCACCAAATGAGAAAATAAGGTATGTGATAGTATTAACTACTAGTAGAATGTAATTATGCACCAATTAGTGTTCTTTATATCTATATAATCTAACATATTTCAAACTCTTCATAGGTCGCAGGACACATCAAAGGATACAAAGGCCAGACTACAAAATATTGGCCAGCACAAACTTGGCTCTGGTGGTTATTCAAAAATTCAAGCACGAATTGTAAGTAATAGTAAATATAATTTCAGATCTAAATTTGTATAAATTGCAAATGATTTTTTTTAATCAAAAAATGCAGGGCTCAGAATATAATTTAGAGGCCACCAAAGATCACAAAAATATTGCCTTCAAGGAAGGCTATAAAGTCGTGATTGAACGCCTACGCCAAGCTTCCACTGGCCCAACCCAAGAGTCTCATGCATCATTTGAACAGGTAAAAATGCCAAATGAAAAATATTTGAAATTGAATACTTGAGCAATAATCTATTTGATGTTAATTTTAAATATAAATTAACTATTTTTTTTAAAGAAAACAATGATAACAATGTGCAAGACATTGCAATGCAGCCTCGTAATCCTAACACAGAACCTACATCGCATGACGAAGGCCTTGATGTGGATCGCAGTGTTGATGGAGGTGTTCATTTGCTATTGAAAATTAATTATGTAATTATTAATACAATTTAACATCTTAAATTGAAATTGGTGTAACCTTTTTGTGTATATTTTAAAGCATACAAAACGTCATGTTGAACGAGTGGATGATGTTCAGAGTGATCACCATGTTGACTTTGGGGATGATGAAAAATGTTATTGTAGATGATGTGGCACGATCAGGTAAATAAAATCTATGTTTTGTTCTTTTAAATTTATTTTTTGATTTAAATGAAATACTTGTAACACTAATATAAAATAGTGTGAATTTAAATTATATAGTTGTTATTGCAGTGGACCCCCCTTTGGCGCAACAGCATAGTCTTCCTGAACACGTGATGAGGAGACATGTGTTGAGATCAGAATCAGTGGAGGATGGGAATGACGAGGATATTGATGCTCCTCTTAGCCATTTCCTTAAACAAAAAACAAGAAACAAAAAAAGAAATGATTGCAATTAACATTTTTCTCTAATGAAAGAACGTTGTCTTAATGAATGTTATTTTTTACTACTAGTAAATGTTGATGAATGATGTCTTAATGAATTATTCATGAATGTTGTGTGTGAATGAATTTTATGTGTTAATGAATGTTATGTGAGTATAATGATTGAATGTAGGGAAGAGATTATTTATATAAGATGAATACGTGAACTCTATTTAAAGGAAGAAAATTAGTGGTATATAGTGATACGACATAATAAACACTATTTTTATACCCTTACTATGATAAACCTAGATTGATCTAGTTTGAGACTATGAAGTTGAACTATGAAGTCTTTGAGCATGAACATAGGCAAGGCCATCAATGATGAGCCCATGAGACTTAGGTCCAGTCCCATAGGGTTTGTCAAATGGTTCCCACTATTCATAAGTAATAGTTCCATTCCTTTATGTATGACATGAAGTTATGTTGTTCTTATGTATTTTATAAATTAGGTAAAAATAAACCTTTGAGGCTCTTTATATACCCTTACTGTGATGAACCTAGATTGATATGGTTCAAGACTATGAAGTCAAACTATGAAGTCTCTGAGCATGAACGTAGGCAAGGCCATCAATGATGAGCCCCTGAGACTTAGGTCCATTCCCATAGGGTTTGTCAAATGGTTTGCACTATTCAAATGGTTCCACACACACATGCACACATGCACACGTACACACATAAGCTATACAAAATATACAACCTCCACCTATATATAAGAGTTGATTAGAGAAGGTATATGCACAGGTGATGAACATGCAGATTTTCCTAAGTACTACTGGGAGCTTACCCAGCAATAGATGTACTATTGTGATAAAATCATCACAAGTCCATTTGTTTCTAGATCAAGCTCTCAGTAGTGCTTGGTCAAATCTGCATGTTTATCACTTGTGCATATACCTTCTCTAAAAATACATAACTTTCATTCCAACCGTAGGAATAGTCTATAAATTAGTGGAACATTTCCTCTAAAATCTTATTTTATGAATTCCAAAGTTATAGATTTTTGTGCAGAGATCTGGTCATGTATTAATAATGCCCTAGTGGATTGTTTGCATTAGTTGATTCTATACAAGATCAACCATCAAAAGACTAAAAAATGCACCCTAAATTCACTTGAAGCATCAGATGCCCCAAAGATAGGAAGAGATAAATACAAACAAACATTGTTTATCTCTTCTTGTCTTTGGGGCATCCGAACCTTCAAGTCATACTTGACATCATCGGTTGACAACTTCACTATTTTGTCTTCAACAACATTGCCAGAAGAAGGAATCTATGAGTGGTTTGGTTGTATTTGAAGCCAGGTAATTTGACTAAATTAAGTTTATATTCTTGTAATTTTCTTGTTGATATTGGGTTGTAACCATAATAAAATAGATGCATTTATCTTGTAAAACCATCTCTATCTAGAAAAACCACCTTGCCTGCACTTGGTAGGAACTATGCTACACTCCAGCTCTTATTTTATTTTGGAATTATTTTTGCAGGTTTGTACTCATCATAGAACTAAATGGGTGAATGGTAGATTATTATATTTTTGTGAGCTTCATTCATGTTGCCACAAATTCAATTGGTAGTCAACACCACTCTCCCTCCTTCTTTTGATTATACTTTCTTATTTTCCCTAAGGAAAGAGGTTTACATTTTGGTTGTCCTGTAGCATTTGGACCACACTTTTATGGTGGAACAAAATCAAGGTTTTCCTTCTTTATCCTATCCTTATTTTATGATTTTAAAGGACTAAATATGCATAGGATGAAGAAGCACAACCTTGATTTCATTCGACCACAAAAGCGTGGTCGAAATGCTAAAGGTCGAAAACCAAAATGTAAATCTCTTTCTTCATAGAGAATAATAAAGTATAATCAAAAGAGGGAGAGTGATATTGACTACCAAATAAAGTTGTGGTATGATATGCAAATAAAGTGTGTAATTGAACGTAAATTTAGAATACACGGTGTAAAAAATTATGAGGAACTCCCTAAAAAAGAAAAGAAAGAGGTTGAAGCTGAAATGCAATCTTATAATAGTGTTGAGAAGGAGGAAAGAAGGAATAGAATAATATTGCTGAAAAGAGAAATAAAATTGATCGAAAGGTAATTTGCAATTGTACTCTTAAATCCTATTGTTTGATTCGTTTACTTGTGTTTGTATGCATGTGAATTTGATTTAATGTTCACATTCATGGCATTGTAGAGTGATGGTCAAGAAGGAACTAATGGGAACTAGCAAGGTCTCTAATTCAGAGGTGTAGTAACCTACATTTATTGCTTTCATTTTACTTTCTTCAGCTATTTTATGTTTAACATCTGGTGTACCAAACTCTAAATTGGTCAAAGTTTGACATGTTTATATGGATCCAAATTATAAACAAGAAACTTAAATGGGTGATCTTAATTGGTAATATTTTTTATTAGTTGGGCTTCCAAATTGGAGCCCTAGTTAAATTACTATGAGATGTTGATAAACTATTGAAATGGGGTCAAATATCAAATCCAACTGGTTTGGTGTGGCATACTTTAATTCCTACCTCTATTAATTTTTTGAAACTTAACAAGTATTTCACTCAATATTTTTTGAAACTTAGAAGTTACAACCTAAAGAAAAGATAAGGCAAGAGAGTTTCCATCTTTAGACTATGTCTTTTCCTCTCCTTGACTAATTTTCTTTCTCAAAAACAATGATACATGTTCTTCGAGGGTTTTGTGTTCTTTTACTGGCCATAAATTCTCTTCTTTGTACCTTCATATATATCATTGTCAAATTGTTATAGGAACATTTCAAGGACTTTGTAAATAAATGGTTTTTCAAACCCCATTATAGTTATAGATTTCATGGTTCCTCACTGTTATTCTATGCTCTTTCTTTGTTTGCATACTGGGTTGATCTATTACCTTTCATTGATATTTGTTGTCTTCTAGTTTTTTCCCCCTTCATTGCACTGATACACTATGGATATCTATCTTGAAACCTCAAAGAAATGAATTTAATATTGTCTATGGTTCATGATCATCCATCACACCTCTTTCCCTTAATGTAGCAGTATCATTTTTCAATAAAATTTGGGCCTTTTCCACTGTTCTTATAATCTATTATTTAAAATGTTCCCACTAACTTCTATGCTTTGCAATAACATTCACTTGATTGTTAAATCTTCAAATTCATTAGGTCTTACAATGTTCATGTTGGTGTTATCCTTTATACAAGTGTTATCTCATGGCTTGAAACCATTGTCCCTTATATTTTTGTATCAATATTTTCAATCCCCATAGTTGAATATCATTAATTTCTATGCCTTAATATAATTTCCATGGTAGTGATAATGGTTACGATATATTCATCTTTATGGTTTTTGTCCTTCCTAGCATAGAAACATTGTGCTTTCATCTTTGATTATTTCTATGAAATGGATTTGAAACATTGATTCCTGGTGGTCTAAAATAGCATCTCTTGATCATTACTACTTCATGTTTAAATCTTTGCTACATAGCATTCATACCTCACCAATTAGGAATCAACATATTCATGCTTTATGGGTGGATTAGAAAATGCTTTCCAAGTCGACTCTATCCATTTTTCCTTTCCTTTACTAATTTAAGCCTCTGGTGGTAGACTGGTGTGCTTTCCTTTTGGTATGTTCATTACTCTATGCATGCATTGTGGCCTTCAGTTTCATGGTTAGATTTGAGCTTCAATATGATTGTGTTCTGTGAAAACTCAACATGTCCTGCATTATAGACACACAAATTTTGAAAGTCTAGGTGAGTTAAACCTAGTTAGTCAAGTAAGGAGTATGTATATGCTCTCTGTCCTTTGAAGAGAAGAATCTTGTTCCCCCAATGGATTGGATTGTAGGCTCTTGGATTTCTCTTGGGATAAGAAAAACATTATTTATTTCTTACTGAAGATTTTAGATCTGATTGTTGAAGGGTTCTGATGATTGATTTAGAGAGTTTGTCTAAATTTCAAGTCAACAGGGATCAGCATGTGTAAAGCTGAGAGTACACTACAGTTATAGATTTCATGGTTCCTCATTGTTATTTTGTACTCTTTCTTTGTTCACACACTAGGTTGATCTATTACTTTTCATTGATGTTTGCTGTCTTCTAGTTTTCCCCCCTTCATTGCATTGATACACTATGGATATCTGTCTTGAAACCTCAAAGAAATGAATGGAATATTGTCTATGGTTCATGATCCTCCATCGCACCTCTTTCCCTTAATGTATTAATATCATTTTTAAATAAAATTTGGGCCTTTTCCATTGTTCTTATAATCTATTATTTAAAATGTTCCCACTACCTTCTATGATCTGCAATAACATTCACTTGATTGTTAAATCTTCAAAGTCATTAGGTCTTACAATGTTCATGTTGGTGTTGTCCTTCATACAATTGTTATCTCATGGCTTGAAACCATTGTCCCTTATATTTTTGTATCAATATTTTCAAACCTCATAGTTGAATATCATTGATTTCTATGCCTTAATATCATTTCCATGGTAGTGATCATGGTTACTATATATTCATATTTTTGGTTGTTGTCCTTCCTAGTATAGAAACATTGTACTTTCATCTTTGATTATTTCTATGAAATGAATTTGAAACATTGATTCCTAGTGGTCTGAAATAGCATCTCTTGATCATTACTACTACATGTTTGAATCTCCGCTACATAGCATTCATACCTCGCTAATGAGGAATCAACATATTTATGCTTTATGAGTAGGTAACCTTATGAGGAGGTCTACATATAACTTATTTGTAGGTGGAATTTAATTAGAATCTTATCCAATTTCACCTAAGTGGGTGGCAGAGACACTATCTAGGGACTCTACCCTAGAAAGGGGTTGCATAACCACTTCTACCATCCTTTAAAAGACTGGTTTTAAATTTAAACCCAAACTATGATGTCTCTGTGAGTTATGTAGGCAAGGCCATCTATGATGAGCCCCCAAGGCATTAGGTCTGGCCCTTAGGTCTTGTACTTTTGAGTTCTTCCTTGATCTTGCCACCCCTTACCAATATTTTACATAGTCTGCATCTCTTTACGAAACTAGTTTTAAATACCTTATGATTGATTTAGCTGATTTATTGATGTAACTTATCTTACAATCTTGTATGTAATCAACTATGAGTTGTATATCGTGCATCTAGTTGTGTAGTCGTATATACAGGTGCAGGAAATAGAGAGGCAAGGAGAATATGATACATAGGCAAGAACGAGAAATTTAGGTATGCAGTTGCAAGTCATGTTGGTTATTTGATCATAATAAGCTTTATTGTTATAACTGGATTTATTATCATTTTAGACTCTAGTTAAATGATATAACAAATAGGTTCACACTATGTATTAATGTAGTATGTCATTATTTAGAAAGAAAGAAAAATATTGCAAATTAGATATGTTCAAAGTAGAATAAATAGATTGCGTAATGGCCAATCTAGTGTTTTGAATTTTGGAAATTACATACTAATAATCCTTAAAGGATCAGAAGTTGTCATTAGTATACAAGAAGACAGTTTCAGTCGGTCATGATCACCAAGTGATAGCACTCACCGAGAAATAGCATTCACCAAGTGTAGTGGTCACCGAAATGTTTTGAAAACTGAGAAGTATATCAACTGAGCATCAGTCTTAATAGACATCACCGAGCACCAGTACACAGAGAAATCACTGAGAACTAGTACACATAGACATCACCGAGCACCAGTCTACATTGATACTCACCAAAAAAAGTAGATCTTGGACTACATGTCAGCTAAAGCACTTTAGTTTTTAAAATAGTTGTTTTCTTAGCTAGACAACCATTTCTTATGGATCAAGAAAAGCGTAAATGATGGATTTAATTAGTTTAACTGATTATATTCATGCAAACTAGGAGATCAAGGTCAAGTTGTAAACCTTTGATCTTAGAGTTATTTAAGAAAAGTGTGAAACCTAATTAGGTCAAAATCTTGTCTATATAGATGTATTAGTCAATCAAGAATTTGATGATTGTAACCGCCAAGGACATCTATGGATCAAATAGAGGATTTCATGCAGAAGGATAGATAAAGAAGAATTCAGTTATGAAGAACTACATTCAAGGCTATCGAGCATAACAGAGGTATTATCCATCATAATAAGGTGATATACATTTTGTGAACTTAATGGATCTATAATCATAAATTCAAGATTGCAATCTATCTGGTCATACATATTTTGTTACTCTCTAACAATTGTAGCAAGAAGTAAAATCTTTTAAGAAGGTGGATTTAATAGTCTTTATGTAAATCTATTAACCGAGTGCACACATACATTGTGTTGTTAAAATCACTTAACTGAGTAGACTTAACAAGTCTAACATGATACTCCTAACAGGGTAAGATCATCAAAAGTGATCACAACTTGTAGCCCTAATAGGCACCTTCCATTCTGCATATAGTGAAGCTTTGTGGGTTTCATCCCCAAAATAGTTTTTACCTTCTAACAAGGGTTTCTGCGTTATTAAATACTTGTGTCATGAGTTAATGAGTTTCATGAATGTTTTAATGTTTGTTTACTTGAATTTACATTTATGCTATGATATTGCATGCATGAAGTAGAGAAGCTACAATGGTCGGTTATGCAAGTAATAAGTACTAAAGGTTAATTGATATATGTTTTAAGGGTACTGATTCACCTCTCTCCTCTCAGTACACACCCTTCTATTATTCCAACAATTGGTATTAGAGCTAGATCTCTTATTTGGAAAATTTTAAATCACTTGAGAGAAAAGATCATACAATGGAAAGGTATAAGCTTGATAAAAATATTGAGAATCAGAAGTTGCAAATACATATTTTCTTTGAGCAATACAAAGAAGAAAGAAACAAAATGAAAGATTTGTTGGCTAAAAAAAAAATCATGGAATCTCGCAACAATGAAACTAAATATCATGAAGAAGAGATACCTGACCTATTTGATTCATCTGGATCTGGATCTGGTAATACATCAGACACGTCTGAAGGAAGCATTAAAAATCTAAATGAAATCAATCAACATTTGACTGAACAAGTGAAAGTACTATAGATCAGTCAAGAGACACAGATGGTAAGAATGATTGATGTTATGAATAATGCAAGACAAGCTAAACAAGAAAGAACTTTAGCTATTGATGATATGAGAAAGATTACTGAAAAATTGCAAGAGAAAGAATCTGAGATACAAATACTAACTAAACATCACATTGAGATCATCAATAAAATAGTTCTTATGAGTCACGAGGCCAACCGAGTGAACATAGAACTTAATGGAAAATTGGAAGTTATTGGTGAACTAAAAGAAGAAAATGAGAAACTGAAGCATGAAGCAAAGATTCAACAACAGCATAATGATATGATCAAGAAAGCTGAAGATAGTACAAAA
This sequence comes from Thuja plicata, assembly GCA_018584345.1. Lineage (NCBI taxonomy): Eukaryota > Viridiplantae > Streptophyta > Pinopsida > Cupressales > Cupressaceae > Thuja > Thuja plicata. The sequence continues at coordinate 125,286 of MU225397.1, read as the reverse complement.
AGAATGGATGAATGTTTGAATGGATAAAGAAGACTCAACAACAATACCGGTTTGGGGTATACCAAGCATGGAGAATCATCAAATCGAACTGATCAAATGAATGACTACACAAATCCAAGACCAAAGAAGCGTTCATGTAACCATGGTGGAAAACAAGGCCACACATCAAATGTTTGCAAGAGCAAAGAAAAAGGTATTCCTAAAACTACTTCTACATTCATAGGTGATTGTTATAACTGTAACAAGCATGGACACAAAGCACATGAATGCAGATCTAAGCTGAACAAACCAAAGAATAAATCTTACATGGAAAAACATTGTTCTACTTGGAACATGCATGGCCACACATTTCATGAATGCATAAAATGGATAAAGCAAGTCTGGAAACCCAAAGAACAAGAAAATGCATATCAAATTAGAAGAGTCGGTAATACATATGTTTGGGATTACAACACTTGGGTAAATTGCACAGCATGTGGTAGATATGGACATATAGTTGCTAACTGTATGAGGAAAAGGATAAGAAGATCTAGAAACTGGACTAACCCTGGAATGGCATGCTTATATTGTCATAAGGTTGGTCACTTAAGAAAGGACTATACAGATCGGGTGACAGAGTCAAGCACTTTTGCAAATGGAAATAATATTGAAGAAATTAGGAGAATGAGAAATCAAATCTAGAGGAGAGATTCAAATAATGATAATGTTGGACCAAGCACTACATTTGGTAACACCTCATCTAATGGATCAGGTGATTCCACCACCCCCACCTAAGAAATACAAGTAAGTATGGAATTGCACTATACAAAGCTATATTTTACATTAGTTCCTATATTCATCAAGAATATGCCAAATTAGCATGAATGAAGATGCACTATGGTATTGCATGTTATTGTAATAAAAGAAAATGGAAGGTTTTATTAGAATGTAAGATTAAATAATGATGTGGGGTAGTAATTGAATGTATTGTTATTATTATATTGTTGAGATAGTGGAGAAGTTAATATTGTCCTCTTAACCCCAAATTTCATAAAGGGGAGATCCAAATTGATTAACCCCAAAGAAAGGGTCAATGCATGAATGAATCAACCTATTAAGGATAGGAATAAAGAGAAAAACTCTAAATTTTGTTTTATGGAAGAGAGTGTGTAATAGATTTAGGAAGATTAAAACTTTAATTGAAATGAATTGAAGATATGTACTAACCTCAAAATGCAAAAAATCCAAAGAATTCTATTTTTAGGTGTCTGCACTGAGTTTCTGAGAATTCTGCAACCAGATCTGGAACAGAAATGCAGAGATGAAGAAAACCCAAAAATATTTTTTGAATCTGGCTCAGGTTTGATTTTGACCCAAAAATGAATGTCACCTTTGACCCAAAAAAATTTATTCTAACCAAGAAAGTTTGATTCTGACCTGCACAGTCTGACGGAATATCTATTTTCATATCCTAATAGTTTGCCAAAAAGGGTATCTGGTGTTAGTAATAATTGAGAGGGGGGTGAATCAGTGGCCTCAAAATTTATTTCAACTATTTACCACCAATCAAATAAACCTCAGATTATTAAGTCCCTACAAGATGCATGCCATGAAATACTTATAATGATTAACAGTCTGTCAGTTTTCTTTCTCTGTCCTTATTCTCCTTGATTACTAATAAGCAATAAAACTATTTACCGAAACTTAGTAAATAAGTAGAGTATACCGATCAACCCAGAAATGCATATGTGAAATGTAAAATAGTAAAGTAATAAACCATACACACATAACACATGGATTATAATGTGGAAACCCTGTTAAGGGAAAAAACCACTAGGACCGGTACCCCAAATTTTCACTCTTCTAAAGTGAGCCCCGTTAGGATCTAACCCTGTTAAAGGTTACAAACACACTGTTAGGTGTGACCTTGTTAGAGGATTTTACACATAGAGGCTGTCACTTAGTA
>MU225397.1:101358-116706 GCA_018584345.1 Thuja plicata | reverse complement strand
TCCAATGCTACTTTCATGAATCAACCTTTTTGGCACTCCTTGGGATGTACCTCAATATATAGAAGACTGTTAATTCCTGCTTGGTTAAGAGACTTGATGCTTCAATGGTTAAACTGAAACACTATGAACTGTTTCTAATGCAACTTTGAATTGCAGATTTTCAGATCTATTTAAGTACATTACCTCTCTGATCAATGTATCAATTCAATTCTTTGTGCTCCACACTTTCTACTCTATGATGTTGTGCTTCACTGTTTGTCGGTGTCTGCAGAATTCTTTAGCTCTCCTTTAGCTTGATTGATCAGGACTGTATGAAGATATTCTTCATCAGTTTCTCTTTAGCATCCTCTTTCTATTCACTCCCCTTCCCATACATACGGAAATGAATTAAGCTTGTCTCTTATATAGACATGATATTCACTATTTTTTAATTCTTGATTTTTGGTGTGAAAATCAATCCAGCCAATTTGATTTAAAGCATAACTCCTGATTTATCTAGTAGTTATCTTCTTTCCAACTGTACAAATCTTCTTTAAATTAATTACTTAACTATGGTTGAATAAAATAAAGAAAACAACCAGTTAAGTCTATCTTTAGCTCTTGCTAGCTAGATATTTTGTCATTTTCTGAACTCTCTGTTCCGTCAGTCAACTCTGTAGTTAGTTGTTGGTAACAACTGCCAGTTCCATCAGTGTGACTCCAGTTAGCTTTGAGATCTCCATCTGTCAGGTATCATTGGATTTTACTTGTTGGGCAACTTTGTTTTCATCTTGTTGGGCATCCTGTGGTTTTTTTTTTGGGGCAACACTGTCTTCTGCTCATCGGGTATCACTGTGACTTTTCTTCTTTGCCTTTATCAATGGCGTGCACTCCGTCGGTGTTGTTTGTCACTTGGTGAATACTTGACATTTATGCATTGCTAAAAGCATAACCTTTGTTCCATTGATTCTCTAAAGTCTTTGGCATTATGTACATGATCGTACAGATGATATCAAGTTGACATCAATGAAAATACAAACCATTAACTGATTTAATGCCTTGCATTATCTTCAACTTAACATTATCAAATATTCAATCAGTTACATGTCATTATTTGGATCTGCACACCAATTCGTTGTTCCAAACCTATCCTTGCAAGAAAAATAGTTTTTTTTGGGGGGGAAGGGATTGCCTTAGTCAAACTCTGATTTTGGAATTAACCTTATAATTGAATTCAAATTGCATAGATAAACAAACTAAATGAACAAATTCATCATGCTTGTATAGAAACCTTTGTGGCACTTTCGTATCTGTGGATCCACAAGTATGTATGCTCCAAAATAATGTAGAGTGTAGAATGTAGGATATCTTAAATCCATTTCTTGTAGATATTCAACACCAATCTTGAATGGATCTTGGAATAGGAAGAGGCTTGCATGGATGTGGATGGAGAAATCTTCAACAAGAGGGATCCATAGAGCTTGAATCCTTCAATGACTACCAATGGATCTCCTTGATAAATTTAATGCTTGAATGTCTTTGAATGCTTGAGAGTAGATGCTTGTTTCAATAGATCATGCATAGAGTTTGGATGGATGAAATTGCTTCTTGTGTCTTAGCTTGCCTTTTTCAAGTGTTAAATGGTTATTAATCTAAGAGAAAATGAGAGAAGAAAGCTTCCTTATATATGGATCTAGGGCACAATCTTATAGAGTGGCCTACATAGGAGAATTAAATTCCAATTAGACCTATATCCCTAGAAGTGGGCCTATATTAAATATAATTTCAAGAGTCGTTGCCCTGAAGACCGAAACAGTCGATCCGAAAGCAGGAATTAAATCTTTCTGAAGCCCAACATATAGAAACTTAAAATCTAGACCTTAGGTCAAAATTGAGGTCAATTTTGACCTAGGTCAGGGTTGAGGTCGACCATGACCTAGGTCAAGGTTGATCTTGACCCAGAAAGGTTGATTTTGACCCTGAGGTCAAAAATCTCAGGTTTGCAGTTTAGGATGCCAGAAACAGGCCGTAGAGAAGTGGGAAATGGAGGAGAATAGGGGGAAAAGCCAAATCTAAGTCAGATACCCATTCAAGGTGCTTGACATGACCCCAAACCACTTACTCAGAGGGCTAAACTAGTCTACAATGGAAGTGCTTCCATTTTTTGACTATACATTTAGCCCCCACTTTAGCAAGAGTATGGACTCAATGAAAACTCTTGGTAAAGGAGATCATGAAGAAAAGATAACCTTATTGAAATCAAAAGGTACAAAGGAATCCTCAAGCCCCTGGGGACTTAAGTCTTTATCAACCCTAAGATCATGATAAGAGAGATATCACCAGTTAAAGAGAAAAAGAGAGAGGGTTTGATTACCTCGCCCAATGAGAACTTATGTCCCATTGTGAAACACACAAGGAAATAGTGCAACTAGAAAGATGGATTTAAACCGCCTAGTGAATGTGGCTACTCACTAGTCAACCCATCAAGGAGATCTGGTCTTAAGGACACCTTCTGACCTTAAGGGATCAAAACATTGTAAATTGAAGCTAGAGGGATCAAGAGATCCGTATAAATTTAAACTTGAGGGATCAAGAGATCCTATAAGGTAAAAATCCATGCTTTAAGGATTAGTCTTTAATCCCTAAAGGGAAAAAGTTTTAAGTTCAAAAATATTTTGAAAGTGCGTGTGTGCAAAAAGTGAGTAGAGTGTATGCCCCCATGTTAAAGTCTTTGATAACACTTTAACAGGAGCAATGGCTTTAACAGAAACATAAACAACTATATGGATTACATTTCCACTATGAGATGCCCCCAAACGAAGACAAATTAAGGGAAATACCACATAAACATACAAAGTGTTAGGAATAACTGTCCACAAGACAACTGAGAGGGGGGGTGAATCAGTTGTGATATACATTATTAAACTTTAAACTTTATAAACCAAATCTTTAAATGTAAATGATAACACAGTAAATGCCAACACCATAACACAATAACTTTTGTCAAGAAAACCCTGTTAAAGGTAAAACCCCAGTGGGAATTGACACCCACAAATAATGTACTGAGAGTATAGTATCCCTGCTAAAAGATTTAGCTCTGTTAGGAGATTGTTACAACATTACAGTACATAGTCCTTGCTAGGAGACAGACCTTGTTATGAGTCAAATAAATAGTAGGCTCACTGCCAAGGCACACTACCCAGAGAAGGTTAAAGCCACCCTCAAGGATTTACAATCCGAACAAGTGTATAAAGCAAATACACAATCCAGTGAACTGTCTGATAGCAACTATCTTTGCTTGGTCAGTTCCAATGAAGTACTCTTCTCATAAACTCTGCTCTACATCCAGCAACCAAACAACCCTCATAGCTTTCACTTCTTCTTCTCCTTTTAATCTCTATCACATCTTTTCAAAAGAAAAGATCACTCATATATACCCTCTTACAATAATTCATTAGGTCGGCCAGTTAAGCTTTCCTAATACACAAATAATTAATTAGTTCATCCAATTAAGGCTTTCCAATATACAAATAATTATTTGACCCTTTTCTAAGATACACGTGGTACCTATAACAAGTAAACATTATTTATAATCCATCAATTAGCTTCCAGGTCTGCAATCCATACTCAGAATTCATTTTACACGCTACATGGTTGAAGTCTTCCAGTAAATAGGTCTCCTTCATAATATAATCCATAGTTGATGTCACCAGTACCCAAATCACAATCTAACTCAACCCATTATTTCAACATATGTTAGTTTTCCACCAGTAAGCTCGCATAATCTGAAATATCTTCACCAAAAATATATACCAGAAACACAGAGACCTACTCTGTCTAGAATCACAGCTTCAGTTCAAAAATGAGTCTTCACCAAATCAACTGTAACATCTGCAATATCCAACATAAATCCAAGTGACCTTAGTAATAAGTCAACACACATCCTTCTACATAAATCCAACTTTAATCATTATGAATCATCCATATAGTGTCTGTACACTTCTTCCAGTCAAGTAACTAGTTTGTCCTCTCCACAGAAATATATGTTGACATCAGTGACAAAACATGAATATTAACAGCATGATCGGTAACCAAAACTAATATCATCCAACAATCTCCTACTTTATAATTGATGGTAACATATGGTGAAATCCATATGCATCAAACCAAAATTACTCTCTCTCAATACAATCTTCTCAATATCCTCAACACAAATTTATTAAAATAGTAGGGATTTTCACATAGATTTCTTCCCCCTTTGGCAGCAATGGCAAAGGGTTTCATAACTCATCTTTAGTCTTTTGTAAGGTGTAGCTTATTCAAATCTTCATGTCCATCAACCAGGTGCAAGATCACCCAAATATACTCCATAGTGCTCTCGTGCGATCACTCCCCCTAAGGAGTAGATCCATACATAAGGTATAGAGAATGATATAGCTTTGATACCAATTGTTAGGATTAGGTAATACTGAGAGGGGGTGAATCAGTATTACAACACTTATTAAAAAAATCAACCAATTAAACATTAACCATAGACTTGTAGAAATGAAAAGAACATAAGAAAATAACACAGTACTCATAACACCAAATTTTTACTATCAAGGAAACCGTGTTAAAGGTAAAACCCTGGTGGGAATTAACACCCACAAATAATGTACTGAGAGTATATTATCCATCTTAAAAGATGTATCCCTGTTAGGAGTTTGTTATAACATTATAGTACATAGTCATTGTTAGGAGACAGACCCTGTTAGGAGTCAAAAGAAATAGTAGGCTCACTGTCAAGGCACACTTCCCAAAGAAGGTTAAAGTCACCCTTAAGGATTTACAATCCAAACAAGTGCATAAAGAAAATACACAATCTAATGATCTTTCTGATAGAAACTATCTTTTCTTGGTGAGTTCCAATGAAGTACTCTTCTCATAAACGTTGATCTACATCCAGCAGCCAAACAAGCCTCGCAGCTTTCACTTCTTCTCCTTTTAATCTCTGTCACATCTTTTCAAAAGAAAAGATCACTCATATATACCCTCTTACAATAATTCATTAGGTCAGCCAGTTAAGCTTTCCTAATGCACAAATAATTAATTAGGTCAGCCAATTAAGGCTTTCCAATATACAAATAATTATTTGACTGCTTGCTAAGATACACACGGTACCTATAACAAGTAAAAATTATTTACAATCCATCAATTATGCTTCCAGATCTGCAATCCATGCTCACAATTCATTTTACATGCTACATGTCTAAAGTCAGCCAGCAAATAGGTCTCCTTCAGAATACACGCCATAGTTGACGTCACTAGTAACCAAACCACAATCGAATTCAACCCATTATTTCAACATATGTCAGTTTTCCAGTAGTAAGCTCACATCATCTAAAATATCTTCGCCAGAAAGATATACCAGAAACACAGAGACCTGCTCTGTCTAGAATCACAGTTACAGTCCAGAAACCAGTCTTCACCAAATCAACTGTAACATCTGCAATATGCAACATAAATCCAAGTGACCTTAGGAATAATTTCAACACACATCCTTCTGCATAAATTCAACTTCAATCATTCTGAATCATCCATACAGTGTCTACACTTCTTCCAGTCAAGTTACCAGTCTATCCTCTCCACAGAAATATATGTTGACATCAGTGACAAAACATGAATATCAACAGCATGATCAGTAACCAAAACTGATATCATCCAAAAATCTCCCCTTTTTGTATTGAGGGAGACATATGGGAAAATCCATATGCATCAACCCAAAATTACTCTCTCTCAATGCAATCTTCTCAATATCCTCAAAACAGTAGGGATTTTCACATAGATTCCTTCCCCCTTTGGCAGCAATGGAAAAGGGTGTCATAACTCATCTGTAGTCTTCTATAAGGTGTAGCTTTTTCAAATTTTCATTTCCATCAACAAGGTGCTAGATCACCCAAATGTAATCCATAGTGTTCTCCTGCAATCTCTCCCCCTAAGGAGTAGATCCATACATCAAGTCCATAGAATGATATAGCTTTGAGATCCATTGGATTGATGCAAATCTGCATCATTTAATTACCACTAGGAGGGGCCACCACCCCAAGCGTTCCTCTGAGATATTCAAAAGCATCTTTTGGCAGAGGTTTATTAAATATATCTGCTATATGTTCCTTTGTGCTAATATATTCCATTTTAATCTCTTTATCTGCTACCTTCTCCCTCAAAAAATGATACTTAATAGAAATATGTTTAGTCTTTGAATACATTACAAGATTCTTTGACATATTCACGGTGCTAGTGTTATCACAATGGATAACCACTGGTTCTTTGAAAATTATTCCAATGTCCTTCAGCATGTGTTTCATCCAAACAACTTGTGTATAGTTTATTGCAATAGCAACATACTCTGACTCAGCAATAGATTGAGCAATACAGTTATGCTTCTTTCTCAACCAAGAAACCAATCTTTTTCCAAGGAAAAATGAACCACCACTTGTACTCTTCATGTCATCTACATTACCTGCCCAATTAGCATTAGTATAAGCCTTCAAAGTAAAATCTTCTAATTTTTCATACCACGGTCCATATTCCATTGTCCCTTTCAAATATCTAAAAATTCTTTTCACAGCAGAAAAATGTGTCTCTTTAGGATCTGCCTGATATCTAGCCACAATTTCAACTGCATTGGTAATATTTGGTCTGTTGTGAGTTAGATATTGTAGAGCTACAATCATCAATATGTACTTAGTTTGAATAAAACTTTGAGTCTCATCACTATTAGTCAATTTGTTTCCAATCACCATAGGTGTCCCAACAGGTTTACAATCTTCTACTCCAAACTTTTTCAACATTTCCTTAAGATACCTGGTCTAAGATATAAAAATGTCATTCTTACTCTGATTAATTTTCAAACCAAGAAAAAATTTCATCTCAACAATCATTTGACATCTTGAATTCATTTTCCATTTCTTTAGCAAACTTATTACTCATCTTATCATTGCCTCCAACAATGATATCATCAACAAAAACTTTTATAATCAAGATTCCATCTTCATCAATTCTCAAATATAAATTAATGTCTGCATTACCTTTTCTGAAACCAAGATGGAGTAGATATTTGTCCAGTCTTGTATACCATGCTCTTAGTGCCTGTTTCAGTCCATATAGTGCCTTCTTCAATCTGCAAACCATGTTTTCATCATCTGTCAAAGGAAAAACATCAAGTTTCTCAATGTAAACTTCTTCTTCTGCTAGATCATCATTCAAGAATGTTTACTTCACATCCATCTGAAAAACCTTAAAGTATTTATGTGCAGCATAAGCAAGAAATAATCTCACAGCTTCCAATCTCGTAACAGGAGAAAAATTTTCTTCATAGTCTATGCATTCTTTATGTGAGTAGCCTTTACATACCAGTCTTGCTTTGCTTCTTACCATTTTTCCTTCCTCATCCATCTTATTTCTGAAAACCCATTTAGTACCAATCACATTCTTGTTTTTAGGTCTTGGAACCAATTTCCAAGTATTGTTTTTCTTTATCTATTCAAGTTCTTCTTCCATAGCTTTAGTCCAAGATTCATCTCTACATGCTTCATCAGTAGTCTTTGGTTCAACTTGAGAAATCAAACAAATCTCATCTCTAGCTCTAGATCTAGTCATCATGCCTTTATTTGCATCTCCAATAATTTTATCTTCAGGATGGTTCTTCTTAGCGTACCTTGGTGTCTTCAATGTCTCAGTGGCTTCAGTCTGTTCATCTTCAATCTTATTATCAATCATCAAATATTCTTCAGTTCAGCAGTAACCTCGTTTGTTTCTATAATCTGACCACAGTCATACATCCTTTCCTGAATCTGAAACTTTTCATCTATCCTCACATTGGCGCTATCAATCAACTTTCTCAATCTTAGATTGAAACATTTATATGCTTTACTCTTAGTGGAATAACCAAGAAAGATTCCTTCATCACTTCTAGCATCAAACTTGTTTATTTCATCATCTCTTTTGATATAACATTTACTGCCAAATATTTTGAAATATTTTACAGTAGGTGTATGATCAAACCATAATTCATAAAGAGTCTTACTTGTACCTTCTTTGCTCTAAATTTTTTTCAGTGTGTACACAACAGTCCCAAGTGCTTCTCTCCAGTGAACATGTGACACATTTCCTTCTAGCAACATAGTCCTTGTAGCATATAATATAGTTTTGTTTCTTCACTCTGCTATCCCATCTTGTTATGGAGTTCTAGGGGCTGATGTTTGTCTATATATTCCTTTCTTGTCACAGTATGTATTAAATAGCTCTGATGTAAACTCTCCTCCTATGTCTGATCTCAAACACTTTATCTTCAAACCAGATTCATTCTCAACTTTTGCTTTAAATAACTTGAATCTATCAAATGCTTCAGATTTATCCCTTAATTAAGTAACCCACATCATTCTAGAAAAGTCATCAACAAATAGTACAAAGTACATTTCACCATAGTATGATCTTGTTCGTGTAGGACCACACAGATTTGTATGTACCAGATCCAACTTCCCTTAAGTTGAATAAGCTTTTCTTTTGAAAGTGCTTATAGTATTCTTCCCCATAACACACTCTCTACACATAGTGTTAGATTTCTTTACAATTTTAGGTAGATCTCTTACTGTTGTTGTCATACTTGCCTTCACAATGTTATCAAAATTAACATGAAAAAATATTTTGTGCCATAACCAATTGTCATTAACCTTCGCAATAAAACAAGAAGCTTCAGATGTGTTCAATTCAAATACATTACCTTTGGATTTAGTAATAGATGCGATCAAGTCTCCTACTTTACTTCTGATAGAGAATTTCTCATCCATGAATTTCAATTGATAACCCTTGTCAACTAACTATCCAACACTCAACAGATTATGCTTAAGCCTATCAACAAGCAATACATTGTCAGTGTTAGTCTTTCCATCCAAAGAAATGGATCCAACTCCAATAATAAGCTTAGGAGTATTGTCACCAAATCTGAAAACACCACCACCATGTCTTTTCAAACTAACAAACCTATTTTTATCTCCAGTCATATGGTGTGAACAACCACTGTCTATAACCCATTCAGATTTCTTTTCAACTCAGGATACTAAGGCTTTTTCTTAATGTATAGGTTCATCATCCTTAATATCAATAAATCCAATTTCATCATAGTCATCGTCATCATCATCATATATACCCTCACTAGCATAATAACATTCCTTATCTTTTGAATACTTAGACTTGAAAAACTTAGGTTTGTGCTTTGGAACTCTTGTAGGACATCTAGATGCAAAATGACCAATCTTGTTACATGAAAAACATTTCAAAGGTAATTTTCCTTCAAACTTTCCCTTACCTCTCTTTTCTCTTCTGAAAATTAGTGCCACAACTTCATCTAGCTTTCTTTATTCTTCCTATATTTGTTCCCATTCATCTGCATGGGCTCCAAGTTCTTCTCTTAGATCATTACGGTTGGTGCTTGCATTTCCAGATAAGGTCTTTTTGTTCTTGTGCACAGTTACCTTGAATGCTGACTCAACTTTAGGTAAAGTGTCTCCTAATTTTGCAGCCTCAAATTTTGTTAACTTTCCAATCAACATCTCTCTGGTAAAGTTTGGTATCAAAGGTATAATCTCCTCTATAGCTTGTACTTTGGTTCTATATGCAAGTGTCAAAGATCTGAGTATCTTCGCAATTACTTCTTCCTCACTGTAAGTACCTCCAAAGTTTCTAATACAATTAACCACTTCATTAATTATCTGTCCATATGCCCTAATGTTCTCATCTTCTCTCATCTTTAGTGATTCCATCTTTGTCTTCTAGTTTTGTAGCTTTTCCTGCTTAGTAAACTTTTCTCCAATATACAATGCTTCTAATCTTGACCAGATCTCGTGTGCAGAATCCAAGTCCTTTACTTCTGTGAATTCTCCTTCGGAAAGTGTGCTAATCAAAGATTCCCTTGCAACCATATTACATGAAAATAACTTCTTCTGATATTCAGTAGCCTTCTCTAATTCATCCTCAGTCACTATCTTTTCATTCTTCTTTGTGATCATCCAGTAACCAATTCCCAGACATAGAAAATGTGTTGTCATCTTGTTCTGTCAACTGTCAAAGTTTTCAGGATCAAACTTTGAACTATCCTTCCTGTAGTAAGTCATTTTCAAGATCACCTCAAGTTGTTAAAATTTCTCTCTAAGGACCACAAGCTTTGATACCAATTTTTAGGAATAACAGTCCACAGGACAACTAAGAGGGGGGTGAATCAGTTGTGATATAGATTATTAAACTTTAAACTTTATAAACCAAATCTACAAATGTAAATGATAACACAATAAATGCCAACACCATAACACAATATTTGTTATCGAGGAAACTCTGTTAAAGGTAAAACCTTGGTGGGAATTAACACCCACAAATAATGAACTAAGAGTATAGTATCCATGTTAAAATATTTAGCCTTTTTAGGAGCTTGTTACTGTTAGTAATAACTGAGAGGGAGGGGTGAATCAGTAGCCTCAAAAATATTCTAATTAATCAACCCAAAAACTTAGTACCACAATATTAAGCCTATAGTTATCTTCAGTCCTATAAGATGAATGCCTTCAAATATACTTATCAAATTACTACTTCTTGAAGTTCTTTGTTAAACGTTATTCTTTATGTTTACCGAATAGCAGTCTTTCAATTTACCAAAAAATAGTAAATTACTTAGAGTATACCGATCAATCCAGATTAGCTGTGTAATAAAAAACACTAAAGTAATGACTCATAAACACATTGACACATGGATTTTTAATGTGGAAACCATGTTAATGGAAAAACCACTTGGGACTGGTAACCCAAAATTTTCACTCTTCTGAAGTGAACTCGGTGAAGAGCCAACCCTGTTAAAGGTTACAAAGACACTGTTAGGTGTGACCTTGTTAGAGGAATTAAAAGATTAGTTTTTCACTTGATATCAGGCATTTCTATGCTACCTTCCTTATCCAAACTCTTCTGGTTTGTCAAATGGTATCTGGCATCTCATGTTATCTTCGTGATCAAACTTTTTGATACTCCTTGGGATGTATCTCAATATAGAAAGGATCTTTAAATCATGCTTGATTAAGAGGCTTTATGAATCAATGGTTAAACTGAAACAGTATGATCAGTTCACATATACAACTTATACTTGTAGATTTTTAGATCTATTGTAAGCTCATTAAATCAATCTGATCAATATATCTTTTCAATACCTTTGCTCCACTTTTGTTTTTCTTGGTGATGCTATGCTTTGTTTCTCGGTGTCCGCATAAATCTTTAGCTCTTTTCTCAGCTTGATTGATCAAAACTGTATGAAGTTGTTCTTCATTAGTTTCTCTCCAGCATCCTCTTTTTCATTCACTCCCCTTAATTCGTAATGAATTAAGTTGTCTTTTTATAGACATGATATCACCGTTTCTAGGTTCTTGATTTTCTTAATCTTGGCATGATCTGCAATCTCAGCCAATTAGATTTAAAGAAAAACTTTTGTTTTGTCTCGCAGATATCTTATTTCCAACTGGACAAAATATATTTAAATCCTTTACTTATCTTTGGCTTTATCTTGTCAACGAAAACAATGATAACTACCAGTTAAGTCTATATTTATCTCTGCCAGCTAGATATTTTGTTGTTTCTGAACTCCAGTTAACTTCGGTGTTTTAACTCTATGATAGCTTTGGTCAAAACTCCAGTTCTCCTCGGGCGTCTCCATTGGGGTTGTCTGTCCTTCGGGTTTGTCTGTCCATCAGGTTACACTATGATTCTGTCCATCAAGTATGCTTATGATTTTTTTCATCGGTAATTCTCATCGGGTTTCTTTCTCGGGCATCACAATGACTTGACTTTTGGTTATCTTTGTTCGTCGGGTTCCATTAGCCATCGGTGTTTGAAGTCACATAGTGAATGCTTGTCTTTTATGCATTACTGAAAGAATAATCTTTAGCTCTCTGATTCTCTAAAGTCTTTGACACCTTGATTATAACCAATTAGATTATATCAAGTTGACATCAATGACAATACAATCCATTAACTAATTTAATGTCTTGCATTATCTTTCTGCATTTCGGTGATCAACTTAACATATTCAAACATTCAATCAATTACATGTCATAAATCTCTCCCTTTGGCATTGATGGAAACACACTATATTATTACTAATACAATATGAAATATAACACTTTCATCAATCTTTCATATTGTAACTATTACAAATGTCTGGCTTTCGGTAAGCTCAAAACAGCTCTGATTTGTTTCTTGCAAAGTGGGTTCTTCAATCTTCAATCCCTTCACTAGATAGATGTAGCATCTAATGTCTTTGTTCTAATATGTGCTCTACCTTGACTTTTCCTCTTCTTAATAATTTATTTTTCCTTTGACAGCAATATCTCCCTTTGTATGAACTCTCTCCCTTTGTTACTTCTCTCCCTTAGATGGATATTTCATATGTAATCAATCTCTCCCTTTGAGTATTGATTAACTCTTCCTTTTGATTCTTAGGAACTTCTCTTCATGGATAATGATATAATCTTTTTTGATCAATGAGATAATCTCTCATTTATGATAATGAATCTCTCTCCCTAATGATAATGAGATAATATCTCCCTTTGACGACAATGCCAAACAAGTTTCTTCTATATCATCTTACATCCCTTTATATAATATATTCCTTGAATTTCCCTATCCATCATCAATACAATGTCTCTTGTGTTCGGTGTAGACTTGTACCTTGTTGTGTATAGATGTATTTTTTGTTGTTCATCTTGGTGTTTGCATCAACATGAATGATCTTCTGATTATGTGTAGGTTGATGCAACCTCCTAGTCATCTTATTGACCGATAGACAAGTGTTGGACCCCTAGTCTCTGTCTCAGGTATTTAAATGTATCTTTTGGTAATGGCTTGGTGAATATATCAGCTAATTGTTCCTTTGATTGAACATATTCTAGTATCACCTCATTTTCTTGCACTTCTCCTCTCAGATAGTGATACTATATAGCAATATGCTTAGTCTTAGCATGCATGACTGGATTCTTAGAAATGTTAATTGCACTAGTATTATCACAATAGATAATTACTGGTTCAAGAATCCTCATATGCATACCTTCTAGCAGCTGTTTGATCCATGTAATATTGGAAAAATTTGCAGAAGCAGCCACATACTCTGCTTCTGTAGTAGACTGAGAGTTGAATCCTTGCTTCTTGCTCATCCATGTGATAAGTCTATCACCCATGAAGAATGCTCCTCCAGTTGTTCTCTTTCATTCATCAATGTTTCCAGCTCAATCAGCATCTACATAGACTTGTAGCTCAAATTTTCCTTCTCTTTTATACCATAATCCATAATCCTCAGTGTTCTTCAGATATCTCAGAATTCTCTTGACAGCAGTCATATGTGATTCTTTGGGATTAGCAGAGAATCTAGCAACTATTTCAACTGCATGTGCTATATCTGGTTTGGTATGAACAACACACATTAGTTTGCAAATCATTGATCTATACAAGGTTTTATTTACCTCATTTTATTTTTCTTCTTTTGTCAGCTTACATCTAGTAGCCATAGGTGTTCCAACTGGTTTGGAATCTTCCATCTTGAATATCTTTAGTACTTCTTGATGTATTTGGACTGAGTGATATATATATGCATGCATCTTGTTGAAAAATCTGTAGACCGAGAAAGAATTTTATCTCCCCAAACTTAGACATTTAAAACTCTTTTCTCATTTCATTAGCAAAGGATTTGCATAACATTTCATTTCCCCGAAAAATGATATCATCAACAAAAATTTCAGCAATCAGAATATTACCATCGGTATCTTCTTTTAACTAGATATTTCTATTTTCACTTGTTCTTACAAATTTAATGCTAATGAGATAGGAGTGAAGTATTTCATACCATGCTCTAGGTTCTTTTTTAATCCATACAAGGCTTTATATAGTCTACATACCATTTTTCTCTTGTCTGAATCAACAAACCCTTCTAGTTGTTCAATGTATACCTCTTCTTCCAGTATTCCATTTAGGAATGTAGATTTGACATCCATCTAGTATACCTTGAATCCTTTGAATGAATCATAAGAAAGTAAGATTCTAACTCATTCTAGTCTAGCAATAGATGAAAAGGTTTCTCCATAATCAATAACTTCTTCTTGTGCATACCCCTTGTATACTAACCTTACTTTGTTTCTTGTGACCTCTCCATTCTCATTCATCTTGTTTCTGAATATCCATTTGGTACCGTTGACATTCTTGTCATCTGGTCTCAGTACTAGTTTCAATGTATTGTTCTTCTCAATCTATTCTATTTATTCATTCATAGCATTGACCCACTCTTCATTCTCAAGTGCAGTATTAACAGATTTAGGCTCAAAATCACAAAGTAAACATCTAGTGTTTAGTGACTTACTTCTTGTTCTTATTCCATCCTTCTTGTCTCCTATGATTTGATTATGTGGATGATGTCTTCTGACATACTTGGCAAGTTTTGGTTCAGCTCTGTGTTCATCATTCTGATCATCTTCTTGACCTTCGTTATGATCGCCATTGCTCAGAACATCATCTTGAGGATTTTCCTGATTTTTTATTATTTCATCCTGATGCTCGGGTGCAATGTTCTATTTCCCGAGAGAGATACACTATTGCTTGAGTAAAGTGTCAAGTTTTGTATAAACAACCATGTTGTAGTCCTCTGGTTCTCTTCTACTTTCCTTATCATTCTTTTCTGCAAATTCATCTATTTTCACATTTTCACTTTCAATGATCTTGTTAGATGACTTGTTAAGACATTTATAACCCTTGTTTTTGGTTGAATACCCTAGAAAGATACATTTTTCACTTTTGGAGTCAAGTTTTCTATTTCTATCATCTTTCAAAATATAACATTGACTGTTAGAGATTCTGAAGTAACTTACATTGAGTGTGTGACCATACCAAAGCTCATAGGGTGTCTTCTTTGTGTACTTCTTCAATTGTACTATGTTTAATGTGTAGACAACAGTACTGACAGCTTCCCTCCAGAAAGTTTGAGTGATGCTCTTCTCAATCATCAACGTTCTTGCACAGTCAACAATTGATTTGTTTCTCCTTTCAGCAATTCCATTTTGCTCTGGTGTCTCGGTGCAGAAACCTATATTTTAATTCCATGTTCATTGTAATAGTTAGTGAATTCATCTGAAGTAAATTCCCCTCTATTTGACCTTAAGCATTTCAATTTCTTATCACTTTCTTTTTCTACCATATCCTTATACCATTTAAACATCTTGAATGCTTCTGATTTATCTTTTAAGAACATAATTGTCATCATTCTAGAATAATCATCAACAAAGAGAATAAAATACCTATCTCCATAGTAAC
>MU225397.1:75024-93324 GCA_018584345.1 Thuja plicata | reverse complement strand
GGATCTTGGAATAGGAAGAGGCTTGCATGGATGTGGATGGAGAAATCTTCAACAAGAGGGCTCCATAGAGCTTGAATCCTTCAATGGCTACCAATGGATCTCCTTGATGAATTGAATGCTTGAATTTTTTTGAATGCTTGAATTTTTTTGAATGCTTGAGAGTAGATGCTTGCTTAAATAGATCATGCATAGATTTTAAATGTATGAAATTTCTTCTTGCATCTTAGCTTGCCTTTTTCAAATCTTAGATGGTTATTAGTCTTAGAGAAAATGAGAGAAGAAAGCTTCCTTATATATGAATCTAGGGCACAATCTTCTAGAGAGGCCTACATAGGAGAATTAAATTCCAATTAGACCTATATCCCTAGAAGTGGACCTATATTAAATATAATTTCAAGAGTCGTTGCCCTGAAGACCAAAACAACCGACCCGGAAGCAGGAATTAAATCTTTCCGAAGCCCGACATCCAGAAACTCTAGAAACTTGAAATCTGGACCCTGAGTCAGAATCAAGGTTGATTTTGACCTAGTTTAGGGTCAAGGTTTGACCTAGGTCAAGGTCAAGGTTGACCTTGACCCAGAAAGGTCAATTTTGACTTTGAGGTCAAAAATCTTAGGTTTGCAGTTTAGGATGCTAGAAACAGGCTGGAGAGAAGTGGGAAATGGTGCAGAACAGGGGGAAATGCCAGATCCAAGTCAGAGACCCATTCAAGGTGCTTGAAATGACCCCAAACCACTTACTCGGAGGAATAAACCAGTCTACAATAGAAGTGCTTCCATTTTCTGACTATACAGTTATGTTTTTTGAATCTAGTCTAGTCGGTCAATATAAACTGAACATAAACTGCACGTCGGTAAACATATTAAAGATAACCATGTTGACACTATATACCGAGCATCATCGGTAAACTTATGGTAGACAACTAAGTTAACACTATGTACTGAGTATTTTATACTCACCGAGCTAAAGAATTTGGTGTGTTAACCGAGCATCTACGTTTTATCAACCGAGTGATAGGTGAAGCATTTAATGCATCACTTGGGTTATATTTTGCTATAAAAAGGGCAAACATGAACTCATTCATTTACCCAGCATTAAAGAAAATATTGTAGAGTGAAGAAGTGATGCAAAATGATTACATTACAGAGTGATTCACAACACCTTTAAAGCTACTCCAATAGATCTCGAGCATTCTCAGCAAGCATCCAGTAAGTACCTAAACTTACCGAGCTATCAGATTATTTGTGAAGAAGCCATAATTTTATGAACAATGGAAACCACTTGCCGAACCTCGAAGATCAAGATGGCGAAGGACAAGAAGGTCATTCTAATCAAGAACTTGACCTGTGAGGAACCAAACTAAAAGTTCTATCTTGAGGTTGTTGCTCAACCCGACGACAAGGGAGCATTTTCAAGTATCCCACCTAGGGTTTTGTTGGTTGAAGACATCCGAGCATACATTCACTACAAAGTTGTAGATATTGGAGACATTGAGCTTGAAGAAGCTTATCAAAAGCTATGCAAGGACGAAAACCTGAAGGATGAGTACAAACACATTGAAGTGAAAGGGTTAACCAAAGCCCTAATCTTTCTGAAAGAATTCAAGACAAAATGGATTCACATTGTGCTTAGCTAAGTGCATGACGGTAAAATGTGGTTAGATGAACCTAAGGCAATCACAAAGGATGTGATTCATGCATTAATTGGATACCCAATCACTAAGAAGGAAAAATCCCTAAGGCACCCTGGACGCCCCAAGATTGAAAAACTAACTGGAGTTGAATGGGACGGTAGAGGTATGAAAGTGAATTCAATCCCCGACCCTGAGATGAAATTCAGTGCATATGTGATTGGATACAATATCTTTCAAGCAAGAAGAATGAACAGCGTTTCTTGTGGAGCAGTTGACATAGCATACAAGATAGTAAAGAAGGGAGTGCAACTAGACCTAGCTGAGTTGTTACTGAAACAACTAGAAGAAAACATGAGAACAATTAGATCAGCCCAATCTAATACATGTAAGTTCAGTTCTCTACTTATGTGCACATTTGTTTACTTTCAGAACTTCTTTCCTTCAGTCGGTAATTGCACTTGGGACACAAACCAACTGATAACAGCACAGATTAGTGATTACATTAAATCACTAGGAGATAATTTCATTCCACTTTTGGATGGCTACTTCACAACATTTAAGAATAGGATGCAGAAGAGGATGAGAATCCTTGCACAGTTGGTTGAACAATACAAAGATGAGATATGCTTTGTAGTTGACACCGACACTACACTCATCAAAGATGCCAACCCAAGAACAGCATGGTTACCACCATTGGAATATGAAATTGACATAAATCTAGCTACAAAATCCATTGAATCCCTACTGAACAAACCATTTGAAAAATCTATAAGAAGATTTGGCACATATGAGGAAGCCAAGTCAAGAATAAAGACTGCCTTAGTAGTCAAGAAAATAGGGAAGAAGCAAACACAAATGGTGAAAACACTTAAGAAGAAATTCTCGGTAACTGACAAAGAGTTGAACAATCAACATATGTCACCGAGGAACAGTTACCCATCGGTGAAGGTAAAGAGTTAAGTGATTCAGAGTCTACAAAATCAGATGCATAGCCACCAAAGGCCAAGAAATCAAAAGTTACTGATGTAACAATTGCATCAAGGACAAGAAGTAAAACAACTAAGGTAGACTCACCACCAATGAAGAAAGGCAGAGTAAGAACATATATGAAAAGAAATCCTAAAGCCTCAACCGAGCCAAGACAATGGAAGATATTTGTGAGAAGAAAAGAAGATAGGGATGATACTGAAGAGGCAGAAAGAGAACAGAGAGTTCAAGCATAAAAGGCCAAAATACCAAATACAATTGATGAAATTGTAGATTCAATCATCAAAATAGGCAGTATAACACATCATAAGATTAGACAATGGGGAAAGATGTCTACCAAGGATCAGAACAAAATAGAAGAAGCAATCATTAAGATGATGGTAGCTTACAAGTATGTACCTCTACAATTTAACAATCACATTCCACAAGAGCTACAAGATAAAATATCAGCTAGGTGGACATATACAATGCATATGGAGAAACATATAAGGGGGAAATCCCTAGTTGCATTCATGCCCAACTCCTCAGCTGAAGAAATTGACTCAACCATGAAGGAGTATGCAAAGAATTTTTCTGCCAAAAAAAAGAGCATACAAGCTATTGCAGAACAAGCTCAAAGATATTGACATAGAGAGAAATAATATTTGGACTCAAATCTTTAATCCACCCGAGCAGGTACTATATCTAACCGAGACTGCTCACACCGAGGAAAAGGAGGCCACACTGAGCCCCAAGAACATTTTCATCACCGATACAGAGGATGTCAATCCCATAGACTTGAACACAGAGGCAAGTAAGGCCATGAATGATGTACCTCAAATATTTCAATCATTAGGGGAACACCAGATATCACTATACAAGATATAACTCATGTTGATTCTGATAATGATGCAAAGGCTGGTGAAGATGTAAATATTGCCACCGAGAAAACAAAGGAAAAGGACACTAATGATGTTGCACAGGCACAAATACCAGGTAATATTCCTTTATTGATGCAAGAAATCAATATCATGACTAAATCACATCAGACACCACCTGACAATGAAGTAGATATACTGATGTACAAAGGTGGCGAACAAGGGGAAAAGACATATAATAGTGCAGAGAAACTGAGTGATGCACCCACCGAGGATAGTGAAAAGGAAGATAAGGCTACAAGTCAAGACAAGGTTGAAGTAGAGACGTCTACAACTGACCAATAGGTACTGACCGAGAAACCTAGCCAAGGCATCACACCTCCCAAGCAATCAATGACAGAAACCAAGCAACAAAAGTCTCTTGCTATTGTACCTCACTCCCCTGCATCAAGCAACATTTTGAAGAAGAATAAGAACAAGAAAAATAAAGCCCCTGTTACACTTGAGGAGATCATATACATACCCGACTGTGATCCAAGAACACTTGATCCCGAGTCACTAACAAGGTATGGGGAGCTATGCAAAAGGAAAGCACAATAGGACAAGCTAACAATTGAACACATAAATACTCAAGTCCTAGAAACACCAAAGGAGATTCTAGTACAGGTAGTTCCTGACACACAGATTGATCAAAATGCACCAATCATTGATCAACTTGCAATTTTGACCGAGGCAATCACACAACAGAATGTAGATGCCGAGAAGTTCATTGAAGAAAAAGTAGAAGAAAAGTATCACTACAAGCTAACAGAGAAAATCAGCCAAGAAGTAGCAGAGAATAAGGTCAAACTTTCTGAACTGGTAACTACATTAGAACCTATAATTTTAGAATTAGTTACCTTAGTTCAAAATTTTTGTACTATTGAGAACTTCACTACCGAGCATGATGCACAAATAGTTAAGTTGAATGAAGATCTAAAAGCTAGTGCACAAAGTCTTTCAACGGAGCCAATTACATTATGAAAATCTAGTTGAATCTAAATGGTTAAGACTTTAAATACAAAAGGAAGAAAGAAAAATCAGAGATGAAGTAAATGAGCTACAAGCCATGTTACTACTGAATCTCACATTGCTGATGACACATGACTATGGAAAAGACTCTAATTTCCACCCCAGAGATGTCAGTAGCTGAAATCATCTATGACATGCACGCTCAAATCACATTGGAGCAAATGACCCTAGAGCACTTGAAGGAGAAATGGGAAAAGTTGATGGCAGACACCAAGCAATCTCATACGCACATTCTTGATAAGTTGTAAGTTATACATCTTTGTCATTACTTTCAAAAAAGTGGGAAACATGTACATACATTGTATCTACATACCGAAGCATGCACACAGGGGGAGTCATTGTAAAATTATAACATACTTGGTGTATATACTGTACATATTTAGTTTTTGATACTAATGTCAAAGGGGGAGATTGATAATCCTTAAGATGTCATTAGTATACAAGCAGACAGTTTTCGTCGGTCATGATCACTGAGCGACAACACTCACCAAGCAACAGCATTCACCGAGTGCAGTGGTCACAAAAATGTTTTTAACACCGAGCAGTAAATCAACCAAGCATCAGTCTAAAGAGACATCGCCGAGCACTAGTCTACACCGAGAGACAACATTTCACCGAAAAAAAATGAATCTCAGACTATACGTCAACTAAAGCACTTTAGTCTTTAAAATAGCTTTTTGCTTAGCTAGACAACCGTTTCTTGTGGATCAAGAAAAGCATAAATGATGGATTTAATTAGTTTAACCGATTGTATTCATGTAAACTAGGAGATCAAGGTCAAGTTGTAAACCTTTGATCTTAGAGTTATTCAAGAAAAGCATGAAACCTAATTAGGTCAAAATCTTGTATATATAGATGTATTAGTCAATCAAGAACGTGATAATTGTAGCCGCAAGGACATCTATGGATCAAACAGAGGATTTCATGCAGAAGGACAGATATTGAAGAATTCAGTTATGAAGAACTACATTCAAGGCTACCGAGCAGAACAGAGGTATTATCCATTAAAATAAGGTGATATACATTCTGTAAACTTAATGGATCTGTAATCAGCAATTCAAGATTGCAAGCTATCAGGTCGTACATATTTTGTTACTCTCTAACAATTGTAGCAAGCAGTAAAATCCTTTAAGAAGGTGGACTTAACAGTCTTTATGTAAATCTCTTAACCGAGTGCACACATACATTGTGTTGTTAAAATCTCTTAACCGAGTAGACTTAAGAATTCTAACATGTTACTCCTAACAGGGTAAGAACATCAAAAGTGATCACAACTTGTAGCCCTAATAGGCACCTTCCATTTTGCAGATAGTGAAGCTTTGTGGGTTTCATCAACACCGCAGTTTTTACCTTCTAACAAGGGTTTTTGTGTTATCAAATACTTGTGTCATGAGCTAATGAGTTTCATGAATGATTCAATGTTTGTTTACATGCATTTACATTTATGCTATGATATTGCATGCATGAAGTAGAGAAGCTACAATGGTCGGTTATGCAAGTAATAAGTACTAAAGGTTAATTGATAAAAATTTTAAGGGTATTGATTCAACCCTCCCCTCTCAGTACATACCCTTCCATTATTCCAACACATACAGCTCTCCCATTTATTTTTCAAAATTTATAATACTTCATACAGTAGAAGTTTTCCATCACTCATGTGTTATGGCAAATGAACATGTACGTATCATAAGTACAATTTTTACAATTTTGTTTCTCTGCTATAAACAATTCATTTTATTTGAATTATTGCTTATGATAGTGTGTGTTTTCTAAACATGTCCTTTGCATGCAAACAAGGTGTTCCACTAGAACAATGCATTTTGAGGCATTCTATCAAACAGTTCAGGTACCTTGCCTATGCTTCCAAATCTTGCATATCAGGTATTTGATTTGAAGTTTCAAAATCCTTTTCAATAAATAAATTTTGTTCATATCCTACAATAATAGAATTCAAAAAGACCACATTTCTTTTAGGCATATTGTCAAATAGTACGTATGCATCGTCTATGCTTCCACATTCTACAAGCATGTCTACTAGAGAATTTTTAATTAAATTTCTCTTCCATTATGTTATGATGGATGTTCATACCTTGTTCCAAAGATCTGATTTAAACTTTTTGACAATGGAAATTGTTTGGGTTATAAACCTACAAATTATAGGATATAAAATTGTACATGGAATTAAAAGAATTAATAGGACTATCTATAAAGACAATAAAAAATAACTAATAGCTTTCTCAAACACATCACAATCTATGTCTATCTATATAGTTGAGATGTAAGATAAAATAAGGAGATATTTAAAGGTGCCAAATCCTTGTTAGTGGAAAGAAAGCATATAGATGCTTAGCATGATGATCAACATCGAAGTTTCTTGTACATTAGATACAGCTTTTCTTTAACTACAGTATCTCGTCATTCCTCTTTAATTGTCTTCAAGAATTACTACAAACGCATCATCACTATTTGCAGTAGGGATCTAGTGCTTCGCTAAATCATTCTCTATCTACATAAAAATGGAATGAACATATCACTCTTGTGAATCAGATGTTGAAAGTTTAGCCTAATTGCCTTCACTACATTATCTCATCATTTCTCTTTAATTGTCTTTAAGAATTTTTAACTAAATTTCCCTTCCATTATGTTATGATGATTCCATACTTTATAAATGTTGTTATGCCTCTACTAAGTTTTTCATACGATAAATGGATGAATGGATCCACAGGATCCTAAGAGGCTAAACAAGGCTAAAAACTAAGTGCAACCTTACAATGATAAACAACACGATAGTAAGAACAATGATAACAACAATGTTATTAATGTTCAAGAAAATGTTATAAGGGATAAGTAATTAGATTTGTAAGCGTTATGGAGCATATTATAATTCAACTACTATACTTTCAATGAAACGATTAGTAAAATGATATATATATATATATATATATATATATATATATATATATATATATATATATATGTCGTCGCTATTTCGACGACCATAAAAATGATCAACGAAATGCTTTGACCAGAATGTAAAAATCTCAACGCATTCTAAATTCAATAATTCAATGACCATCAAAATGATCAACGAAATGCCTCAACCAGAATGCAACAGTCTCAACGCATTATGAATTCGTTATTTCAACGATCAACGAACTGCGTCGACCTGAATGCAACAGTCTCAACGCATTCTGAAGTCTCTATTTCGACGACCATCAAAATGATCAACGAAATGCTTCGACCGGAATGCCACAGTCTCAACACATTCTGAAGTCGTTATTTCGACAACCATCAAGATGATCAACAAAAAGCTTCGACCGGAATGCCATAGTCTCAACGCATTTTGAAGTCGCTATTTTGACGAAAATCAAAATGATCAACGAAATGCTTTGAACTGCCTCAACCCATTATGAAGTTGATCATTCAACCACGCATACTATCGATAATATGACAGCCTTTTTTGGGTCGCTTAATCGACGAAAAAAATTCCGATGACAATAGTGTTCGTTTGGTCGACCAATTTGCATCGAAAAATCGACTAACTCGCATCAAAAATATGGAAAAAATTTACTAGTGTGGCACCTGATCAATGAGCACGGGGAGGGTAATCATCATCAAGACTAGTGTAAGTCAACCTGTATTGGCGGTCACTAGGTCTCATACCAACTTTCAGAGGTTACCCTAAATATCTATGGACAAAGGTGCCAACTGCAAAAGATTTGGAATGATTGCAAATCAACTACTGAAGTTTATTTCTTCCACCGACTGGAATTGTAACTGTATTTCGGTCTTTTAGCACTTTTTTCTTTGCCTAGCCATCTGAAGCTTGTTGCATTCTGTCTCTTTTAGGATTCCAAGATGGCTAGTGCATACTATATATAGCAAGTTGTATTATATTGTAAAGGATGGTGAATTCACAACTGCGAGGCAGATTTCTAAATTTTGTCTAGTTTTAAGCTTTTTGTCATTCTGAATGTATTGAGCAGAGATATTTTAATAAAATACAATGGAAGTTCCTATTTCATATCTATGATGTCTTCTTGTATGTGTTTGACTTCTTGTGTATTTAATCTGTAAGGCCTTTCAGATACACTGGTTATAAGGTAATTGTGGGATTGTCTTTTAAGTTTCTTTCAAGGAGAGAGTAATTCTTAAAATTAGTTTCAGAGGGCTAAATATTAGTGCAAGAATCTGATACATGGATGTGGGAATGAAAAGATGGCTTGTAAGGCATTTCATTTGAGTTCTATATGTGTTTGCATTAAGAGTTTTTTGTGAATATGCATTTCATTTTACTCTTTGCCCTGGATTAGGCACTGGTCTAGATTTGGCTAATAGTTATCATCATCAACATTAAATATAAACAATCATTTTATATTTTGTTTAAGAACATAGATGTTTATCATTTGTATTGAAGAATAAAAGTATTTTTATTGATTCCTTGGAGAGTGAATCATTAGGTCAGCTTGCCTGAGTTTAGGACTCGAATAGAAGAAGGATGAGAATCCTTATTTCACTAGTATTTGCTCTTGTCAAGTTCATGGTCTGGCTTGTAAAGCTCTACATAATATTAGTTATATTCATTTGTAGAATGTGTTATCAGTTGTTGCAGTAAAAGGCAGGAGAAAATCAGAGTTAAACCTTAATTCACTGTCAAATTAACTGAGAAGCAGTAAATTATAAAAGGTACACCCACCTGAGTTTGTGAAGCTCAAAGGAGGATTAAATCCTCATCAATTAGACTTGTCCTTGTTTGAATCAAGTCTTGGGAATCATAGAGTCAAGCATTGATGCTTAACAAATGTCCTACAAGAAAAATCTCTAACAGTACCCATCTTTTAATGGTTATTGTTTTTTGTAACAAGTACTGACATAGGTTGTAGAATGTAGAAGAAAGATAAATCAAAATGTTCAATGCTTTACATGCAAAAGATTTGGTCATAAGGCTAGTAATTGTAGAAATCGAGTTAATGGAAGGAACAAACCCTTTTGTGGATATTGTCAATTATGCAATGGATTCGGACATAAAGCTTATTAGTCCAAGATCTAGAGTGGCAACAAGGAATTCAAGACAGAGAAACATGAAAATTTTTTAATTGTAATCAAAATTTACACATTGCTAAGTATTTCAGAAGCATGAATTTGAACCAAGATACACCAGCAAGAAGAAATGCACCTGTGAAGAAAATTGATAGAGGCGTGAAATGAAATGAAGTGAATCGTGAAGAAGAAAGAAGTAGATACAACAAATAATGTTGTTACACCTAACTCCAATGCAGATACTTCCTCTAAAAACTAGTTCTGATTGCTTTGGCTTAGGGGAAGCTATATTGGAAATCTTTTTCCCATGCCAAAGAAACTTGTGTTGTTGTCATAGCATAATGATATGTATGACAAATTGATGAGTTTGAACTACTAGTGAAAACTTTGATAGAGAATATTGACTTGTGGAAGCTTTTGTACTCAAAAGAAACATGTTTGACAACTTTTTGATGATGTGATATTTTGGCAACAAAACCCCAAGTATATATGAAAGCGTATATAATGAATTTTTGGCTATCACTTTCATATCTATGTTTTAGTGAATTTTGAGGAGCGGGAGGAGACTTGAAGTTGAAGTTATGAAGGACTGTGACAAGTTATTTTTATTTCACATGGATTCAGTTAGACTTGTGTGTTGCAAAGATGAGTCTCGTCTAAATTTTAGAAATTTCATGAAAGAATTGATGAGGGTTTCTTCGAATGGTGCGTTTTTTGCACTACCTGCTAGGGTTGTGTGTGTGGAAGATAGCTACAAGTTTATTGAGAAAGTTCAATTTGATGAGTATGACAATGATAAATTGAGAAGTCTTGAAGTTTCTTTTTCTAGAAACAAATTGCAAAGAATTTCTCATCTAGGGCATAAAGGTTTAAATACATGGAGAGAATTCTGATGGTTACCAATGAGGAATTAATGAAAATTGTACTAAGAAGAATACATGGTGATAACATTTGGCTAGACAAACTTTATCAAATAAAAAAAGAAGTTATCAAGGCGGTGACAGGTCTTTGCTTAGTCAGAACCGCGTTGATAATAAAATCAATAAAGAACAAGGAAGATAGGCTTTAACTGGTGTAACAAGAGACCAAAGGGTGTTACGAATTGATACAACTGTCGATCCATTAGTAAGGTATGCTTTTTTTGGCATTACCTACAAAATTTACTTTCATAATAGGGAAGGATCCATGTCCACAATTGTAGTATATGTCGCTCACCAAATAGTTAAGGAATAAACTATGACTTGTGTGAATTGTTGAGATTATAACTATTGAACAATTTGATGTAAACTAAGAATGAAGGATACACTTTTCGGTTTGGATCTCTAGCTATCTGTCTGGTATTTTACTTTTTGAAATCGCTATCGTTAAAGGAGAATATTGTATGGGATGAATATTTTCCTATAGGGAAGCATATATATATCACTACTTGAATGATTTGGACAACAAAGGCATTGCATGCAGAAACTACTTTGAACTCTAGAAGTACCTAACTTCAAGATACATGATCCCGAAATATTGTGTGGAAAAATACAAGGATAGCATTACCTTTTTAGTCGACACAGATCATTGCTTCATAGAAGCAATTTTACCCAGAAAGTACAGATTAGCTGAGTTTGGATATGAAATTAGCATGGAACATTGTGTGTTAAATGCAAAAGAATTGCTCAAGTGTCTTGTGGACTTGACAGAAGACAAGTTTGGAACCTTTGAAGAATTGGTTGAAACAGATCTTTTGAAATGTACTGCTCTGGAAGGATCTACCTCCAGAAAGAAAAGGCATAAAAGATCTTTTGAGGCCTCCTCTTCGACCTCAAAGAAGAAGAAAAAGCAAGGAGATAGCAGTGATCATTGATGTTGATGAACATGAACATGAACCTAACAAGGATGATGAGAAATAGAAAGAAATTTTGACTGCACAAGAAGAAATGTCTAAAGAAGACTGATTGTTCTAACGAGGACCCATGTGAGGTGGACAACATGTTAGCAAAACTTGGAGAAACTAATGGAATAAAAAGAATGGTTGATGTATATTTCTCAAGACCTTTGTATGACAAAGTAAGAATTGAAGAAGCCTTGATCACTCATATACTTTGAAACAATATTGTTCCTTGTGATATTGTAAGTCTACTCCCAAATTTATGTTTGAACATGTAAATGAATATTTGACTAAGAAATCTACAGAAGAAAATATGCTAAAAAGTCTAAAGAAGAAATGTTAGTCCGCACAAGAAAAGTTGGTTGATTGCATCAAGGAAATGAGAACTTGTATCAATGTTATTGCCAGTATTTACAGATATTGTCTAAGATGGCCTACTGCCATTGAAAAACACAGAAAAGATTAACTCTATTGAGTTTGAGTTGAATAAGTTGGCTTTTTCATTTGATATTTTTGCAAACAAGGTGCAAAACAAAAAAATGGTTGACTTACTATAGTCGGAAAGTATCTAGATACATAGACAAAGAGATTATTATGTCATATCTTTCTGGAAAGTCAAGGAGATAGTAGAAGCTAAACTGGATCATTTTGTCAAGCTACTAGAAGAAGCGGAGAAAGAGGAATTTTCAAAACCGAATGACTTAGCTAGTGTTATTAACTCGTTGGTGCAATGCAATAGTCAGTGTTCAATGCTTCTTACTGCCATCAATCATTTGAAAGTCTTCCATCTGAAACTCAAAGTTAAGTAAAAGAAAATTTTCCCTTGAAGGTAATTGAAGTTTTGTTTACATTTTTGGTATCTTTTTTATACCCTTTGTCCTTGATGGCAAAGGGGGAGAATGGTAGTAAAGGAAGAATTATAAGAGAAAGGACAATAGTATTGGGGTGGGGTGGGGTGGGGTGGGGNGTATTGGGGTGGGGTGGGGTGGGGTGGGCGCGGGGTGGTGGTGTAGTAGAAGGAAGATATATGGCTAAGCATTAAGATGAATAATGGTTTACGGGGGAGCTTTGCAACTAATGCAGAAAGTTTTGATATTTTTAATTCTTGTACTCCTAGCATGTTGCCATCAATGACAAAGGGAGAGATTGTTGGATGTTTGTCATTGATGGAGAATGTTATAGTTATGCCATACTGGTTGTCATTGTGTCAACATCCCTTTGTTAGCTTATTCTATTATGGTTCTTTGATATTTAGTGATGCAGTTGATATTGTGTTGGTTTGCATGTCTCCACATGAATAGATTTGGAAATAATATTTAAAAAAGTATTTTAGTATATCTGATGATTCTATATTCAAGATTTCACGTCAAATGCAATTGTAACAATTCATTTTGTTGGTTTATTCTACTCTTAGCAGTGAGCCCTTAATAGTGAGCATCTATCTACTAGGCAATGAGCCCTCTAGCAATGAGTTGTGCAATGAGCACTTGTAATATTTTATAACTAGTTATATAATATTGAGAGTTAACTCTGTGATTTTTCCCATTTGGGTTTCGACGATAAAAATTTGATGTTCTTTTAATATTTGTATTTTGATTGATTGTTTTTAATTCTATGGATGGTAAAAATAATTTGATGAGCATTAAGTAAATTTATTTAGTGATTGCACATGGCTTGTAGTTCTTCAATTTTGTTTGATTTTCCTCCAACTCAAGTATTTTTTTGTGTTCCTTCCACATACTACAATGCAAGTGGAAATGATTTAAAATCTAGAAGAAACATTTTAGTTTTATATCCCACTGAATTACTTTGTTTATATAAATTCAAACTATGAGCTTGAGGAATAAGCCTAATTAGATTCATGCTACCACATATCCTTACATACACATAATAGACTAGTTTCTGTGGTCTTTATTGGTAAATGTGATATCCCAAAATCTTCTAAATTTGTTTACAAATATATTCCTCACTAAAGTTAAGGAGCAATCCAATACATAACCATAGTTTCCATAAACAAGGCCTCCAAACAATATTACTAAACCAAGTTGATAGCATTTGGTCAAAATTATATGATGTAATGCAAAAGAGTAATATACATCTTTTGATATCTAGATCTCAATATACTAGTATAGGTATCTTAAATACATCCCCATGAAGAACTTCAAGATATACGTGAAGCTAATTTATTTCTTTGAGAAATATTTTGTTTCACTTTAAATTTATTTTAAGGACATTGTTTATTTTATTGTATTTTGTATTTATA
Organism: Thuja plicata; assembly: GCA_018584345.1. Classification (NCBI taxonomy): domain Eukaryota; kingdom Viridiplantae; phylum Streptophyta; class Pinopsida; order Cupressales; family Cupressaceae; genus Thuja; species Thuja plicata. Next base: position 79,597 of record MU225397.1, on the reverse strand, counting down.
TGCACAGTTATTATCATTTAATCACAGTGGAAAATTATTTTATAAAATACGTATTTTACTAAATAAAACAATAGATTGGGCTTTGCCCTTTGGTGAAATGGTGGGGCTTCTTGCTTGTAGTGCCTACAACCAAGGTTCAAGTGCCCACGGGGTTGCTCTCTACCGTGGTTCTCAATGGAGAGTTGTTACATTGACCCTTGGTGAAATAGTGGGGCTTCTTGCCTGTAGAGCTTACAGCCAAGGTTCAATTTTTTTAAAATGAAATGTTAATGGAAGTTATTTCTATGAAAAAAGTGAAAGCAATTTTGTTCAGTTTAGGAAGTGATAAGGCTCCGGGGCTAGACGGGTTTCCTACCCTTTTTTTTCAAAAAGCATGGCATATTATACGCAAAGATTTGTATGCAGTGATGGAAGACTCAAGACAAAGGGGAATTCTCTTCAAGAATTTTAATAACACATTTTTATCCTTGATACCGAAGAAGGGCAAGAAACATTCATTTGATGATTTTAGGCCTATAGCCCTCTGCAATACAGTCTACAAAGCAATAGCAAAGGTGATAGCTAATAGGCTAAAACTTGTGTTGCCACCAATCATCTCGGAGGAACAGAGCGGGTTTGCACCAGGCATATCCATTTATGAAGGAATAATTGTAGTGCATGAAGCTATACACTCTTTAAAATTGGGAAAGGAGGTTGGAATGATGATCAAACTGACATAAAGAAAGCATATGACAAAGTTAATAGGGGATTCCTCATGTCTATATTGAAGAGGTTTGGTTTTGACAATAGCTGGTGTGAATGGGTGTCAAGTTGTATTTCATCCCCTAGACTATCTATTTTGATTAATGGCAACCCCCAGGGCTTCTTTGAAACCACTACTGGCATATGTCAAGGTGATCCACTATCCCCCTTCTTGTTTATTAGCATTGTTGAAGCTCTTGGGAGATCTATCAAACAAAGAGGTTCATCAAACTCTTAGAAAGGTATCACAGTTGCCAGAGGTATGGAGTCGGTTACCCACTTGCAATTTGTAGATGATACATATTTGATGAGTGATGCTTCTGCAAGAGAAGCTAGAATTATAAAGGTTTGTTTGGAATCATATAGTAATGCCTCGGGACAATTTATAAATTGGGAAAAGTCTAAAATCTTCTTCTTCAACACCTCCCTCCCTATGCAACAACATATTTGCAGAATTCTTGGCATGAAAGCAGGGGCTTTACCAAACAAATATTTAGGTATTCCTTTGTTTGATGGTGCTTCCAAAGCAAACCTCTGGAAAGACTTAATAGATAGCTGTGTAAAGAGGATGGAAAGTTGGAAAGGCAAATGGCTCACGTATGCTGGACGCATCCTCATGCTACAATCAATCGTATCTTCAATTCCCATTTTCTCTATGAGTTGCTTGAAGATCCCAATTAAAGTATTAAGACATATTGAGCTGAGAATGAGAAATTTTTTCTAGAATGGAGGTCATGAGGAGGATAAAATCCCTTTAGTGGCATGGAACACCATCTGTAAACCAAAAAAGAAAGGTGGGATTGGCTTAGGTAAATGACACTTGATCAATAAAGCCTTGGGAGAAAATTGGTTTGGGAAATTTACTCCAAACCATCCCAGTTATGGGTGTGGGTCTTAAAAAGGAAATATTTGGATTCGATGGAGGATAAGTGTATTTTCATTGTTCGAGATCCTCCCAAGGGCTCTGCAATATGGAACTTCATACTAGAATGTCAGCCTGTGGTGTGTAACCATCTTTCTTGGCAGATTGGGGATGGACGGGAGGCAGCATTCTGGGACGACTCATAGAGTGGAAAGTCGGTGCTATCAGATGAGGATAATTTACAAAATATGATTGTGATCGTGAAAAATACATGGGGTGATAAGGTTAGAGACTACATGGAGATTAGGATAGGTCCTATCGAGGAACAATGGTGTTGGAAGAATACAGATTCGATAGGGCTTAATGAGGTTCAACTTGAATTAATTAATGGCATTCTGACAGGTAGATCTTTGACTTTATGTGAAGAAAAAGATAATATTATTTAGTGTGTGGCCAAGAGTGGACATTACTCAGCTAAGTTAGGATATCAATTTCTGGCTAGAGATGAGGAGATAGCGGAATGGCCTCACAAGTTGTGCTAGCACAAGGATTGTTTACAGAAGGCTGAAGCTTTCGCTTGGTTGGTCATTCAAGGGAAATTCTTAACAAGGGAACGTAGGAAGATGTATGGTTTTGTGTGACCAACCATGTGTTTGATGTGTAGAAAGGCCAATGAGTATGTAGACCACCTACTTGTGCAATGTGAAATGGCGCAGAGATGTTGGGATATGGTAAGACGAAAATTAAATCTAATGGGACCCTTACCAAACTATTTATTAGAACTTTTCAAAGGTTGGCTGACTCAAGTTCAGAAATCTACTCTATCTAAAATATGGATTGTCTGCCCATCTCTGGTTATATGGGAAGTGTGGAAAGAGAGAAATAGAAGGATCTTTCAGGATGTTTCAGAATCAGTGGAACAGATTTTGCGAAGGATTGATGGGGCGATAGAGGAGGTGATGAGCACAATTGTAAGCTTTAAAAACTCAAATTTAATCTTTTCTTTGTGGGATAGGACAGTGCAAATGTCATGGCCTGGTATTAAGATTACATACAGGAATGGTGGTAACCTCATACTGAGAACGAAGACATGTCGTAAAAATATAGTGTGGATTCCTCCATAACCGAGGTGGGTAAACATAAATTTTGATAGATGCTCGAAAGGAAATCCAGGAATCTCTGGTGCTGGTGTTATTGCTCGTGACTCGAATGGTGCTATTTTGGCAATGGCGGCAAGAAAACTCCAAGTAGGGACTAATAACATGGCAAAAGTGCAGACTGCATTGCTAGTTGTTAGACTTGGGAAGATGTTAGGTTTGGATCAAATTCATATAGAAGGGGATTCCAAAGTGATTGTTGAAGCTATCAAAATGAATCAATCAAACACATGGCAAATACAAGTGTGTTAAGAGAAGTGATAAGTGTTTTAAACCAATTTAGTAACTTCAAAATTAATCACACGCTAAGGGAAGGCAATAAAGAGGCAGATAATGGCTAATTGGGTTCTTACCTTTGAAACAATCAACGAGACTGTGGTTGAAGATTTCCGTGAAATCAAAATAGCCGAATAAAGTAAAAGTGCATGTATTGATTGCAGTAATGATGATAAGGTGGATAAATGAAGGAATGTTTCTCACTCATCACCTTGGCGGCTGAAAGGACAGATGACGGGAGGAAGGAATTAAGTTTTGACGTAAGCTGACTGCCCGAGGTGCTCAGATGGAACGGTGCATTTATGAGAAACATTGGCTCTCGTTGGCATGAGGAATATCATTCAATGACAAGTCATTCGGCACGAACTCAAAGGACATGCAAACAGGTTTTTACACTAAAAAGGATAGGCAAGTTGAAGGAAACCACTATAGTTTAAGCGGATTTGGAGAAGTGGGGTGCAAGTTTTAGAGAATAGTCGGGGTGTTTAAAGAAAAATGGAAGCTAAATTCAATGTGGATTCGAGGAAGCAGATGAAGGCTTTCAAAGGGCCTGCAAGAAGAGAGAGAATCCAAGAATTGTTAAAGGTGAAAACAAAGGAAATGATAGATGTCGTGTTAATCGTGATCGGGGAGCAATTCCAGAAGAGAATGATCAAACGCCGGACAAATCTGGACTGCATCTCAGTTTGTTGCGTGGGGTATGGAAATTAGGAAAAGTGCAGAGGAAGTGGGTCAGATTACTCGTGCCCTATTCAATAAAGATGTTTTGGACAAATTAGACTCCATTCTGGAATGGGCAATCCCCGAGATTGGCTCTGACATTTCAGAATGCTTCGATGACGAGGGAGGACGTAGGTTCGGGCTCATTCCATTCTTGCAATGGTAAGAAAATGTTGATAAAACCCTCATGTTTCGAAAGGCGGAGGATGGATGGCAAAAGGTGAAAGTGGAATTTGAAAGGCAGAACAACAAAGCAAATGACATTGCTAGAATTTTTGCCCAAAATGTGCATCGCAAGCAGCGCAACCAAAGAGGAAAAGCCAAGGCAGCAAGGAAGATGGAGTAAACAATGGAAGTAATGAAGTTTTTTGTTTTTTGTTTTTTTTTTAATATATGGAGCAAAGGCAAGATAATATGCTACAATAGAGGTTTTTTGAGGATAAATGTTCCCACCACATAATGATAGAAAGCTAACAGTGCGGGTGGAAGGCAAACGCAATCAGAGAGATGAAGTTTTTTGGAGATTTTGGTTTGATAATAAACTGTAATAGATGTTATAGGTTTAGTTTACAAGTTGCAGGTTTTAGTAGAATGACATGGAAACCAATATGATGGGTAAATGCCTAAAAAATGTAGTGAAGCGGGAAGGTCAAGATGAAAATGTTATGTAAATGCAATGTAATTTTACTTTGATATTAATATACAAAACCCTTATCAATCAAAAATTAAAAGAAACAATAAATAATATTTTTTAAATAACTAAATAAATGTTATAGATAACTTCTTTTAAATTGAACATTTTCAAAATTTAAAAAAA
>MU225397.1:55128-67403 GCA_018584345.1 Thuja plicata | reverse complement strand
AATATATTGTAGTTGTATATATATATATATGCTATATATATATTATATTATATATATTATTATTAAACATATATTATGCAAACTTATATTATTCTAATATATGATTGATTAATGAAACATTATAAAACTATAATGAATAGACATGTCCCATGAAGGGACATGTCTCTCCTAGCCTCTTTCCCAATATAAATGAAAGAGAGATTGTTGCATTTGAAACACAAATAATATATACAAGCAGTGCTATTACATTTGCAGCTATCCGAAAAACTTAACAGTCTGCAATCCAATTCTTTATTTTTCCTCTTCTCCTAATGATGGATTACTTAGTGCAATCCGAAACATCGAGGCACACAATTTACACAGTTTATCCAGAAGCTCTTTGCATAATAACTTAACAGTCTGCAATCCAATTCTTTATTTTTCCTCTTCTCCTAATGATGGATTACTTAGTGCAATCCGAAACATCGAGGCACACAATTTACACAGTTTATCCAGAAGCTCTTTGCATAATAAAGGTTGTGTTTTTGCTGCTAAATTAGTAAGGGATGATACTGGGGCTCATGAGGTGTCTTGTATCCCCAAATGGAATATGTGTGCATTTGTATGGCAAAAAAACTTCGCACTTGTAGACAAAACCAATGCAATCTTTTGAAAGGGTACTATTAGAGAATTGGAGTATCTTCCGTCTGCAAAAAGATATCTTCAGAAGAACCCTAGAGATATTCATTGTCAAAATAGTCAGTACAAGGAAACGTCTACTGAAAAGTAAACAAGACTACATCAACAATTGTTTAAAAAATAGAAACAGAGCTAATTAAGATTAGATGTGGTGACAAAGATAATAAATCTTTTTTCAAAAAAAATTGTTGATTTAGGAAATTGGTCCATTAAATATTATTGGGCACTTGAGCCGGGAGCATGATCTAATCTGTAATGAACTTTATTCTTTTTATAAACTCCTGTTAGTCTCTGATGGAACTAGTAGTAAAACTAATGAAGTTAAGTCTCTAGCAAGATTAATTGCAAGATACTGTTATTCGAGAATTTAGAAAAGCTGCAGGAGGATATTATAATTTATGAGATTAGAAATGTCATTAAACCCCTGAAAACTGATATATCTCCTAGAAGTGTTGGATTGCTTTTGAAATTCGCCAGGTGAGATCAATAAAGAGATGATAGAAAGAAAAAATTCAAGACATGTCGCTTTAATTAATGTATCTCCTATAAAATCTTAACTAAATTATTACCTTTTAGATTGAGAAAAATCCACCCGAAAGTGGTTTCATGGTCTCAAACTGGTTTTGTCAAGAAAATTCAATTACCGGTTGGAAAGATAAAGAATGGGCAAAAAGTTTGCGACAACAAAATTTTATGGTCCTATTCGACTTTGAAAAGGCATATGATAGGATTGAATAGCCATTCATTCTAGTTGTTTTGGAAGCCAAGCCATTTGTTTAAGAGATTTTTTTTGTAGGTGGATGAAAAGAAAAATGAGATGCTAATTCTTAAGTTGACATTAATGAAAGATTGCTCACTTCATCGATTTTCCAGAAATCAATTAGACAAGGTTGTCCTCCAGCCCCTTTTCTATTTGTCATTGTTACAAAAGCCTTTCATTATTTACAAAGGGACTCTTCCATTGACCCTCACGTAAAAGGTCTTTTGCTTCCAAATGGTAAAGATTTGATTGATATTCAATTTGTTGATGATACGTCCACCTTCCCTATTATTGATGAAAATAACTTCTCAAACCTGAAAAATAAACCAAATTTGTATTATATGTTTTTGGTGCTAAATTGTCTTATTAGAAATCCTGGAATCCATAGTGGTTAGCTACATAAATTCTCCTCCAAATTGATTTAAAAAAATTGATTGGACTGGGAATGATCCTAGAAATAAATGTGTCACGGAAATGGTGGTCTTCCTAAGAAATTTGGTGGAATGGGGTTTAAAAACGTTTAGGTGCAGGCATAGTTTTGGCAGCTAAAAAGATTAAAAAGTCTTTTGATAGTGATGAGCCATGGAAAGTTCATATCAGAAATAACATAAATCATGCAATTCTGAAATCAATTTTATTTTTGGAAAGCTTTATGTCCAAACAATATTTGGTTTGGAATCTTTGACGTTAAGCCTGCAAAGTCGGGTGTTCTTTGAGGCATTTGAAAAGCCTGGAAATCTAGCAAGGGGTTTTGAAGAGGTCACAAACCTTTTTTTTTAAATTGGAACTAAATACAGATATAGACAAAGCTCTTACGCAAGGTTCTTCCAAACTATGGTTTTCCAGGGGAATTTAGAATTTTGGTGCTGTAATAAAGAATAACAAAATGTTCACCTAGATTGAATTAAAGAAGAGATTTAATATTATTGAATCCCAGAAAAGAACCCTTCTCTATACTTGCCAAGACCATTGGGAGACTGCTTTATAATCCTCAATTGTATTTTAATATAGAAATTGTGAACAACATTAGTTCAATGCTACTGTTCTCTCCAAAATCACTAGTAAGACTATTTATGACAGATTAATTGATACCCGGGAGATATTTAACTACCTCAATCTTGATAGGATGTAAATTTTAGTGATTCTAAATGGAATAGAGTTGTTAGATTGATTGGTCTTTACTTCTTAAGCCTTAAAAGTCTATTTTAGATGGTCTCTACTCCTTCAAAAGCTTGTTGTTGGTTCTTTCAGGGGTCTTGATGTTTTTTGTTGTTGGTTCTTTCCATAGTTACTCCCTCCCTCTAGACGCGTCTCGGAGTTTTTTCGCATCTCCGGAGTCTTCAAAAATCGCTGGAGACTTCATGGTGAAGTCTCTTGAAGAATCCAAGTCTCCGATTCCAAAAAAATAAAGTCTCCCGCATGTCTCCTGATTAAAAAACAAATTTAAACTACAACATTAAGTCATTTTATGATTTTGACCCTTATTTTGCTTCGGTGGAAGCTTTATATGATATGCAAGCAAAGAAAGACCCTATAGAATGGTGGTGGAACCATGGAGGTGATACTCTTGAGTTGCAATCATTTTCAATAAGATTGCTCTCACTAGTGGCTAGTTCTTCAGCTAGTGAAAGGAATTGGAGTACTTATGGTTTTATTCATTCATTGAAGAGGAACCAATCAGCAGGAGGGCTCATCTAGTTGTATCACCATATGCTTTTAAACCCACCAATGAAATAATATCATCTCTTCTGATTCTCGGCCGCATTTAGCTTTCATTACCTTCATTTGGAAGTACAGGCAGGGTAGAAGAGGGCCAACAAACACGATGACAAGCTCAGCAGTTGCACTTGGCCAAGCTATGAATTTGAGCACAGTAGGTGTACTTTCGCATTCTCAATCTCAGCTACATTACAGAATAAGGTCTGTATCATTTCCATTGAGGAGGGGCCCTCCCAAAGGCCACTCGGTCTCTCGTCCCAGCGTTCATCTGCCCAGCCCTATCTTCAAGTCCATATTTCGATCTGGAACAGGTATTTGTTCCTTTCATTACTCTTCCATATCTATCTATCTAGTGACAATAATATTCAAATACCCTTTGTGCTCGATTGCACCCATTTAACAAAAATCATAATTTCTGCACTCTCAACAGTTTGATGCATAATTTGTTTGTGTTGCAGTCCAACCAGATATGCAAGCAAAGAAAGACCCTATAGAATGGTGGTGGAACCATGGAGGTGATACTCTTGAGTTGCAATCATTTTCAATAAGATTGCTCTCACTAGACTAGTGGCTAGTTCTTCAGCTAGTGAGAGGAATTGGAGTACTTATGATTTTATTCATTCATTGAAGAGGAACCGATTGGGGTCAAAGAAAGCAGAGAACCCGGTGTACATTCATGGCACACTTCACCTTCTCTCTCGTGTTGATCCTACATATATGGAGGGTCCTTCAGCAAAATGGGACCAAATTGCACATGATGGAAATGCTGCAACCATGGTGGAAGAAGCGGTTGAACCAGATGGCCTTAATGAATTGCCCCCAATTGTACTACAATCAGAGGAACCTGAGTTGGAGAGTGATGATTTTCTGGACAGCATCATAGCTGAAGACCTTGAGATGGATGATCACAGCCTTGTGGAGTAGTTGACACTAGATAGATTTTTGATTTTTTGTTTTACAGTTCTGAGTTTTTTGTTTGCATATAAGCAATTTAGCATCAAACTATATATTTTTGAATTTAAAATTTCAATATGAAATGATAATCTCAGCGATTATTAATCTGATATGATGATGATCATATGTGATATTTAGAAATCAGATATGACTATGAGATATGCAATGTGAGTATTGAACTATTTGACTCTATATTAATATGACATTACTATTTAGTATTAGTCTGACTCTTTAAACTTTTAATGTTCAATGTTCATACTTATACCTTTCCATTGTTCTTGTTTTCAAAGCACTATATTTTGAATCTATAGTATTTCTTAGAAATTATTAAATTATATTTAAAAAAATTGCCGTCTGCAAGTACCCGTCTCCTATTTTTGAAAAATAGCCGTACCGGTACTGGTACCAGTACTGGAGACCTCCAAATCTCCCCGTCTCCTGGTAACCTTGGTTCTTTAAGTAGTATTTGTAATGTTAAAGAGTCCTATAACTATTATAATAGAAGTTGTTTTTCTGTCCTTTCGCAAAAAATGTATATAGTTCATTTAATGTTATCAGTGCTAGGGATGGATAGGATAGGGATATTTCTATTTCTTGGGTTTTTGGTTAAATCTATTATTAATGGTCATTAAGGAAAAATAAATAAATTCTGGCAGTGTTTTCCCCTGAAATTTTATGGTTCTTGTGGATAGCTAGAAACAATGTGATTTTTCCAAGTAAGAAAGTTTACTGGCTTCATTCATGAAGTTACCTCATTCTTAACTGTTTCCCAGGTGACTGATTAGACATCTCAAAAGGAAAGTTCTTTAAAATTGTGAATAAATGATCAATATATATTATATTTTAAAAAGGAAGACATTCAAGTTGAATGTAGTTTAATTTGAATTGGATGATAATTACAAAAATGAAGCCAAGAGTAAACTCTCTTATTCCTGGCAGCTCCAATGACAATGATGATAACATCCTGATTGGATCTGCAATGAGCAAACAGCTGAAAAGATTGAAATATGTTTTGAAAGAAATTTAATTGATCAACACGCCAGCCTCTCTCTTGCAGAAGACTTGACCCTTGACACGAAAGAAACTGAAGCAGCTGAGGATTCTGAATCCAAACACTGATTCTGCAATTAAAAATGTATTCAATAAATACAGTATTTGAAATCTGTTGTGTGATTATATCATTTGATGTGATGACAGTCATTTAAAACCTCGTGGACAATTATCTTTTATGAGGGGTTGCACCTGTAGGTAATTCTTGATGCTTTTTTTCCTATTATGATCCTTGATACTCTGTTATAGATCTATGCTATCATATTGCAATCCCTCTTTTGGTAACTATCATAGTATTAGGCAATATAAAAAAGTGGGACAATGTGTTTCAGTCTTGTTAAGAGACGTTAACTTTTTTGTAATGGTTTTAGCACCATAGGAAATCACAATTCTAAATATGCCGTAGCTGATATACAATAAATGGGGCTTCCAAAAATATTAGATTTGGAAAAAGAAATGGCCAAACAGGCCAGCATTCTTTATTTAAATAAAGCCATCAATATGAACACTATACAGACAAGGTAAGAGTGGTCTTAATTGAATGATTTCTGCAAACAGTAGAATCTCTCACTTCTTGAAATAACACCAAAGATTCACTGTACAAAATGTCAAATGCAAATTAAAAATATATGCATATAACACAAAATAAGCAGGTCAGAAAGAGAAGGCGGCTAAAGCAACATTACAGAGAACAGATTTTGCCAGACCAACCAAATGTAGCTCATAGCAAACAAGGCAATGAGGCCAGAACAGAATAGAAGACTCTAAAGTAAGGATAACATAAACTGAATTATACTAATGCATGGAAGAAAACCCTAGAAGAGCAGTGGGATAGGACTTACAGAGAAATCATAGAGATAACATCTTTCCCTTTAACGATATAGATCTAAAGTTGAGCTCCACTTACAGAGATGAATATAAGGTCCTCATCATGGGCCTAAATATCTCTGAAGGTGGAAGGAATGTCCACTTAATGATGAAAGAAGTCAAAGGAAAAAGATATCATAGAAATGGCATATTTTCCTTTAGAATATAGATCTTCAACTGAGCTCCAATTGTAGAGCCTAATATAAGTCCCTTATCATGGGCTTAAATATCTCTGAGTGGAAGGAGTGTCTACTTAATGGACAAAGAAGTCAAAGCAAGTTTCTGTCAAGATTGAAACCATGAAACCCAATTAAACTCTTGGTCTAGTCAATAATTATGGTTGAGGGGACCTATGGATGGAAAAATTTTGTTAAGCGGAACCAAAGTCTCCATCATTCACCAGGGTAGCTGGGTAGAGGAGAGCTTCATTCATCTTCTTGGTTGACTGATTATGTTTACTGACCTTTGTTCTTGTTTACTTGGCCTGCAATTTTCAAATCTGTCCCTCAGCATGCAGCTTCCTTTTCTGAGGTGTCCAAACAACCCCAAGATTGCCCCTGAAATAGCCCTACGCCAAAAAAGGGAAGCTGATGGTTAATCAAAAGCAGAGGAAACTCAAGCTGAGCAAGGAGTCCTTCAAGAACTTGCAACAGAAGTGACGTTTAAACAGTCAATTGGTAATGTCCCCATGGGAACCTTACTCAGTTTCCCTAAATTTCCTTAATTAGGGTTTTGATGATGTTTGGAAATGTGAATTGCTGAAATATTATCTTAATATTGAACCTGCAACCAAGTTAGTATCACAAATATATAAATATGAAATTTAACAATGCATATATAGAACTACCATTTCAAGATATTCCATAGATGCCTTTGGCTGTTCCACCCAAACCATTAATTGCCATTATACAGTACCGTGGGAGATCATGCAAAGGGGGTCCGGACATTCAACCATCATATTGTCTCATGCTTAACTCTCTAGAGTTCAGGGACACGAAATCACATCTGTCATTTGACCTCCTGCTTAACCCAGATGGACCCTTGGCTACTTGTCCTCTTTGCACGTACCGTATCTTGCCTCCATAGTGGGATGACTTGTTGGATAGAATCCACAGTTATAAGTATGGTATTTCCAGGCTGCTGGAACGGGTTTAATATCTGGCTCTGTAGATGTGATTCCTTTATTTCCTGTTGGTTTGTATTCACTTCTGCTTATTCGATGTTTTCTCCTTATTCAATGTCCTATTTCAAATGATGTCTTCTCCCTCTTGTATCTTCCAATATAAGAGATAAGTCAGGCCTCTTCATTATTTCTGCCCTTTTGAAAGAGTCACAACTCTTGAACCTTAATTATATTTTTAATTATCCTTTTACTTTATTGTCTTGGAATGTTTTCTTAATTTAATTTAATGATCATTATTTCCCTTAGATTAATATTAGAAGACCTTCTTAGTTAAACTGCTATTAACTTTATGAGCCAGCCGCCTAGAGTACAGTCAAGGCTGCAACTTGATAATGTAACCTGTACTGCTTCAACTTCTAATTTTGGTGGGGACATGACACAATTCATTGCAGAAAGCTGAGATCTTGACTTTGGAAACTAGTCCAAGATCAAGGAAAGAGATTAGGAAATCTGAACGTGCATATTCCCATCCATGAGGGCCTAGACTTTCATCACAAAGTGCATGCCACTATTCTATTTGCTCTGGAAAAGTAAGTTGCAGATTTAGAGCACAAAGTTCAGCTACACTTGACAGTTTAAAAGTTACTCTGCCTTTTTGGATTTATCTCATACCTATATACAAGGCTTTAGATTTCATCATGAACAAAATTCTGCATCCTGACATTTTGCTTTATTAATCTATGACCTTTACTATCATGTGGGATATCCACCTAAACACTAGAGTCCAACAGATGATTATCGAGGAGCCTAAAGATTTCAAAAGATAATTGTGATTAATGCCATTAACATAGCAGGCAACATCTTAAACCAAGGATCTGTAATTCAATGTACAATTTCAGAGGACTTGCCTCTAAATTGACATAGTATTGTATTTAACTTATAAAGAAGTGATTTCATATATAAATGATACTACAAAAGTACAAGCAACAAGCTAGAGCAACCAAGAACAATAACACAGACAATTGTCAAGTGTTCCAACTTCAAACATTATACAGAATGTTCAATATTGCAGCCAGAAGAATCAATACATTAAGAAACCAACACAACAAAAGGAGACGCACAAAGTGACAAAAGAAATAATGGAACAGCACAATAAATGTAATATGAAATCACTAAGACAACACAGAAGTAGAACAAAATATATCAAAACAATATTTCAAGAACGAGCAATAAAAATCTATTTTGTCAGCATGAGGCATGCTCTAATAATTATTACTCAAAATCTGCTATTAGCAAGGAATGATCTGCATTAACACAAACTACTAAATCCCTTGCCTTACACATTAAAACAACTGCGAGAATTTAAGGGAAAATGGACGGTAATATAATAGGCTGAAATTGAACACACTTTATCACATTGATCTGTACAATAGTATAAGAAATTCATCAGTTTTCTATTAAGTATTAGGCATTCTCATGAACACAAAGGCTAGCACCTTAGGCTGTGCAGGATGTTCTCTCTTTAAAATAGAATAAACGGAAAAAGTCATACGAAACGGATAAATCGTACAAGCTCATAGAAGCGAGACAGCCAATACCTGACTGTTTGAAGTTTTTTTCAATTATCACTTAGATTCTGAAATTGTTTTGTTAACTAATTACAGAAAATGAAATGAAACCCGAACATAATTGCTAATGTTTTTGCTTTCTGATGCATACCTGTCCCAAATATAAGGGCAAAATTGATCTGCCAAGCAAGAAATTCTAAGGCTTGAGGATTACAGGATGTACAGCAATCACAGAGCAGAAGATGTACCTTTCTTCTGTTTTCCACATGAAGTCATCACAGGTATCATCTTTGTCACAGCCCCTTCTGAACATGCAGAAAGTCCACTGGAGGTAACTCCCATATCATCCTTCAAACCTTGACAATTGGGCGCTGGAATCTGACCACACCCTCCATTCCAACACCCGTTGCTCCCATGTTCATTCTGCAGACCACCGTCACCTTCAGATGTCAACATGGGAGCCGGGCAACTCACATCAGCATTGCACCTAACATTGCAGGGATTGATTACATACCCCCCAGGCAATGGCTGCAAAAACTGAGCATCTGCTGCTTTTTCCGTCCTCGTTGCCGACTTCTGGTATGGATAAGACCCCAGTTCCCCATCGATTCGGCCCCTGAAATCGGCAAGCAAGCACTTCAACCTCGCAATCTCAGCCTCCAGTACTCCCTGGCCTTGCAATCGCCTCATCAACTGCTGATTCAGAGCTGTCAAATGCACAACCTCCTCTTCCAAGGATGCCGTCCTAGCCTTCTTCTTTTCCCTGTACTTTCTGACTGCCTCCCTATTCCCCCCAGACCTCTTCTTTGCCTTCGATGAACTGTCTTGTGTGCTGTCTGCCGACTTCTCCTCATCTGGAGCAGGGAGGATCTTTGTGTGTGTGTGAAAACATGTGTGGGTATGAGTATTATCTGGTCCGGGAGGGTTGCAGGTATGTGTATGAGTGCATGCATGAGTGTCCCTTAGAATGTCCTCAAAAAATCTCTCCATAGAATTCCCACTATCAAGATCATCCACAGGGATATTGGTGCCCCCAAATATCTCCTGGTTCGAGAAATCCACCTCCCCATCATCCATGCCAGCCATTCGTCAATCCCTGACCCTAAAAATTCAAAACTTACTAAGAAACCGAAGATTTAGCAAGCAAGGATTTATCAAATACTCCTTCAATAGCAAAAAACTTTCGGCCCCTCAAAATCCCAATCTGAACTCTGAGGATCCAATATGATCCCATCAATGCTCGCCATTTTACAACCCTTTATGCAAAATCGTTCTAACAAAGCGACAAATTAGGCAACTCGGAGACCTACGAAACTCGACCACGCGCAATTTCTAAAAGCGTTCTGCCAATCTCTTAAAAGAATCTCAGCCGCCCAAAACAAATAAAAAATCCTCACCCTAGATAATGACTGCCAAGCTTTAATTAGTATAATTTGGGAATAAGTTTTCAATTTGGTAATTTTGAATCAATTGTCTTAGCTTAAACAGTTCTAGAAACCGCAGGATACTGAAACCCTAAAACCTTGGATCCATTGTCATGGAAAATGGTAAGAAAACAATTCAAGTTAAATGAAATTTTGAAGCTCTCAAATACGACATAAAAAACCTCTATCGTATTCACGGAACACAGCAAGCATTTGGCATCAATTCCTTCGTCGAAAGCAGGATGAAGAAAAAATAAAAACCCTTCTTTTTTTAGTTTTCTTCCCCCCCAAAAATGGAAAAATCAGACAACCCAAAACTTGCCTCCACACAGTGCATACGTGCATGTGTATACTTCACCACGTTTTCTGCTGCGTGATGATGATCCAGCGAAACTTGGAAAAATGGATGGCCCTGGATGGCCCTAGATATTTGTATGATTTAACGAGATTCGAAACAACGTTGAAGTCGTCATTTTAAAGCTGGATGACGCATTACACATGGAAAAGTCAAATTTATACTATTTGCTCTTCCAATCCGACAGTTCGCCCGCTTTCAATGGAGCACAGATGCAATAAATATCAAACAATAGGTTGAGGAATATCTTAGGCATTGGTTCTTACCACATTGGTTCTTACCATTTTTCTTCTCTACAATTGAAATGGAAAATGAAATTTCCTTTAAAAGTTAAACTAGCTTAATTAAATCGATGTAGGTAGAGAACATGGTGCTAAAGGACAATTTGCTGTGATTGTACACATTATTGAACTGAATATTTTTGATGGTTCAACTTGATTTGGTTAAAAGTAGATTCCCCAAAAATGAAAGCATATCAAACATGGATAGATCATTCATTGTTTGGGTATTTGTTTAGATTGGTTGTCTCTCTTTGATATATGTATCTATTTATTGTTTGGGTATTTGTTAGATTGGTTGTCTCTCTTTGATATATGTGAAATTGGTTTATTATTAAGTTAAAAATAAAATTTCAATTTGGGAACAAATTTATTTCGTTAGTGGGTAAGCTTTAAGTTGTAAATTGTATATTCTTTATTTATCACATATATTATTCTTTATGTTGGATGTTTTCTAAGAAGGGTTGTTATGGCATAAATAAAATCATTTGCCAATTTTTATAGTTTAATTGGGATGGGAAATCTGGTTACAACTCTACTTCATGATTGCATTTTATTCAACCAAAAGCCACATGTGGATTGAGCCTTTTCGATCCCAAGTTGCAAGGGATTTTTATTAGCCAAATGGATACTTAGAGCTATTTCAAGACAATAACCACAAAAAAGTTTGGTTTGTCACTGCATTAATCTTGTTGTTGTCAAAGAGAAATGGCATGTTGTAAGATGGTTAGACAAATCCTTCTTACATCCTTCTATCAAATAAAAGCATCATTTCCTCCATACTCCTTCTAGAAGGCTTAGCAACAAGTTTGCAAATTAAATTTCCGACAATATACTTTACTTTTTGGCAAACAATTGAATTATCACATAGTATCACTTTGTGTTCCCCTTGTATTCCCCATTGGCTATAATCAATTTGAGAATTTTTTGTGAGTTAATTTTACAAAGTGTGCTCTTGGGTTGTGGTTCTTCTTTTCATTGTCCTTAGTTACTCAAATTCAAATAATAGGAAGTTCAAGGAATGAAACCCTAGGTCATAGCTAAGGTTTGGCATGTGTTTCAAAGTGTACCATCATAAATTGTAAGCACATATAATTGTTGGAGTAGTCCTAAAGGATAACTGAGAGGGGGGGTGAATCAATTATCAGCTATTTTAATTCTTTTCTTCTCTTAGTTATAAATTAACATAAAGCAAATGCACATTCAGATAACACAATAGGGAACACAATAATTTTGGTTACGGGGAAACCAAATAGGTAAAAACCCTGGTGGGAATTAGCACCCACAAAGAACTGTACTTGAGTATAATTATCCATGTTAGGAGATCTTGCAACCCTGTTAGGAGTTGTTCTTTACAATGCAATAAGTACAAAGACCTGGTTAAAGGTCGGACCCTATTAGGAGTCTTTTACAAGTAACCCTGTTAGGGGTGAGGACTCACTGTCCAAAAGCTCACTGCTAAAATGATGAAGGCTGCAACCTTCAGTAGAACAGATATA
>MU225395.1:953168-971160 GCA_018584345.1 Thuja plicata | reverse complement strand
AGATCAAAGGCTTCCCCTGAATGGGAGGCATCAGTATGGGTGGATTAGCTAGATACTATTTAATCTGTTGAAACCCTTGTTCACACTCTTTGTTCCAGTCATAAGTCACACCTTTATGCAGAGTTTTGGTGAAAGGTTGTGACTTGTCAGATAATTGCGAGATAAACTACCTAATAGATTGGAGTTGACCTTGAAGACCCCTGATTTGTATGATATTAAGGGGTGGTGGAATTTCCATTATAGCTTGTACCTTTTTTGGATCCACCTCAATTCCTTTCACCGAGATAATGTAGCCAAGTAATTTTCTAGAAGTAACCCCAAATGCACATTTCTTAGGGTTTAGATGTATCCTAAATTTCTCCATATGATCTAGTATAGGACCTAGATCAGTGAGATGTGTCTTTCTATTCATACTTTTGGCAAGTGTGTCATCCACGTAGTCCTCCATTGTCCTATGCATCATATCATGAAATATTGTAGTAACAGCTCTTTGATAAGTAGCCCCAGCCTTCTTTAAACCAAAGGGCATAAAATTCCAATAGAATGTACCCCATGCACAAGTAAAGGTTGTTTTCTCTTGGTCCTCTGGTGCAATTTTGATCTTATTATAGCCAGAGAAGCCGTTCATTAATGATTACATCTCATATCCCACTGTCATGTCTATGATCATGTCAATATTAGGAAGTGGAAAATCATCCTTAGGACATGCTAGATTTAAATATCTAAAGTCTATGTAGATCCTAATAGATTTTTCATGTTTAGTTATTGGGACTATATTAGAAATCCACTTTGCATAATCAATTTCTCGGATGAACCCAACTTTCAAAAGTTTTTCCAATTCTGCTTTGATCAATAAAGCTACATGCGGATGCATCTTTCTAAGTTTTTTTTTGACAGGTTTCACACCTGGTGCTATTGATAAGTGATGCATAATGAGATTAGGATCCACACCCAGCATGTCAGAATATGTCCATGCAAAATTTATCTTTTTCTCTTGGAAATTTTTTGTAAATTCCTTAAGTTCCTCTGTAGATAATGAATTGGCCACATGAATGATATGTGGATGCTCTTCTATTCCAAGATTTATCGGTTGACTTGGTTCAATTAGCATTGATGAGTGTTCTTGGAAGTGACTCAAAAGAACATCAAGTACCTCACCCTCAGGTGCCTTAGAGAGGTTTTCACCTTTGGGTACGTCTTTTATTTTTACTTTTTTTGGCTCTGATACTGCCACAACATGGTTTTCACCATCAGAGCGCTTATTTTTTCTTTTTTTAATTTTCTGACTAAGGTACTTGATGTCAGCCTCGGTCATGTTGACACTTTCTTCACTAGTGGAGGACATCACATGCTCAACAGCGTGAAGGTAGTAGGCCAAAGTGTAATCATTTTGGAATGTAAGGACTTCACTGGATGAAGAAGGGGAATTCTAGTCTATTAATTCAGGATGTTGGAGGGAAAGAGATGTGATAGGTTCAAGTGCATCCATAGTATGGTCATCAAAAGTGTTAACTAGCAAGATGGGAGCTAAACTCATCTCATCCAAAGGTGTGTTTGAATCCTTTTGATCCCTAATGACCAAAGTAGAAGACATGTCAACACCTATAGAATCAGACTCATTAGGATTTTCACTAGACCCCTCACTTATGTCGAGAAGTCTTTCATAAGATCCTGCTGACAAACTATCAAACTCATACTCATGAGAGTCTATATCCAAACTCTGACTTGGGTGCTTGCACCATGAAGGTTTTTGAGTTCTTACAATACTAGTATATTCTTGTGTCAACCGTTCTTGAAATGCTAGTGGTATGTACCATTCTCCTTTGAAGTTAGGATCTTGTGAGTCTTTCCAGTGCTCAAAAGTTAGTGTCTCAAAATGAGTGGTTTGATTAGAATCACTGTCAGTTTTAGCAGTATAGGTGCATAGCACAAAATTATCGGGCTCAGCAAAGAATGCTGCTAGGTCTGGAGGGATGGGATAAGGAAAGCAATCCTCATTCAAGCTGTCTTGTATAGTGTCAACTGTAGTTGTGCTTTCAGGTCCTGGTGTAGACTCTACTTTTTGCACAAATTTATTGATCCCTAGATGAAACAAGACCTTTTTGAAACCTAAGCCAGTGGTATCTTTTGTCTTTTTCCCTATAGCTTGGATAGGTTCCACTAACCCATTGCCATTCACACCTATCGGGCCACTTCCTTTGTACCCAAAATGTTTCATAATCTTAAGACCCTCATTGTTAGGATTTAATTCATGAGCTGGGGTAGTTTTTTCAGCTGTGTTCTTTTCCTTACAAAGCCAAGTCTTGATATCTCTTTCTTTGTCCTCATCTTCCAATGGTGTATTAGACTGTACAAATGTACCCTCATAAACTACCTCAGGGGTAACAAAAGATTTATTGTGCTCAGAAGGTTTCCCATAAGATCGAGGAGATAGGGGTAGAGCTACTAATGATAGCATGAGTTCCATTTGATATCCCCCCATGCCTATGTCTATGATTTTCAATGTCTTTTCCATGTCTTTGAGCTTGGCATCACATAGTTCTGTGTATTCTCTATTAGTTGGAACAATACTGTCAGCTAATTGAGTGAGAGCATTACAAGAAGAACCCATGCTAGCGAGAACAGTCACCTCTATTCCTTGAAAAGGGAACTTGATACACTGATGGTATGTAGAAGGAACCACTTGCATATCGTAGATCCACGGTCTTCCTAGAAAAATATTATATGCAAGAGGAAGGTCTAGCACTTGACATATGACATCTCTTTCAACTGGGCCAACCCGAATGGATAACACAACTAGATCTTTAGATGTTCTCTCTTCTACATCATAAGATTTTATGGTAATTCTTTTGTAGGAATCTATGCGATCCTCGCCATAACCTAGTTGAGCAAGAAAATAAGCGGAGAAAATATTAAGACCAGCACCATTATCAATGAGCACATGGCAGACTAGTTGTTTTCCTATCATGACTTCTATGTGCAGGGGAGCATTGTGCGGGTGACTAATTGAGTGATCATCTTCTTCAGAGAAGGATAAATAATGTGGTGAGGTCAAATGACCCACCATAAATTGAAACTAATCCAAATTGATATCTTTGGGGACATTATCTTCAGTGAGAGCTTTGTCCAGAATCTACCTATGAGCAGGCGAGATTTTCAATAGCTCAAAAATAGTTATCTGAGCATTGGTCCTTTGAAGCTGGTCAAGAATGCTATAACCAGAAGTAGGAGGCATAGGGACCGCCTTCATGGTTTTGTTGGTAGAACCAACAATATTCTTATCCATAGTTTGTTTTGGTGCAGACATAGCAACAGGAGGGTTAGGACCCTTGATAGAGATTCTAGCGTTAGATCTAGTAACAATGTTCACACAATCTTGAGATGTTTCAGATTTAGATAATTGAGACCCAGGGCCTCTCAAGACAAATGGGGTTCTGGGTTTAGAAACATTCCCACTTCCCTTGCTGGTAAACATATTGCAATATTCCACTCCCATTGGTTCAATCATGTTGATCACATTATCATAAGTGTCATTGGCATAATTAACTTTGGCATTATTATTCTGAGCATTGGAGGATTCACCTTTCTCATGATGAGGAAAGGGGTCTTTGAATGCTTGATGATCTAAATTCTTGTTATGATTCTCCACAACGATGACCTGGTTATTGATCAAGTCTTGAACTTTATGTCATAATTGGAGACAAGTATCAGTCTTGTGACCTTTGTTCTGATGGTAATCACAGTAAGCATTCTCATGACACAAATGAGGTCTTGGTTGCAGATTGTATAAACATTTCTCCAAAGGAGAAAGAATTTGATTTTGTACCAAAGTTTTGAAAACAACCTCAAGTGGTTCTCCTAGAGAGGTAAATTCACGCTTGGGTCGTGCTGCCCAAGGTTTGTTGCTAGAAAATTTAGAAGGTTGTTGAGTATTGATCGCAGCCTTTTCGACAGCTTTGGTCACTTGTATACCCAAGGTGAGATTAAAGACTGGTTTTGAAGAAGTTTAATTCATGTTATTGACCACCCCATCATTCACAACATCTCTATTTTTGTTGGGAAATTTGCCTTTGTCTTTGTTGGGTGATGAGGAATTTTGCTTGTTATCTTTATACAAGGTCAATTCACCTTTTTTAACCATGAACGCTTCTATTATCATAGCCTATTTTATCATACTATCAAAGTTAAGGGGACCTTGAAGTTGGACTTGATACCTGAAGTTAGGGGTGAGATTATCCAATAATATATCAAGTTTCTCAAACTCGGGTATTTTGCGAGGGTACTTTGTGCAAAGTTGTCTCCATCTTTGGAGAAACATCAAGAATGATTCCCCTTGCTTCTATTTAGGGTTGCAAACATCCCTTATGTTGATAGGATGTTGAATATTATGAGAATAGTGTTGCATAAAAAGATTGGCAATCTCGTCAAAAGTTTTGATGCCAGTGGGCAATCGTGAGAACCATTCCATAGCGGGCCCACCCAAACTTCATGGAAAAAGATGCATCAAATATGTTTGATCATGTATAAAATCCATTAACAAGGCACCAAATTCTCTTTAATGATCTTGGGGATCAGTGGTACCTAGATACTTGTCATATTTTGGGAGCTCTACACCTTTGCGAAAAGGTTGCATAACAATACTCTTGTCAAACAGAAAAGGACATATACTTTCCATTGTGAATTGTTGCGTAGGTTTGTCCTTATCTTTCATAAGTTGGCTATTTTTCCCTTGCATGTCTTGGATTATATTATGCAATTTGGAGGTTTCAGTCTCCTCTTCTTTAGCGACAAGCATATCCAATTGGAAGTTCATGGGTAATTTGACTCCTTGATTTGCTAAATCTAGAAAAAATTTCTTTGTCTTCTATAAGGAGTATCTTCATCATTTTAATAAGATCTTTATTAGACTTTGTTGCATCTATATCATTTTGATTTATAGGGTCATCTTCATTGCCAAGAATTTCATAAATACTTTGAGTTTTATCTTGACCCTAGTGTTGCTCTTGACCTTGTTCATGTTGAGATTGGTCATGACCTTGTGTGTAATCAAAAGGAGACATCATGTTGTTAACATGAGATTGTTCCATATGCACTCCTTCAGTATGAGAGTGAGAACTCATAGCTGATGTGCTCTTCGGTGAATCAAAAGGATTGAAATGTGAAAAAGGATCACTAAGGCAGCGAGGGTTGTTAATAGGATCAACCCAAATAGATGACTTCTTTGAGAGAAATGGATTACACTGATCTTGAAACAACGGATTAGAACAATATTGAAGCACTGACTTTAGATTCAGAGTTGGGTCTGCACTAAACGGGGAAGAGGAATGTGATGATCCCTCTTGATTATCCACTTGAATAATAGGTTCATAATGACCTTTTCCTTGATTGCGAGGTTTACCTCTACCTACTCTAGAACCACGTATAGGAAAGATATTACCACTCCTAGTCATAATAGGCATAGATAAAGCTGATACAAGAGGAAACTTAAGATCTGACTCAGAACTCTATCTCTAAAGGTATAAAAAAAGATGAGGTAATAGGCTAGAATAGCCAAGGTGTGAGATGCACCCGGCATGAATCGTCGGAGGTATGGCTAGAACAACCGAGATATGACTATCATGTTGCAAGGTACAAAACACAAGAAAATATGACAGAGACAAAGAGATAAGACAAGTTTGAGTATGAATCAATCAGTTTGCAACTCGAAACAACTAGTTTCAGTCTGCAGACAATGAAGGAACAAGCAATCAAAATCCTAGACAAAAGGTAGATAAGGCAGATAAAAAAACTTAGTTTTCAAGGTAAAGACCTGATTTTGAGACACAGTGAGAACTATTCTCTAACAAGATATCTAGGATTAGGATAGTTTTAAGATGATACAAATGAGCAATCTCTGTTTCAAGGTGACAAGCACTCATTTAAAAATACAAAGTTTCAATCAAGTAGTGACGCAAACAGTAGTCAAAAACAATTCCACCAAGGACAAAACAACTTGATAGAAACATGGGAGTCTTTGTTTGATGATAGAACAAATATTTTAAGACTCAAGAACAAACACTCAATTATCCCTACAAATAAAATTGGTTGAGAAGAAAAAATCTGTGCCCTGTTGTCTTATGTCTATGTGTGCACCTCACACAGCAGTGTCACCCTCGAAAGAGCACCGTGTTTTCAGTGTTTCCAAGGACTAAGTATATATGTTCAAAGGTATCCCTTAAATAGGGGCCAGCATCATATACCACTTCAAACATCTAGGTGCATACCTATGTTGAGAATCTAGGGGAGAGATTCTTCCCTCTCCCTTTGCACAGATTATGCCTCCTTTCGGAGGTGAACCAGGTAGGCATCTAACTAATAGAGTGTTTAATAGGCTTCCATTCACAATAACCTCTGGTGCCTCTGATACAAAGCTGGGGCCTCATAGCCACACCAACACTTGTAAGTCACACACCCTTGCAAGCAAGGCTGGGAGTGGTGCCACTCAGTATGACAAACAAGGCTTTCTCATGATGACAGTCAAAATCAATGAGAAAGAAGTTACTATGGATTTGGATTCTTTAGAATACAACAAATCATACTTTATTAGAGTGAGGTGGAATCACTGGCGAAAGGTGTGTACTCACTTGGGTCATTCCCGGAGGTTCAAATTCTAGTAGGCCCTCTAAAGGTGACTCAACTTGGTTTAGATTCAAGGGTTTTATTTTCTAATTCTCTCAATGAGAGAAGAGCATACTTCTCTACCTTTGCGCATCACCCAAACACACCAAGGATGTTCATCACCGAGATAGTTTCACTCCACAAATTCCACAAGTCTTTGGGTTTCTGATTCTCTCAAAGAGAGAAGAGCATAATCCCCTAACAAGTAGAAGTGCTAAAGATTCACTTATCTTGCTTTGCTTCCCCAAGTATCTATCATGCTAGAAACATCTAGGTCTTGGATTCATCCATGGGCATCACTTCTATGTAATGAAGAGCCTATTACCCTACTTTGCTATCGGGATCCTTACGAAATTTTAACAAAGCCCTATTTAGACTATGTGAATGAAAAAAAGTAAACAAACATGAAATTTTAATAATGTCTTTGACTATCGTCCTACAAGTAAATCATTAGAAAGTTTTGATCTTTGGCAAGAGAACCTGAAAACCACTATTATGCTATAGCAGAAAACTAGAAACAAAAAAATTAGAGTAGAAACAGATGTCAGAACAGAGAAACAACAAATTGAAAATTCTAGATTTTAAATGTCTTTCTGTCAAAGTTCACGTGAGAAAGTGCTTCGACGCATGTGAGAAAGTACTTTGACGCGCGCGTGAACTTCTGCTTTCTCATGCAAGAGAGTGCTTTTGGGAGCAAATCTTCACATGGCTTGATGCAAAACTTCGCATGAGACTCCGTACTAGTGCAGTATGGACGTACGACAGAGCTCAAAAAACACAATCATGAAATTCAAAAATGAGGCCAGAAATTGTTTTTTCTACCTCACGGTGGGTGCCAAAATGTTATATGCTGAATGTGGACCTCTGAATTTGGCACAAACACAACATAGTCTTTACACAATTGTTCAATTCACAAAGACAAACATGAATTTTTTATTCTGCAAATTTGATTGAGGCGACTTGTTGCCTCCTAATCAGTTGGGGATGTTGAGTTTACCCTCTAAACAAGAGCCAACAACCTGACCATTGCTAATATGGAGGATTTCTAGAATGCAAGAAAAAGAAGAATCGCCATTAATCTTATAGAATTTGCAACTAGTCTATGAGAGAAATGCTCTTAATCCATGAATTTA
Source organism: Thuja plicata (assembly GCA_018584345.1). Lineage (NCBI taxonomy): Eukaryota > Viridiplantae > Streptophyta > Pinopsida > Cupressales > Cupressaceae > Thuja > Thuja plicata. The sequence goes on along the minus strand of MU225395.1, from coordinate 963,370 downwards.
GAAGCAATTAAGCTATGAAAGTGAATTGCAACTAGTCTAAGCATGAATTGCAACTAAGCTACGGAAGCAAAATGCAATTAATCTAAGAAAATCAAGTGCTTTTAATCTAGAAATGAGATTACTTGTAATCAATGAAAGAAATTTCCTTTAAGCTAGAATTGAATTTGCCATTAATCTAGAAAGCTTGAAAGCATCAAATTGAAATGTTAGATATAGAAATGAATCATAAATGAAAGCATTATATCTTCAATTCCAATTAAAAATAGCCTAATTATGCAAATTTAAACTTGAAACATGAAAGAATTGAGACAAAAAAAAGACTATAGATTTGATGCTCTCCAAAATCACCTTGTTTAATGAAGAAAAAGAGGTCCAATTTATAGAAAACCATGGAAAGAGGGTGAAGAGTTTCTTGAAAAGAAATGGTGGCCTCTTCATTTCCATTTGAGATAAAAATGCAAATATTTTTTAAATAAAAGGGTGAATTATTGCCACATGAGTGTCCTTTCACATGGAATATGGAATTCCTTTTTGAGGATAATTCATCCAATAATTAAATAACCTTTCAATTCCTTTTATGTATATTAGCCAAAGGGGGTGAAATTGATTTAACTAAAAGCACTTAATACTTTAGGATTAAATCAATTAATCATAGGGGTCTTTTAGCTAATAAACATTGAGAATTTAGGAATTAAATATAATGTCAGATTTATGCAAATTTGTTTTTTCTGCATTTAAAACTCAGTCAATTAAAGTCAATTAGGAGAAGAATTTGCCTAGTATAATAGGACTTTGAAGATGAGAAAATGCACCAAAATTGATTGGATTATAAGGTGCCAATTTTGGGGTGTTATAGTAGGTAGATGAGTAGGATTAGGAGGCAGGTTAGTGGGTGCAGGAGGTGGAAAAAGAGTTTTCTATTGTGGAGGCTGCATAGGTGATGGAAAAAGTCCTTGTGGTTGATTTGGCCATTGCTGGCCACCTTGCCACTATGGGTTTTGCTTCCAATTACCCTGTGGTGGCTACCATGCCCCTTGAGGTTATTGCCAACCTCCTTGAGGGTTTGGCCACTATGGATTGCGGTAATTTTGCCACTGATTCTAGGAATTTTTCTAGGGAGGATTTTGATAATTCATGGGGGGTTGCCATTGATTATTATAAAAGGACCACTAAATGAAAGGGGGTCCTTAGGCATACCTTGTCTCTGCACCCATGGTCATTGCTGAGTGACAAAGAATAGCATCTCTTTGTCTGGTTCAATTGATTTGTAATCAGTAGGCATTTGTGTAGTCTCCATGTTAGCAACCAATTTGCATCTGTAGTCTCTCTTCTACTGTCTACAATGTGGACAAAATTCTACTAGTATGGCCTCTAATTCCTCATGTTTCTTCTTGGCCTGCATGGTGTCTAGCTGAGTGGCCATGTTGTTAATGATATCTTTCTTTAAATTGGACAAGAGGTTGGTTATCTTTGTCTGTGAAGCACCAACACCATTAGACTTTCCCAAGGTGGACCTATATCCCCTTCCTTTCTTAAAAGCATCTCTGGAGTACTTAAGGAAGATCTTCCAGATATCATCCCATGATGCCTGGGTGATATATCCTCCAACCATCAGGTCCAATGCCTCTGTGCATCTATCATGAATGCCTCACAAAAAGAGCAACTTTTGAGATTCTTCATTAAGCTCATGCTAGGTATTCTTCTAGAAACTGAACATGAACCTTGAGACATAATCCTCAAGACTCTCATCCTCCTTCTATGACATCTTAAAGATTTCATCCCCTCTCATATCATTTCCTTGATAGTACTCCTTGTATTTTAGCAAGAAAGCAACCTTAATTTCATCCCAATTGTGGAAAACATCATGTACTAAACCTATAAACCATCACCATGCAAACTCTTTAAGTGTTACAAGAAAAAGCTTAATTTTGTGGGCATCAATAGTGTATTCATAGCTCCTACAGAGGATATCAAACTTAAAGAGAAAGGTATCCAGGTCATCTGTGACAAGGCCGTAAAAATTTAAAAGAGCAAAAGAGGGAATATTCTTAAGGTTGTTATTATCTTGCTTATTGGAGCTGGGAAAAGGAAATGTAGTAGGATTGGCCATCCTTCATGGCCACTGAGGTGGATTTTGAGGTGGGTTTTGAGGTTGGTAGCTGACTAACTACCAAGGATTTTATTCTCTAGGATTCTGGAGTTATAGGTTGGCAAAGGCTTCATCAAATAGATTGGCTTCTGGTTGTTCCTGGAATAACCCACGAAAGTCACCCTCAGAAGATGAGGATGATGAAGAGGCTTCAGGAATCACAATAATAGAATCAATGAACTAGGTTTCTTCTTCAAATAGGTTATTGGATGGATTTGGAAAGTACCTTCTTTGGGCATCTCTTTGTCTATTATGCATGCAGATAGTATGGAACTATGTGAATAGTAGTTTGTTTTGTCAAGATGAGGCTTAATCTACTTAAAGAAGGAAAATGAAAGCATGAAAGAAAATCCTAGGAATGGTTGAATAAGAACCAAGCTCAGCACCATCCCCAGTAGTGGCGCAAAAATGGTCACTTGTTATAAAGGTTCAGAAACTAGGCATAAATATTTAACTCAGGGATTAGACATCCAAATAAGTACTTTGTCCTCTTTATAAGAAACTCATTTAATATGTCAAACCCAGGGACATGTTACTTGAAATGGGCTAGAAAAATATATGCACCAAGCACTTTCTCAACCAATCATTCTATAATCGCTGCAGGAAACAAATGCTGGAAAGATACTATTCTATGGCTGCAAGAAGTAAATGCTTTTGAAGGGAAACTATACTATTGTTGCATGAAATGAATGCTTGAAAGAAAGTTAAACTATTGCTGTGAAAGAAAATACTTGAAATTAAATGATGGAAGTGAACACTGATAGCATACTGGAAGAGTGCACAAACTAACTACAATGCCTTACTTACTCTGCTGCTTGGCTGCAGGAAGTGATAGATGTCCTGTGGCTTTGGTTGTAGGATTTGTTTAGCATAGGAATTGAAATGACAGAAATGCAGGAAAGAAAAATAAACTAAAATGAATCTAACCATGGATTCCTCACCAAGTGGGCCCCCTTGGGTGAGTATCCAGAACACTCAATTACATATAATTAATCTCAACACTTCATCTGCTCATTAAAATGAATAACAGAGTACAAATATTCTCATCAACAGTAAAACAATAGAATTGAACTATATTGCAACTATAATAATAATTCCCTCCTTCTCACGTAGGAGTGGGGCTTTATTTAAAGGAAAACATCTAACTGCTAAACTCAACACACCCTAAGAAAAGGTGGAGCTTTTATTACAAACAACTATTAGAAAGGAAAACTAGAAAATAGGAAATGGAATTGGTCTAGAAAGAGGAAAGAACCACTTAGACAGTAGATCTAACTTCCCACTCTCTCCTATATTTCATCAAGGAAATTATTTCATTTTCCAAGTCTTTGCTCAATCGTCTCCACCTAGATTAACTGGAAACCTTCCGCTACTACTACGACGATGTTCCATCCATGTGCATTTGTTGTAGGACCAAGTCAAGCATCTAGCACATGGACATGCTCACCTAAACAAGATGACGGTTGCTACTTCGATGCACTACATTTAAACTATTAGGATAAAAGCATTCATGGAAAATAATCATTAAAGTACATATACATTATCTATCGCTCAATCAGTTAATTCATTCATAAAACATGATCATGATTCCATAGTAATAAATAGAGCATATTCATCCAGATAAAGAATATTGAGTAAGTATATGTCCATAGCATAGGTTCAGTGGTTGACTACCACATATTAGCAGTTTTAAAGTATAAATTCTTGGAGTAAATAAGAGAAAACATGGCAAAAGACCTATCAAAAGTTCTCCTAAGGTATCTAAAGTATGCCATTAAAATGGTCTATCACTCACTCCCCACCATACCACGACATCCACTCTTATTTTAAAAATGGTATCATATCCCCCCACCTTATAAATAACCAACGTCAGAACCTTATCCACAAATCATCCCACTACACTATCGTAGCCAATACCCTATATCGTCGAGGATATCATAATGTTCTCTCTAGGTGTTTAGAATCAAATGAGGCCACCCTAGCATTATGGGAGGTGCACACTAGAATTTGTGGTGCCCACATGAGTGGCATGGTCTTATCCAAGAAAATTCTTAGGGAAGGATACTATTGGCCCATAATAGAACATGATGCTTGTGAGTTTGTAAATAAATGCCTATAATGTTAGCATCATGCCAATCTGATTCATGCCCCAACACAATATCTACATCTCATCACACCTCCATGGTCATTTTCAAGTTGGGTCTTCAAGATTGTTGGTAAGATCACTCCCCTATCTTTAGAGGGATATAAGTACATCATCACTTCTACCGAGTGCTTCACAAAATGGGTGGAAGTAACATCACTCACCCTCACAACACAAGTCTAAATATCCAAGTTCATCATCTACCACATCATTTGTCACTTTGACGTTCCCTCTACCATCTTCATAGATCATGGCACACCTTTTTAGAATCAACACATGATAGATTTGTGCAAGAAATTATACATCCACCATCACTTTTCCCATCTATATTTACCACAAGGAAATGGCCAAGTTGAGGAAACTAGTAAAACCATCCTAAATATCCTCAAGAAAGATATCAATGATACTGGTCATGACTAGCATCTCTGAAATCAATCATTCCCTTTGGGCATACTATACCTATGACCATACTCCAATAGGAACCACCCCCTACTCACTTGAATATGGTATAGAAGTTCTCTTACCAATTAAGGTTGAACTTCCATCGTTGCAGGTGTCACTCAAGAGTCTGATCATAGATGAAGACTACTATGTGGCATGCCTCACACAACTAGATTTGTTAGATGAGAATAGACAAAAAGCCTATCATCACCTCATTTTCTACCATAATAGGGTTAAAAGAAGCTATAACAAGAAAATCCACCCACGACAATTCCAGGTGGGAGATTTAGTCCTCAAAGAGAATAAAAAAGTATAGATAGATAGAGAGAAGAAGGGCATATTTGAGGTCACTTGGCTGGGCCCATATTTTGTCACAACAAACTTTGGATCACCTCCAACATATTAGTTATCTACACTAGAAGGAGAACCTTTTAATTATCCTATCAACATCATTCACCTCAAGCGATTCTATACCTGATCCATGCAGTGTACCCCACTTATTTGAAAAATACATAAAAAGTATAAAAAGTCCTGAAAAATCATTGACTTTGTGAAAACCTAGTAAATAGGTGCCTTGATGATAAAAAAAAATAAAAAAGAAAGAAAAATATAAAAAATGTAAAGAGAAATAAACTGTCCAATGGTGAAAACTTGGCAATCAGATACCATGGACAAGTATGTGTGGTAAAAACATGGAAAGCAAGTATCACACATAGTGGACCATATCATTATCTATTAGACTCTCATCTTGATCCATCTCATCTGCCCATCCATCCATTTTACAATCCAGTCTCCATCACCAAACCCATATTCCCTATGTGTTCCATTAACGTATTCACCTATTACAAAATCAACTTCCATCCCAATCCATGAGCTTTTGCACATATCTTTTGTATATCACCACTCATTCTAGTCTCATTAGTTGTACATTTGTGTTCTATCCCACTATCTTGAGCTTCTCTATGACTAATCACATGCGCTTCATCCACTTCCCCTTCCCTCCCCTTTTTTAGCTCACTCTACGAGTTCCTCAGTTGAGGTGAGATACACAAAAAAAAACCCCCTCATGTCCATCTCCATCCACCTACAATCATACACATTGCATTAGGTCATCTCATATATTTGAGGGCATTAGTTCATTTATATGTTCATTAGGCATTAAGATCATTTTAGCATTAATTGCATATCATTAAGTATATTCCATCATTTCTGTTCATTAATTAGATCATTTCATTAATCCATCTCATTAGTTCATTTCATTGAGCCATTTAGTGTGCTTCACTAATTCATTTCATATCATTTACTTCATATGTTTTCATTATCACTAGTCCATCTCACTAATCTATTTCATTTCATTAATTCATTTTTTCAATTCATTTCATTTCACTAGGTCAAATCATTAATACATTTCATTTCAATAGGTCATTAAATCCACATCATTAATGAATTTTCATTAAATCATTTCATTAAGTTGCATCATAGTTCATTAATTAACCATCCTCATTGCATACATTTGTATCATAAAAAAATTACAAACATACATCATATACATTTTAAAGGAATAAAGATCCATCTGCATATACTACATCCAACATAACATCACATCCTACAACATCATAAATCATAGTAAAACATAATGTCCTGCATCATAGTGCGTCAGTAAGAAAATCATATCATAACATCACATACTACAGTACTAGAGTCAGTACCCTCATATTCATATTAAAAAACATCACAAATGCATCACATATAGAAACCATCAAAATGGATGAATCCATCACATGTCATATAAGAGAAATTCCATCATATCATAGAAAATCCAGAGTACATATAAGTCCATCATCCTAAATACATCAAAATGTATGTAAGTGTCGTAAGGCATATGCATCTCATCAAAAGCTACAAAAATGTTTGTCACCATGAATAGGTAACTCATGGGGCTAGCTGTGAAGGACCTTCATCTCCCCCATCTCATCTTCCTAAGTGGGGAGGCATCCCTACTAATATTTGTGATGCTCTACTAGTACCCTTTGAGTGTGACTGCTCTGTGTATACATTTAATTTTCAGTCATTAAGAACTACCTAAAAATATAAACCCATATAGTAGGCTACCTCTTTACCTCTCCTAATTGTATCCCTATGTGATTAAAATGTCTCAATCATCATGTGCCCTACACCCCCTTTTGTGGAGGCCTGATGGGCTATGTCCCTCTCCCCTTGTATGTGTTGACACACCTGTGTGCCTCATCCTTCTATGCTATCAGGATATCCACCTGACTAGTCAAATTATTAACCTTCTCGGTTAAAGCCTCCATCTGCCGAGTCAGAGTCTCCACCTCTCCCCTCAGCATCATCTCATTCTAAAATGTTGCCTCTACCATGGTAAACTTTTCTGAGTCTACTCTCATTTGAAGGGTGTCTAGTGCAGCCTGGGCACTATCAACCCTCACCCTCTTGGACTCCATCAACCTCTATACCCTTCCTACCTCAGTCTACAAGATGTTTCTCTCAGCCTATGTGGTAGCATGATTGTGGCAATCTATCTCTAGAAGTTCCCTAACCCTTCCTACCTTGTTCTACAGGCTATCTCTATCAGGGTGTGTGGTCAAATGATCCTAGTGCTCTATCTCCAGAAGTTCCCTAACCCTTCATAGCTTAGCCTTGAGTGTATCATATGTCACCTATGTCAGCAATCCTACTGCTACAACCTGTGATACCTATAATGTGGGTACCTGCACCTATGGTCCGTATACCTATGGTCCTTGTGGTGGCTATACTAGTGGTGGTTGTACCTATACATGTACTACCTATAGTAGTACATATGCCTATACTTGTACCTATGGGCCCCCAAACTATACCTCTGTCCTGGCCTAGACTCTCCTTTGTTGTGTCGATGGGGTCATCTTTCATCTCCCCCTACTACTAATGACTCTGGGGCATCCCCCACTGTGGTACCATCATTAATATCCACATCTCCTATAGCTTTCTTATGTGCAGCAACCTATGTGGGATCTATTAATCTAAGCGATATGTGTGTGGCCCACCATGTCACATACTCTCTATTCATCCTTGCATCCTCTATATTTAGCCTCCTAACCCATGCCACTAGTGCTAATGTCTTCTAGGTGGTCCTCATGGGTAGTTCATCCCTGCATTAACCCCACATCCCCACCTCCATGGTCACGTAAGGATGTAGATCATCCTCTACCACCACTTCTTGTTGTACACCAAACTATCTCATCATCTGTGAGGGACTATACCTTTCAATATGGTGTATCTTCTTACCTAGAAGAAAGGAATCTCTCTAAACATATGAGAGGTATAAGAGATCCTCCCTGTCATCCTCTCTCCCTTTCTTCCAGTCAATCATGCTCCATGACTTGCAAGCTCTATATGGGGTCCAGTAGAAAACCATCATCAAATTGATCATCCTCCTCTAGTAAATAGTCTTCCCTACTAAGGCATAGCATAGCGGAAACCTATATTGGCACATGTATGGCTCTCCTATCTAGCGAGCCTCCTGAACATGTAGTAGTCAAAGTACATAAATATGCTCCCAACCCCACACTAGTATCAAAGTAACTCCGGTCCCAATATTATTGGCCCCGTGGTACATGCACATATGGAGGTCATGATATAACTGGTCAAGAATGACATATCCCTAGCAGAAGACATTCCCTAACTCTAGCATCTCTTCTAGAACCCGAGCCCATCCAATACCAAAACCATCTCCATAAAGATCCACCAGCATCATCCCACCGATCAACCCTGCCAAGAACAATGCAATCCTCCTCAGCCTCTTGCCCAATGTGGCCTATCATGACATCCAAGTGCATCTTGGGGTATCTTCCCCATCCACCTCCTAAAGGTGAGTTGTATGTAATTATTTCAATCCTCCATCCTTTATTGTGGTACTGGTCCCCTGATCAAAACCCTCAATATCTTCCACATGTATAATAATGTAATCATCGTCTCTCTAGTAGGCAAGTGAAAGGTGGTTGTATTATTGTGCCACCTCTCCACTAGAGCCTTCATCATCTCATTATGTGCCTATAGCCTTGGCCATTGGTATAGATAACCCAACCCTACCATGGATTCTAAACCCCACTCTCCTCTTTCAACTGGTCCCCCAGCTCCATCATGGGTGTCCAATACTCCCTTGACCCCAGTGATGTAAATTACTCCTGCAACCATGCAAAAATCATGTCAACCCTCTTTCTTCTACCTAGAACCTCCCTAACTAGGGCATCATACCCCTAGACCCTTTCTTGGCCCTCCCCGGTGCCAGCTAGTAGCCTGCATGTTCCCCCCTTGGTGTCTGCCCATTTTGGCAGAAATTCTGGTTTGGGCAGAGACGTCAATCCATACATCGACGTCTCTGCTTCCCAAAGCCTTGACACATTTGTGGAGACGCAGATCCAAGACCCGTGTCTGTGTAGATGTTGATTAGGAGATCAATGTCTTTGTAGATGCTAGTTCTTGAACCGATGTCTCCGATCCAAAACCTTTTCTACCTTATTAATTTCCCACATAACCCCTCCCAAATGCATTAAATGTATAAAAACATTAAATGCAAGGCTACAGTATCAAAACATACCACCTCTGCCCACTCTGTCAGCCATATGTGGATATTAACACAGTCCCCAAGCTAGCTCCTTAGCCTCTCCTCAACCATCTATTTACTAATAGCTCTAGTTTTCTTCTCGATTAGCATCACAAATGACTTTCCATCCCCTCTGGACCCTACTTATAGCCCCATTCTCCTGCCACTTTCTCCCGTTTCTCCTCCAACTATCCCAATTCCTGAGATTTTGATGAAGGGTGCTCCCCTTAATGCCACAAACACATAACAGAAATAGAGAAGCAACAACAATTTGCAAGAACAGAAAATGGGCTTCTTATTATCTCCACAAATGTGGAATTACAAACTTTCAGAATTACAATATGCAAAGCCACATGGGCATTCCCCTTACAATATTCTGTAGGAAAAAGCCTCGAATTATTACCCAGATCTACCCTGAACTGTCCTGAACTGCCTAAGACAACACTACGGGCCTTCTTTATATAGGCAATTTCCACTGCCCAAGAAGGTTCCAAAAATTTAGCCCTTAGGGCTGACCAAACTTAGAATGATTTTATTTTTCATTTTAATACATCAAAGTCGGCTCAAAACAACTTTTGAAACTCGAAAATTTTTTGAAGGAAAATTATTTTCTGCTATTTCAGGTGTCCCAACTTCCGGAGACCATAAGTCATCACCAGTTGACCCGATTGACTATTATAAACCCATTTCGGAAATGCCTCGAAGCGCTCTACAACTTCTAGATCAAGTAAGCTTCATCTAGCCCAAGTTTCGACCTCATTCGGGGCCTCTAAAGCCTTCAAAACTGAGCTCGAAGTTTCTGTACCCTGTTTTCAATACCGAAAATTTTCAATATCTTCAAAACTAGACCTGATCTAGCCATGAAA
>MU225395.1:938559-953078 GCA_018584345.1 Thuja plicata | reverse complement strand
CAACTTACTAAAAATAGCAAGTTTCCATAAATAGCAGCTCTGCACAAGGTAGCCCTTATTGAAAAGAAAACATAAATATTTTTGGGTGATGCAAGATTGCCCTTACACCCAGGGTGCTCCTGCATCAGATTTGATCCTTTTATTATATATTAGTGTAATAAATGTCTCCTATGCCTCCTCCCATGCAACAATATTTTAAAAATCCCCAAAAAAAAAATTTAAAAATTGCAAAAATACCATAAATCTTAGAAAACGCCTCAAAATTCTCACAATCCCAATTCCCACATTGCTCCATCTCTGTCATCTTTCGCATTCATGCTTCCATTCATCCACACAACAACATGTTTGTCACAATCAAGTGACATCCTCCTGAATCATATCAAATCTAGTTGCACCTCATTCCAATCCACCGTCACTCATCCCATCTCTTCTCTCGAATCCCCTGAGCTTAACCCCATCACACTGAGCTTCCCCCAAACACAGTGACTACAAGATCTTTTCCAAAAATAAATTCAAAGATCAACTTTCCTTCCTTCTTTTCCTATCCATAGTTATTGCCTACAAATATCCACTTTATACAAAAAATCCAATCTTGGTCCATTAGGGTGCATCCTCCCTGCGTCAACTTACCCAATCCTTCATCACATAATCCCGTTCATGGAAAGAACTTTGGACTGAATGAATGTTTGGTCATGAGGATTTTTTGTTGATTTTATCTTTTTGTGTCAATCAAAACCTTCTCATAACCTCTTGGATCTCCTATATCTTGGTGTATCGTGAATTATTTCTATTGATACATGTGTCATTTGTAGTATGATCTATTTTTTTGGTGTTTTAGTGTATCTTTTTCATTTATGTGGTTATGGTAATGCCTGGCTTCCTAGGGGAAGGGTCTAGTACACTTTCCACCAAGTCTCTAACAATGCATTGAGTGTACTAAGTCTCCCTATGAGTGTCACTGCATTCGTTTCATCATATCTGTATGATCTACATCAATGTTCCTAAATCTACCTACTCTATATGTGCATCTAGTCCATGCAAAGGAACCATGTCATCTGTATTTTCTAACACCTGATGCATTCCTCCTCTTGTAATATCAAACTAGGGTGTTCTCTCCAACATTAACACAATTTAACCCCCAGGTCCCATTAGATGCATTATATTCATGCTTGCATTTCACATTTCAAAAAGGCTTCTATTCATTCACTCTCTCATCCATCTTTCACACCCCTTCTTTCTTTCTTTCTTCCCTCACTCTTGTTTGCATCTTTTTCAAGAAAATTCCATAAGGCTTGTCTTGTTGTGTTCTTTTCCCAATGGGGTACAACCTCACCGTGTTGTCACTTTGGCATGGCTCTTAGGTGCCTAACTACTTCTCGAACAACTTATTTTATTTTCTTTAATGCAACGCCAATTGCGGGGCTACATCAAAGAGGGAAAAAATGTAGAATTCCAAAATATTAATTAAATTAATAACTCCGATATTCATCTAACTATTTAATTTAATCAATTAAATAGTTCCCCTTGTAATAATTTAAATACAATCTAAATACTATCTCAATGTATTCAATTTAAATACATTTTCCTCATAAAAAACCCCTTTTACTAAATTCATATTTATTAAAATTCCCCCACACTCCTAATTCCTCTAAACTATGATTAATTCAAATATAATTTGAATATTAATATAAACCTAACCTAGAAGAATACCCTACTCCTACACTAATCCTACCTATCCCACTTGCTAAACCTACTTTCCCACTTAATCTTCCTCTAATCACACATAAAAGGTGATTCCTAACCATTTTAGTGCTAATAGAATGCTCAAACATGTGTGAGAAACCCATCCCAAGAGATCCACCCAATTCTCTTAAATGTAACCACCTTCTTGTCCCCCACACATTTCCCTAAGGTTTCTCACATATGTGTGAGCAACCTTGAGCCACTCAAGCTTTAAATGCTCAAAACTTACCTCTCTTCTAAGCCTATGTGTCCCTTATGTGGCTCCTATGTGAATGCTACATAGGTTCCACCTCATCCAAGCCCTTCTCTTCCCTACAAAAATTTATAAATAGAGGGCCTTTCTTCTTGCAATTCATCTCTCATTTATGCATTGTTATCATGCTAGAGTAGCTCTATAATTTCATAGTTATTTTCATGATTCATAATCTTAGTTTGAAAATCTTAATCCATTAGCTATTACATGTTAGGATAATTGGTAAATGAATCATGTGTGAATCTTGCATATCATTCTAGTTTAGCATTGAATTTCCATCTCATTATTGTGGAAAGATTGAGACTTGCTTCTTCATGCTAGTTCTTGTGTTCTTTCATTATCCATTAGCTTTTGCATTCTAGTTGCATCCAAAATAGAGAAAGAATTATCACTTGGGGATTAATATGGTTGTGTTTTGAGAGAGAACACCCACAATCTATTTTATGAGAAAATAAAACAAGTCTTAATAGCATGCAAAAACTTGTTTTAGCTTAATCTGATATTACGGTGTATTTCTTGTTGTTTTCAAGTTTAAGCACACTTTAAATCTTTGTATGTGCTAACCCACTAATTTTTTCATATTTACACTTGATCCCGATAGATTGAATATTTCTCATACACACATAGTTCCAATGGCTGCAGAAACAATCACATAACATAGTTCCTATGGCTGCAAGAATAGTCAACTGCTAAAACTAAAACTAATTACTGAATAGAAAAGTAACTAAACCAAATGAGTGGAATTCTCACCAAGTGGCCCCCGTTGGATGAGTTTTCCAAAATCTTAACTCAGATGTAAAAAATTAAACTACCAGTCGATTCATCAAAGTTTTGTTACAATATGATAGTAATATGATAACTTTAAAGTGCACAAGACAATTGTATATCCATAACAATTTGGAATAACATTTATTGAATTACATAAAAGAGTAATGTAGATAGATCACGTACCATCTTCATATCAACGAAAATATTTATGGATAGGTTCATGCCCATAGCTAAATAAGTTTAAGAAAGCACTATGAATAGTATCAACAACTAGGTGCTAAACCTTATAATAATGAAAATAGATATATAAGAAATCCAATAAAAAAGAGTTAATATTTGGGCTCATCGCTCTCCCAAACCTAATAGATTTTTGGTCCTCCAGTGAGTGTAATATGATTCCTCTATCTTTATTGCATCCTAAAATCATTGACTTTTGTCTGTCCCTTAGTTTCCACTCTTGGGTTCTAATAAAATCCATTTTTATCCAATATCTCCCACCTGGATTTCTCTACTAGTTCACTAGGAATGATTTTCTCTATAGTTTGGAATAGGCCACAATTTTTTTTTTGGTTAAAATATTAAAGGGAGCCACTATTGTTTCTTTGTTCTCAAAAAATGAACATAGTTTGGTGCCCTCCTAATAATGGTTGCATAATTTTTTTGTAAGGAATGGGGTTGGTATTTCTTCAGCTCATTGGGTAACCCATTCCATCTTTGTGTCAAATACCCCAATGCTATCCTTCCTAATGTTGTATCCACCTATTCAAATTCCTGAAAGGCTTCTTCTCTTTAAGCTAGGATTAATTATTTGTATTCATCTTTGTAGATAATTTTGTTCCAAGTATAGAACATGTCTACAGGTTCACCTAATTCTTCCATTAAAGTAAAAGGGGGATGGATCTCCATGTCTCTATGTTCTATTAATTGATTCCCCCACTCATGATCATTATGAGCATCATAGTTGTGCAAGTATAATTCATAGATTAAGTTTTTAGTTTCTATCGGGGAAGACTGGTAAGATTGAAGAAGTCTTATATAGTCTCTATCAAAGGGTTTAAATGAGAGAGTACTCTTGATAATTGAAAATAAAGACTAAGCTCCTTGAGATTAATTTTATATATCCTTGGGGGAGTTATAAATTCTAAAATTTGTGGCACTAAAGTCATCACATTGTTTACCTTATCTATTAATGCAACAATTTATGGATTCTTTGCCTCAATCTCCTTGTATTTCTTTATAATCACTTCTTGCACCCTATGCTTCTATTTATTCCATTATTCCTCATTATCCTTCATATCTTTCCATAAATATAGGGCTATTGATTCAAATGAGAAATTAGTAGGTCGGTGAATACCTATTGGGAATCACCTTTGTTCTGGTTCTCCACCTGCCAATTGCTCAGATGCAACAATGAGCCTATTGTGGGTCCACAACACACACCCCATTTTGGTCCTATGACCATGGGGAACCCCCTTTTTTGGGGTTTTTTTGAGTCTTCTCCTCTCCATGTTCCTTGAACTAGGTCTTTTGAGGATCTTGTTGAGGGAAAACAAAGCTTTTTTGTCCTTTTTTCCCTTTCGACATTTCAGAGGACCCAAATTACTCCAAAATGCCAAGATGGCCAAAAGGCTAAGCCCAACCCTTTTGATGTTTCGGCCTCCAAAACACCAAAAAGGCCAAAGGATAAAAATTTTGGACCTTTCAATGTTTCAGACACCAAAACATCGAAAGCGGGAATGAGGTCACTTGACATTCGGCGTTTCATCCTCTGAAGCGCCGAAACTAGGTGACATCATCCCACAGGATATTTAAGTGGCTTGAGCCCTAAGTATTCCTCACTTTGCATTTTTTTCTTCTAATTTTTTTTACTTCCTTGTGTGCTTGTTGTTCCTACTTTCCTCCTCACTCGGTCGTTGTCGCTTGCTCCCCATCCTCGGATCTCATGGTTTTTGTCTTCCCTTCTCACATTTGATAGGTAGGGTTCTCATCTCCCCTTCTTGTCATTTTTTTTTTGATCAGCTTAGGGTTATTTTTCTAGTCAAGTCACATTTTCCTCCCCAAGTACCTAGGGTTTTCACCCTTAGGCTTGTGGAGGAGGCAATCTCCTATTTCATAATTTTTCTTTTGTTTTTGTTAGCCTTAGGGTTTCTTGTTGTGACCTAGTCGCAGGTTTTCAGCCTCCAAAAGGCCAAAACACTTTCCCCCTTGGGTTGGATTTCACCCAAGTGCCTCTCACACCTTCAACCTGTTCAGCATTTTGAGCCTCTGAAACATCCAAAACCATGACAAGTCCGAGTGATCAAGGACAGGGTCTTCTCTCTGAAAGTTTTGGACTTTCAAAGGCCAAGACTTTGTTTGGACTTTCACACCCCTAAAACCAAAGAGTGTTTTCCTTAAAAGATTTATCTTTCTTGCTTTCATCTTTTTCAGACCCTGACCTAGTTTTCAGCGTCTGAAATCCCAAAAAGGCTGAAAGTGCAAAATCTGCATTTCTGGCTACTTAAGAGCCTTTGCTTCTATTTTCTTCAGTTAGTTTTTCATCCTTTCCTCTTTTTTTAGTCTTCTTTCATATAAACAATTTTGATATTTGCATATTTCTCATAGGAATTCTTGAAAAACAAACAACATCCCTAATGAAGTACCTTTACAAGAGGAATCACCCCCCTTTAAAGTTCAGGAACAAATATGCAGAGATCACCAATACTGATAGTGGTAACATGGACTAGGATGAGTTCTTGGTGAGGTGGTCCCAGCCAGTGGGAAGGTTCAAAGACTGCACCTCCATGGTCCATTTAGACCTAGCCAATGCAGTAGCCCATCCAGTGGCCGTCACATCTTTAGAGCTGATAATGACCTTAGAAAACCACTACATCCCAGATGAAAGGGTAGTGAAAAACATAGAAGGATAGATGGTTCTAGACATAAGACCAGAAAATATAGAAGAGTTCTTCTACCTCTAGAAGGGTATAGATAAATTCTATGAATTCTTCATAGAAAAGGGCCTTAGGTGGTTCAGGAACAAAGGTGAAGAGACATATGAGATTGAAAATAGGGAGTGCCTCAAGAAACCTCTCCCAAAGACTAAACTAGACAAGATAGACCTTAGAAGAGGATATCTAAGAGATGACATCCAGGAAGCAGTAACACTTTTAAGATGAGTGTATGAACTACCTCAGTCCATCCAACTTGAGGAATGGATGATCCTATTGATAGAAAAGATCAGGAACTACAAGGCCAGGTTCAATTGGGCCACCATTATTAGTGACAGGCTGGATGAGCAACTGACTCTAGTGAAATTGTAAGATAAGAAAATAGATATTGTTTGATTTTTAGGGTTTGTTATTATCCTATATTACATTTAAAATATTGGATTGGATTTGATTTTTTATTAATATGTAGGGGGTAAATAACATGCTCTCCTTCTATCCTTAGATGTACAAATGAAAGATCCAAATTGATTAATCCAAAATGGAAGGATCAATGCATAAATGAATCAACCATTTGGAAATAAGGACAAAAAGGAAAATCTTAAGCACCCATTTATTTATTTGAATGTGCAATAGATGTAGAAATATTGATAACCTTAATTGAAATGAATAGGAGAAATGTGCTAACCTTGAAATATTGCAGATCTTAAGAATGTTGTTTTCTAAAGCCTGTGTTGAGTTTCTGGAAAATCTGAGACCAGATTTGGAATAAAAATGCAGAGATGAACAAAACCTTGAAATATTTTTCCATTCTAACATAGTTCTGATTTGTACCCTCAAGTCAATGTCACCATTGACCCAAAATTTCTGATTACACCCTAGGAAAGAATTGACCTAAAAATTCCTTGACTAAAATTGTGTTTTCAGATCCTGAAAGTTTCCTGAAAAGGGTATCCAAATCTCTATTATGATCTATTGTTATAAACCTGTACCTACAAGAAAAATGGTTTGTTTTTTGGGGGGAGGGGTTTTCCTAGTCAAACCCTAGTTTTTGAATTAACCTCAAAGTATAATTGAAATTGCATAAGTAAAAACAAAGTAAATGCACAAATTCACCTTGCTTGTAGAAGTCCTTGTGGTAGATTTGAATCCATGAATCCACAAGTATGTATGCACCAAAAAGAGATGTATAATGTAGAATTTAGGATGTATTCAATCAATTTCTTATAGATCTTCAACACCAATCTTGAATGGGTTCTTTTATTGGAAGAGGCTTAGAGGAATGTGGATGGAGAAATCTTCAACAAGAGGGCTCCATGGAGCTTGATTCCTTCAATGGCCACCAATGGATCTCCTTGATGAAATTGAGTGCTTGAGAAGTTCTTGAGAATGGATGAATTCTTCCATGGCTACTTGGCTTGCTTCAAATATTGCTTCTTGACCTTTGGATCTCACTCTTCAAGTCTTGAAAGTTTTATGATTCTTGATTGTGCTTAGTTGATCATGGTTGATGAGAGGAGAAAGCTTCCTTTTATATGAAACTAGGGCACAATATTCTAGAGAGGCTGACATAGGAGAATTAAATTCCAATTGGACCCATGCCTCTAGAAGAGGACCTATATTAAATATAATTTAATATTTGATGTTTCGAAGACCGAAACAGCCGACTCGTAAGAGGGAATTAACTTTTTCCAAAGATCTACATCCAGAAACCCTAAAATTCTAAAATTTGAGTCCCAGGCCTAGAAAATATTGATTGTGACCTAGGTCAAGGTTGAGGTTGACCTTGACCCAAAAAGGTTAACCTTGACCTTGAGGTCAAAGTCCCATTTTTTCAGTCTAGGGTGCCAAAAATAGGTTGGAAAAAGTGGAAATGGGGAAAAACAGGGGGAGAAAGCCATATCAAATTCAAGAACCCATTCAAGGCACTTGACATGACCCCAAAAAACTTACTTAGAAGGATAAACATGTCTACCATGGAAGTGCTTCCATTTTCCAACTGTATAGAAACATAATCCAAAATTTTACATGAGTACATACATAGTGTACTTGTTAGCTGCACGGGTAGACTATCCAGGGCTCACCCAAAGAGGGAACATTAATGCGCATAAGACATGGCCCCATAGTGTATATCTATAGCTAGTGAAAAGGGAAAATATGCTAGAAGATAGCCCAGACTATAGGATAGTAAATGATGCTTTCATCTTCCCAATCATCTGATCCATTGAAGGTGTTTTTGCAAAAAGAATGTCAGAAGAAGCAGCTACCAAAGTAAGGGACATTGGGGCCTATTATATACAATTTAGGACATTTACATACATCTAGGTGGTAGGGTATACCTTGAAACCAAAGAAGCTGGCCAGGTACCCATCTGAATGGGTAATTATTCTAGAAATGGCCAAGCAGCTCGCAGATGCTTACAAACACATAAAGCATAAAAAGAAGCACTGTTGGGATTTCCCTATCCTCCTAGGCCTTTACACTCTCTGGTACATGAAAGTTTGCAAGTCCTTGGAATTTGAGTGGGACGAGTGCCCACTTCAAATATATAAACCAGTTAGGCCCTAATTTAATCTGATGGGTACATACAACCACATCATTGGAAAATTCTATATCCATGAGCCACACCTTGAAGATCACTTGATAAACTGTATGGATGATCACGAGGTCAGAATCAGGGACTATTACTGAATGTCTCTTACTCTTTCATAGGAGATCTTAAAGGCCCTAATTCCCCCAAAGTTTTGGGAGAAGGATTCAGATAGTGTGTTGGAATCCATTTATACCATGGACAAAATATACAATAGGCCCATCTTGAATGCATAAATTGATAAGGATGAAAATGATGATCTCGAATTCTGAGCTCGACATATGGTCAGGAAAACAAAGGCATGGATTAAGAGGCCCTATTAGATGGATCCCATTCCTGTAAAGACATTGATGGATCCACCCAGGAAGGTGGATAATAAATGGGGAGAGAAATATACTATACCACAGTACAATAAGGCCCCACCATAGAAGTCGGGGACAATGTATGGCCATGAATGTACAATAGAGTATGGCTCCAATTATAGGCATAAATCTCCCAAGATTGGGATGGCAGGATAGATAGATCCCCCAGTTGGATCATCACAGGCCACACAAGATGAAGGTCCTTCCACTTCTGGTCAATCTCCCCCTACCATGGGAGAAGGAAAGAAAGTGTATAAAAGGAGGAGAGCTTCTGCGTTTCCATGACTAGAAACCTTACAAGAGGAGTCAGAAGAAGAAGAAGACATACCTATGATTAAAAGGACCATGTTACAGGAAGCCTCTTAGAAGAGGAAAGAAAAGGATAATACAAGGAAACACGTGGAAAATCCAAAAGAATAGGACAACCCTCTGGATGCCTCAGGTTCATATGAGCTCCAAATCTTTGATTTTGAAGGGCTAGAAGGCTTTGCAGACCAGAGATATGATACATCTAACTAATCAAAAGGATTTAACATGGGAGAACCAAAACTCATCCAACCCAAAGTAATCCTCATTCCACCTCTGCCCTAATTCACCAATCTCACACTAAACATGTCGATCATAGGGATGAGCTCTAACACTGGCCAAGGGCCTGAAACTCAAGATGCCATAGTGGCCCAAAAAATAATAGGAGATAAAGCTATAGGAGAGAGTTCCACTTCTACTACACCACCTCACATTCCTATTCCACCAACCTCTCTCTTGCCTCCAATTCCAACTCCACCACCTTCTCTCCCAACTCCCATTGGAGATTTAGTTCAGGCAGCTAGTTGATTGTATGTTTGTCATTGATGACAACATATAATATACAACAGTGTTCTATATGTACTTATCAAAATGATGATATCAAGCCTTGCATGGTTATATTCATGTTGTAGACATGTTTTTGATGTCTTGTTCATACACACAGATTTAGATATGAAGTTTTAGTTATGTTGTGCAATTTTGTTATGTGGCAGTTACAGTTTCTAGAGTTTGTCTATACAAAGCCGACGTATTGCATTGGTTCTTGAGTTGCACCTATCTTCAGGATATGCATGTGTATATTCAAGATTAGTTATGAGTTAAAGATATTTATCCAAAGGTGCCAAATGTGTTTCAACAAGATTGCAAAGTTAGAGTTAATTTGGTGAGGCCGACTTAGTGAAGCATCGCGTCTATTCAGTTTATATTGCGCAGTTGTAATTATGCTTGTATGATTAGTAAAGCCGACAAGTATGTTATGAAGAGTTGTCTAACAGGTCCCTCAATCTCATACTTTGAGGAAGATACTTATAGAAAGTCATTTATGAAATTCTAAGTGTGAATGAGAAGATAAGAGACAAAAAATGTACAAAGTAGAATATCAGATGTGTTTCATTCATCAAGGATCTATGTGAAGAAGAAGTGAAAGATTACAATACACTGGAACTAATCAACACAACAGGTCTACTCTATAGTTCATCATTAGATATAGTGCATATCTATTCTACAAAAGGTTGTAGCCTTCACCATTGAAGTAGTGAGCTTTTGGATAGTGAGTCCTCACCCTTAACCGGGTTATTTGTAAAAGACTCGTAACAGGGTCAGACCCTTAACCAGGTCACTATACTTATTGCATTGTAAAGAAAAACTCCTAACAGGGTTGCAAGATCTTCTAACAGGGATTATTATAAACAAGTATAGTTCATTGTGGGTGTTAATTCCCACCAAGGTTTTTACCATTTGGTTTCCCCGTAACCAAATTGTGGTGTTGTCTATTGTGTTATCTGAATGTGCATTTACTTTATTGTATTCTAGAGTTAATAAGGAAAATAATTTAATTAGCTGATAATTGATTCACACCCCCCCTCTCAGTTATCCTTTGGGACTATTCTAACAACTCCAATGCCAACTCCTCCCCCTTCAACTTCTACTCTCCCACCTCCCATTCCAAATCTTCCTACTCCTACTCCACCACCCACAGTGAAAACACCTACTCCACCACCATAATTACCTTTACCTTGATTCATCATGACTCCCCAGGGGTCAGCAAGCATAGAAGCCATGTCACTCTTCGAAACCACATTGGCGGCCATGACTAGCATTAATGTAGAAGTGTTGATCAGTTCCTTAGGGGATGAAGGCCAAGGTAAGGATGGAAAAGATAGGGTAGTAGAAGAAGAGAATGGAAAATAAGGGAAGAAAGAAGGAGAAGGCCATGAAGAAGAAATTATTAAAAGACAAGGTGGGAAATAAGGTGAACATGTGAAAGATTTAGGAGAAGAGGTGACCCCCAAATCGTAAAACTTGGCTTCAGTTCTCCACATTTCTCCATATGAGCCAGTCACCACCTTTAGTAAACCTACTTAGTTTACTAAAGAGATTCAGTCTCAAAAAAGGACCTACAATGATGAAGAGGAAGGAGAAGACACAAGTATGGTATCCTTGGGGGAAGCCTTCCATCAGACAGAGGCCAACATACCAGCCAGGACCATTTCTTACGTCACCTAAGACACTAGAGGTCGCTGGAAAGCATAGGTGGTAGTTCCCTCTACTAGCACCCCTAAAGCAAAGATAACCCCTGCAGATTATACATTTGAGGAGGTGTATTTAGGAGAGTCTACTAGAGAAGGGAGCAAGACATTGGCAGCCCTAGGGATTAAAAATGATCTAGGATTCATGAGAAAGGATGAGGAAACCATCAAGCCCTTAACAGAGCAGAATGAGGCTCTGAAAAAGTTTATTCATAAAATGGTGGGTCCCATTGACCCAATTTTCCTGGAGGCCTCATTATAGGACATGTTGGAAAAGAGAGCCATTCCATACTTATCGAAAGGTTGGACCCCTTCTTTCATCCAAGAAAGTGCGGATAGGAAGAATGATCTTGAGTAATATGGAGAAGAGGTTATTAGGATCATATTTAGACCTTATAGAGTCATCCTGATTGAGGCCACAAAATTGATTGACCTAATGGAGAATTAGGAGGGACTGAATTCTAAAGGAAATAAATGGAAGGATATCCTCCAAGACCTAAAAGTTATCAAGAATAAATGCTTCCAGATCTTGGTTAATATTTATGAAGGAGACAAGATAGACAACTTTAGGACCTAGATCAACAACATATCCAAAATAGTTAAGGTCTACAAAAAATATCTAGCTCGTATAATGGAGAAACAAAAGGAGGTCATGGATTGGGTAGAAGAAATAAAAATTTTCTTCATAGGGATTTGTTTAGAATTTTACATGGATCGACAGAAACAAAGCCTACGCCCGACCAAATGAGTAATACAATAGTTCAAATATATCTTGGCAAGTGTTAGCACCAAAGAGGCCCTGCACCAATTGTTCTATTCGAAAGAAGACATTTAGAAGATGTCTGAACATGAAGAAGAGATCAAGTTCTTTTCTTCTGAATTGACCACTTTTAGAGAGAAGCAAGAACAAAGGATTAAAAAGGTCAAGAGGAAGGAGATAAATTATGAGGAAGTTTAGGAGATCATGGAAAGGCTCCAAGCTGCCCATTCGGAGGTGTTTCCAAACTGACTCCTCAGATTCCTGTTGCCCAAATTTTCCATTCCTATACAATTTGGCCATCCTCTGTGTTTTCTCGCCCAAAAATGACTAAGCCCTTTTCAAAATCTTCTTTTTATGTCTTATCACGCAGTCATGATCCATGTAAGTCAATATCCTTAAGTTGCTCGACTGCGCGACGAGTTGTTCAAGTGGTCCTCACGCAATCGTGAGCTATCTGTGTCAGTTCATTCAAGCTGTGTGACTGAGCGGGTCAGTGTTTCAAAGATGCATCGCGCAGTCGCAATGTTTATTCCAGGTAGGGTTTGCAGCTCGCGAGTGCGCAACCAAAGGAAAGGATATGCTCATCGCTCACTCACTGCAAAAGTTGAAGTATAGAATACGGTCTGCGGGTCTGCGACAAGCTGGAAGAGGAAAATTATCGCGCACTCGCTGATCAAAAGGGACGAGAGAAAAGAGGCCCGTGACTGTGCGATGAAGTAAAAAATAGAGGTCGTCGCTCGGTCGCTGATCAGATTTGAATTATAAAAAATAGATCACGAGTGCGCGACGAGCAAAAAAAGTGGCTCATTGCTCAGTCGCTGCAGTTGTCAAGTGAAAGAGAAAGGGGTTGTGAGTGTGCGACTGAGGAAAAAAGTTTCTTGTCGCTCAGTCGCTGATCGAAAGGGAGAAATAGAAAGCAGGTTGCGGGTGTGCGACGAGCCGAAGGATAATGTCATCGCGCACTCGCCGAGTAGAAAAAATGAAGATGATATAAGTCGCGAGTATGCGATGAGCAAAGAGGAAAAGTCATCGCTCAGTCGTCGATGGATAAAAGGCAAACAGAATGCTGCTCGTGACCTTGCAATGAGTAGAAGCGGGACCCATCGCTCAGTCGCAGGGAATAAGGATAAGTCAAAGATCAACCTGCGAGTGTGCGACTGAAGAAAAAAAGGAAGGTGTCGCGTAGTCACCGAGCAGTTTGGAACAAAGAAAAGGAGCTTGCAAGTGCGCGACGAGCAGAAAGTAAGGCCTCGTCGCTCACTCACCGAGCAATGAATACAAAAGAATGGGGCCCACCTTCAGTCGCTTGATCGCGTGAAGAGTTCAACAGTTGATAAAATGTTTTCCGACTTGGCTACCATCCCTTGGTCTCCTTATCGCCAGAACAGATGATGACTCAGTTTCCTCAGTGTACAACAGATGGACCAGTAGCCGTGTGACAGGTGGCATATGGCAGGTGGATGTGGGTCCTCAGTCGGGTGATCGCCAGACAGAGGAAATGGATCACGCGACTTCAAGACTAAGTGTTCTTTCCCTTCAGTCGCGGGATCACTGAACATTTTAAGGGCACGGTCTTTTATTCAATGATTAAGCGACAGCCGTCCGATGCAAAGCTCAGAAGATCCAATGGTAGTCGCCAGGTCTGGTGATGAAAGTGCCTTACGTGAAAAGTACTCCCGACTCAGCACCTTGGGGTAGTCGGGATGTCGCTAGAAAGGTCAAAGGGGCTCAGACATTGGATCACACGACTTGGTGACTAAGCTTTGTCGCGTGATCTCGAGACAAAAAGATAGCATCTGGCGATTAGGCAACAAGCCGTGACGGTCAGAGGTAGCCGTTGGTCGCTAGGTCGCAGGACTTTGAATTTAAAGTTCTGGCGGCAAGATGACAGGGGAGAACGCTCGGCAGCCTTGGTTTCTGTTTACTCATGTTCCAGATTTGATCAGAGTATGCTAATTATAGGATTATGCAAGGAGCAGTCGGCTGATCTCTGATTAGATCTGTTTCAATATCAGTAAAGGAAAGAGAATGCTAGAAAGATCAGATCTTCTCGAAGGGAAAGAATCAGATATTTTGCAGAAGATCAGATTTTGAAGAGATCAGAGCATACAGTTGATAAGTCTGTAGAACAGTTATTGAGTTTCAAAGACTTTTCGCAACTCTTCTAGAGGGATATGACCGCTTCTGCAGAAGAACATTTATGTTGATGATTTTCAGAGGTAAGCGGTGGCTAGACAAGAAAAGTTTTGATCAGGAAGTTTTTGCTAAAATGTAGTTGGCTTTGAAGTTGTATAAATATGAGTTGAAGACGCATCTTGTAAGAGGTGAAAAGAATGTAGAAGGCATGCTTTGTTAGCAACTTTATGATACTTGTAGTATTTTTGCTCCTGTGTCTAATTCTTTCATCCATCTACTTCTCTTCTGGTTCTATGATAGCTTGTTGTTATCGTAATTACCTTGTGCCTCGTTTTGTGTAATTCATGTTTACCCTCTTTTGCAATCAATAACTGTGTAGATGTTTTACCCCTTATTGATCAAGATGATTCTGGTTCATTGTGTGT
>MU225395.1:900732-923830 GCA_018584345.1 Thuja plicata | reverse complement strand
ATATATATGGAGATCTTTTGTAGAGAGAATATATAGATGTGATAGATTAATGTATTGATGGATATGTGATTTGTATGAGATACGAATGGTAGAGCAGAGGATTGACAGAGATCATTGAAGAACTATGACTAGAACTATCTAATCGTTGAAGATGCTTCTTTTGTTCATGATTGAGAACATTTTATAACAAAAGTATTATTATAATAGTTGTAAGCTTAGTTGGCCTCTAACAGGGTGTTTTATACCTTTAACAAGGTTGTTATGCCTTTAACAAGGAAATGTGCTATGTAATATTCAGCTCCTAACAGGGCTAGGTCTCCTAATAGGGACACTATACTTTAGTACATGCTTATGGGTACCATCCCCACTGGGGTTTTCCCTTGGCCATGGTTTCCTCAACAAAAAATAATGGTGTTATGAGTTCTGTGTTATTTTCTTATGTACTTTTGATTACAATATGCTTATGCTTTATGTGGAATTGGTTAAAGGTTTATTTTAAGTGTTGTACTACTAATTCACCCCCCTCTCAGTATTACTTAATCCTAAAAATTGGTATAAGAGATTTTGGCCCTTGGAGAGAAAGCTTAACAGCTTAAGAGAGATCATAATGGATTCACATAATTTGCAAGAGAACTTTGAAGCTGCACTTGAAGACCTTGATAAAGCTAAAGCTGAGAATGGATACTTGAGATTCAATTTAAGGAGAACAGATGGATTCATCAAGAAATTGAAAGAACAACTTGAAATTTCTAGAAATCAGAGACAAGATCTTGTGGTTGAGATAAAAGAAGACTCAGACAATGATAATTTAGATCAGATAAAGCGAATGACACTTTGAAGCTAGAGAATGAAGAAATGACTAAAGAAATTCAACAAGAAAAAGATGCTAAAAACAAGATTGAAGAAGCTTTGAAAAATGCAAATGTTTTGATGGAACAAATGAAGAATGAGTCTAACCATTACAAGAACAAGTATCTAGAATTGGAGAAATACAATCAGATCATAAAAGGTGAACTTATTGAGACAAAGAAACACATTGAGAAACTACACATGAGCATTGACTTGATCGATGAACAAAGAGATAGAAAGAAACCTAAAGGAGATATGACTAGTATTGGCTTCAATGAAGCTAAATGTTCTAAGAATCAAGAAGAGAAAAAAGATGTTAAGATTGATACAGAAAAAAATACTCTTGAAGAACCTAAATAGAAGATTAGACCTTTCAGAGGTAGATGTTTTGGTTGTAACAAGTTTAGACACATGAAAAGAGATTTCATAGGTAATTCCCCTTTTAAAACTTTTCCTATTTATTGTTTTAACTATAATGTATATGGGCACAAGAAAGCAGAATATAGGAAACTCAATCAATCTGGATATAGACAAGACAATAGAGAACATACAATGAAACCTACATGTTACAGATGTAATAATTTTGGACACATTGTGAAGTTTTGTAAGTTACAAGTAAATTAGGACATAAGACCTCCTACATGTTACAAATGCAACAATCCAGGCCATGTAGCAAAGTTTTGCAGGTATAATGGAGTAAATAATAGAAGAGTACCACCTCCTATGAACACAAAGGAGAATGAAAATGATACTGGTAAGAGTGTTGCAGAAATAAAGAATGATTTTGATAGTTGTTTGAAGAAATAAGAGTATAATAATAATGGAAATATATGGAAAATCAAAGAGACAAGTGAGATATTGATCCAGGGAGAGACAGTAGATGTTACTGGATCTTCGGCTGATGTTAACAAAGTAGAATCAACGTAATTGGTTGAGCATGGCCTTAGGGGGAGCATTGAATGAAGATATAAGAATATATCCCACCCTTGAATATGTGGATTGAGCTCTAGTGAGCTTAGGTGTGATATTGGCCAACATCATGTAATGTATATCTTAGAGTGCAACATCGGACGATGCATATATTGTGATTGCGAGATTTATAAAACTGGACAACATTGGGTAATGTGAGATTTTAATAACTTAACATTGTATAAAGCACCTAATGGATATCTATTTCCTTACCAGTTGACAAGAAACTACCTAAGGAGATCAGAGAGAAGAGAGATTCAAACTATCTAGCAATTACCTTGCGTGATCGATCGAAGTGAATACTTGGAATTTAGCGTGTAAAAGGTATTTACATCATCTACTTATAAGAAGCTATGGATGCACCCTTGGTATATGATTTTGTGGATAGACCTAGGTATAAGTTCAACAAACATCCTTTCAAATATTGTGAATAAGACCCTGAAGGAGAATTTTCCCAGACACCTCAAGATGTCTTGGATGTAGAAGACATTAGGGAATACATTCATTGCAAGTATGACATACTGGGAATCGATGAATTTTCTACTGAAATGGAGTACATAACTGATAGTGGAATTATGAGAGATTAATTCAAACATGTTGATAAGTTAAACATTATGAAAATTATGGACTTATACAAATTCAGCGAAGACGAATGGTTTAAGATATTACTGAGTAGATTTCATGATCAATTTGTTTGGATAGGTGAACAACTGATGAAAATTTGTAGTCAATTGATACATGATATTATTGGACTAGATAATACTAGAATCATCCATGTAGAAGAGAAGCATGTTAAGAAGCAAGTTGAAACCCTAACACACTCAAAATGGGATAGGCGAGCTATGATAATGAATGACATTTATGTACAGGATGTGTGATTGATTTCAATGATACTTGGTTAAAAATTCTACTATAGTAGTAGACCTAATTTAGTATCTACTAGAGTCATTATGATGGCTTACAGAATGGTGAAAGAAAATTCTAAATATAACCTATGCGAATTTTTGGCACAATAGTTTTTGGAGAATGTGAAGTTGACAAAGAAACAAAAATCCAAAACCTTCATATTTGGTTCACTACTAGTGCACATGTACATTCATATTGAGCAAAGATTTCCAGGAATGCATCCTAGTGGTTGGAGAAAAGGGATACCTACTGGCATTTAGATTTCTGACAGTTATCGAAGATAGAACAACACATGGGTTGATGGAGAACTATTTGGTATGATTAAGATTCTTCAGAGACTGATGAAAGAAAGATACACGATTCCTAAAAACTTAGTTGAAAAGTATAAGGATACAATCTGTTTCATGGTTGAAACTGATTGTGTATGCTTTGAGGAAGTTGTTCCAAGGAAGAAATGGTGTTATACTATGGGATATGAAGTGAGTTTAGAAGTTCTAACTATGCAGATCAAACATGTTCTAGCATATGAAGTAGATACATCTAAGGAGAGATGGGGTACTTGTGAAGAAAAATCAGCTAAAGTGAGAGAAGAATAAACCAAAGGATTGAGGAAAGGAAAGTGGAAAATAATATTCATGAATGTGGAGTTAAGGAAGGATTGACTGAGGAAGAGTTGAAGGAAGTGAAGAGGAAATTAGGAGAACATTCTTCTGGATTGTCAAGTACTTCAGCCCTTCCACATCCTAATGTTGTGATGATAGCTACTGCACCTACTACTATTATTGATGTAGCCACCCCTTCATCATCTTTGAAGACCTCGTAGGAAGAAAAATTGGTTCCTAAAGTGAACACTAGATCCTCCAAATAGAATTCACCACCTAAAGAACATAGGATTGAGAGAGAAGAGAAGAAAGCTAAAAGTGATAGACAAGTATGGAAACCAGACTTGAAGATGATTGAGAAAAGAGCTATTCAGCAAGGAAATTAAGTTACAATAAAAAAGTACTATGAAAAGTATGGGGAAGCTGATAAACTTATGATTGAAGATATTGAAGTAAATCATTTACTTGTTTTCAAGAAAAATCTGTTGGAGATTGAGGGCAGTGTACTTGAAGAGTTGTATGGTAGACTGGAAATAAGAAAACAACTAGCACACATTGAAGATGAGACTATTAGGAGTCAAGTAATTGATAAAAGTTACCTATAATTTCCATGCAAGAGAGAGATAAATTACTTGGTGAATTGAAACCTTTATTGAGGACCAAGGAAAGGTTAGTGAAAATTATGGCAAGAAAGTATGAAGATCTTACTGAAGAGACTAAGAGAGAAATAGATCAAATACTTATGATAAATATTCCTGAGAAGACTTCACCTCCTAAAACTACAATGCCCACACCCTTGGGGGATGGGAGAGAGTTCCAAAACAACTGAGGCAAGTGTTGAGAGAAGAGAAGATGACATGCAACTAGATTTCTATGTTTCTGGTGTGCTTGTGACACTTGACACTTCTCATGATGAGAAGGACCCATTTGAAGGAAAATTTGATAGTATAATGGTTGAGGATGGAGGAGAAAAAGAGGAAGAACAAAAAGAGGAAGTACAAAAATAAATGGAGCACAAAGATGAAGAAGAAAAAGTTGAAGACAAAACCAAAATTGACACATCTTCTATCTTATTTTTGGCAAGTAAAGAAAAACCTATAGATGTTGATGTTGATCACATGGATGAGGATGAGTAGGTGATTTTAACATTCACCACACTCACTAAAGTAAAGGAGAGATCTAAGAAGAAAAGTGACAAGAAGACTAAGGTAATGTTTAGAGAAATTGATACTATGAACAAATTTCTTCCAGTACCTATTGTTTTCCAGATCAGAGAGGATATAGATAACTTGAAGATGACACTTGATGAGTTTGATGGTCACTATGAGAATCTAGTGAAGATTGCAGAAGAAAAGGAAGAGAAGAGCTACTTGGAGAAGAAACTAATTCAATTTTTCCAGTCTATTTCATGGGACTTAGGCATTCTAAGATATGTTACTGAAAAAGATAAGAGTTGTGTTAGACATGGAAGGAAACTATTCATCTATTTCATGAACCCAATCAAACATATTCATAACATTGAAGAAATTATTGCTAAGGACATGGAAAACTTGAATAGTATGATGGAAATTTGTGAGACATCCTCACAAAATGTAATGGAAATGGACAAAGAAGTAACAAGGATTTTGGATAAGATGAATGTGTTGGATATAGAGAAAGGGAGAGTCATGACAAGGTTTTGTTTTTTGAAGAGTTTAATCACTCCTAAGCTATCAATTATTGAAATTCACTTATCTGACAAGGAGAAGATTGCAAAAGCATTAAAAAACTCTATGCCCAAATAATTGAAAGTAGTAGAGACAACATCATATTCACTGAATGGAATAATTCATCTTAGTCAGGTATTGGTTAAGTCATGGAGTGCAGAAGTGAAGATCTTGGAAGAATTTTTTCAAGATATTCTGAAAATGGTGAGCAAGCACTAGTTGTATTTAATTTTTATGCACCTTTGTCATTTTTTTCAAAGGGGGGAGAAGAGAGAAGGAAAAATGAATACGAAAAAAGAGAGAATAAGTAAAATGAATATGGGAGAAGAAGAAGAAATGAAGAAGAGACAATTTTTGCTTTTATTGGAACACTTAGTCATTTTTTTGTTAAGTGTTGCGATCAATGCCAAAGGGAGAGATTGTTGGAAAGTGATAAATTTTGTATGTGTTAAATTAATTTTTGGTTTTAATTTATGGAAACACATCTATCATATTGATCGTTTGATTTGAAATTAAGTTTTGGTTATTTAAATTTTGGAATCAACTAAGTATAGAAGCAGAAATACAGAGGTATTTTGGGTATCGAAGATCAAGATCGATGAGTTATGAAAAGTGAGATTAGAGGGAGATACTATGGGGTATGTACAACCTAAATCTCAGATTTATTTGATTTTGGTGATGATTACAAAGAGTTAAAGAGAATTGAAGACAGGCGACAACAACACAACAGTGATACAGAGTAGTTGAACTGAAGCGATGATTTGGGGAGTATGACATGGACTCCTGGAAAGATAAGTTAGTTTATGGTTGTGGATAATCTATATTTTGATTATGTAAGAGCACCGACTATGTATTTGATATTTTCATTATTAATTTTATTCTATATTGAGAGACGACTATGTAATATTCGGTTAAGATAGCCAACTTGGTAAAGAGAAAAGATATATATATATATATATATATATATATATATATATATATATATATATNAAGAGAAAAGATATATATATATATATATATATATATATATATATATATATATAGATATTTTCTAGAGAGAATATATAGATGTGATAGATGGATGTATTGATGGATATGTGATGTGCATGAGATGCCAATGGCAGAGTAGAGGATTGATAGAGATCATTGAAGAACTATGACTATCTAAGCATTGAAGATGCTTGTTTTGTTCATGAATGAGAACACTTTGTAATAGAAGTATTATTGTAAGAATTGTAAGCTCATTTGGCCCCTAATAGGGTGTTGTATACCTTTACTAGGGTTTTTTTTTACTTTAACAAGGAAATGTATTATGTAATATTCAGCTCCTAACAGGGCTAGGTCTCCTAATAGGGACATATCCTTTAGTACATTCTTGTGGGTACCATCCCCACTGGGGTTTTCCCTTAGCTAGGGTTTTCTCAACAACAATTAATGGTGTTATGAGTTCTATGTTATTTTCTTATGTTCTTTTGATTATAGTATGCTTATGGTTTATGTGGAATTGTTTTAAAGTTTATTTTAAGTGTTGTAATATTGATTCACCCCCCTCTTAGTATTAATTAATCCTAACATGATTCCCAAATGATGTCCTTCTTGGATGGCTATTCATGATACAACCAAGTAATGGTGCAAGAGGAAGACAGATTAAAGATGACACTCACCACCAAATGGGGGACATTCTCCTATCAACGGATTCCCTTTGGCTTAATCAATGCTAGGATACTTTCCAAAGAGAAATGGACATTGCCTTCAAATGGATATTCGGAAAATATATCGTCATCTACATGGATGATCTGACTGTTTCTTAAAAACAATGAGAAAATCATATAAGAGATTTAATAAGGAAGGTCCTCCAAAGATGCAGGAAATATGAGATTTCCCTAAATCTTAAAAAATGTGTATTCAGGGTGATAGAGGGAAAGTTGCTTGGACACATAATCTTAGAAACAAAAATAGTAATTGACCCTGATCAGGTCCAAGCCATTCTCAAACTAATACCACCTCATAGTTGCAAAGAGTTGAATTCTTTCTTCGGGAATATCAACTTCGTAAGGAAGTTCATTAGCAGTTTAGCCGAGATAGTAAAACCACTCAACGAAATGCTAAAGAAGGATGATAAAATTGAGTGGAATCCCCTAGTAAGGAATTCATTTGAAGAAATCAAGAACGCCATTTCCATAACCCCTATCCTCGTCAATCTTAATTACACTATTCCCTTCAAAGTGTATTCTTTCGCATAAGAACATTCTTGTGCCGACATCCTCACACAAAAGAAAGATGGGGATAGTGAGAGACCAATAGATTTCATGAGTTTCCCTCTTAAGAATGCTTAATTCAGGTACCCCAACCTAGACAAATGATCTTTTGCATTTGTCAAAGTGGTAAAGAAATTTTGATACTACATCTTGAGGAGCAAAGTCTTCGGGATAGTCCCAATAAAATCTTTTCTGATGTAAAATGAGCTAGGAGAGAGAAGAGGAAAATGGATGGCCACCTTGTAAGAGTTTAACCTAGAAATATAGCCATTGAAACTAGTAAGAGGCCAAGGCCTCACAAAACTAATCTCTGAAGTGGAAGAAGCTCTAGTATGACAAACTTACATCGATCAAGGTGTGATCACTGATATATGGTATCAAGATGTGGTATAATACCTACTACAGAATCACTACCTAGAGGGGATGAATAGCTCATAGAGAAGGGCTTTGAATATAAAAATAATCTCCTACATGTTTAAGAATGCTCAGATGTATAAACACAATTATGAGGGTCTATACATGAAGTGCCTGGATAGGCTCAAAGAGAAGCAAGTCCTAGAAGATTTTCATGACAGATACATGACAGGACACAGTTCATCTAAGGCGACCGCCCACCAAATCCTAAGGGATGGATATTTTTGGCCAAAATTGTTCAAAGACACTAGAGAACACATGATATCATTCCAAACTTTCCAAACAAGTGTAACCTGAGAGAGAAATTAGGCAATGCCCTTACAGTTAGTTTATGAGGTACATCTGTTCACCCAATGGAGCTTAGATTTTTTTGGAGTTATTAAACCCCTTAATTTGCAAGAAAAAAGTTCATTCTAATGACTACCAATTATTTCACATGCTGGACAGAGGCCCAAGCACTGAAGAATTGCACCACGGAGGTAGTAACCTAGTTCCTAGAGGAGCACATCATAACTAGGTTTGGAATGTCATTCTATCTAGTATGTGACAATTCTCCTTCTTTCTCATCTACATCACTCATGAAATGGGCATTTGGAAACTAGGTAATCCTCAAATTCTCTTCCAATTATTATCCACAAGGAAATGGTGTAGCAGAGTCTACCAACAAGAAATTGATGATAATGATTAAACATCTCCTCGACGACAATCCTTGGGATTGACACATACAAAAAAACTATTCCCTGTGGATAGACTAAGTGAGGATCAAGAAATATTTGGGGACATCCCCATACCAATTGCTTTATGACTTGCAATCGGTCTTCCCTATGAACTTGAAAATCACAATCTTAAGATTTATGGACCAATACGTGGGAGGCAAAGATAGATTACAAGTTAGACTCATGAAACTCCACAACCTAGAGGAAAAAAGAACCTTGGCCCTAGAGCACGTATCAAAGAACCAGGCCATCATCAAGCAGTGGTTAGACAAGATAGACACCATTAAATCCTTCAGGATCTCTGACCTTGTCCTCATGTGGGATAAGGTGAAGGAAAAGCCGGTAGCCACACCAAATTTCAAAAATTATGGACATGCCCCTATCAGATATTAGAGATCTTGGGGGAGAACACTTTTAGGATCAGAACCTTAAATGGAGAGTTGAATCCATTTCTATTCAATGGTAAATTCCTCAAACATTACTTTTGATCGTAAGAGGGGCTGCCTTCCATCCCTTGTATCATAGTTCTTTTTGTTTTCTTTGTTTTTATTTCTTTTGGTCTTTCATTTTCTTCATTGTCAGTCCTTTTCTTCCATCTGTGGTTGCTCCCCTTTTGTCAGGGCTTGTTTTTATTCGGTTCAAGTGTGTCTTGGGTTCATTCCAAGTGGTTCCTAAAATTGGAGTAGAGGTATTTCTTAGTCAAATTCTCTAAAGAAACATGCAACACAAAGAACACTCCAAAAAAAAAGTTGTGGCATCCATCACTGAAAAACATGAAGATGTTCAAAGCTCAGTCATCCTAATCACAAAACACATTAAGAGATGACACCCAAGAGCATTGGTTTCCCGAGAATTTTTTAGTTGTGACCAGCATTAGTGCGTGGATTTGGGTAGCCACTGATCCCAGAACCCAAGTCTGAATAAATGCAAAGGAAGGAGCTAAAGAAAAAAAGATGAAGAAAGAGAGAAACGAGAAAACAAAACAAAAGTGGCCCAAAGAGGTCACAAGTGTGAAATCTAAGTAGCATAGCCTAATCGCTTCTCAGATTGATCAAAGAAGAAAAAATGAACCTAAACATATAGAATTACATACATCAAGAGCCTGATACATCTTAGTATACAAAATAGCCAAGGGTGACTATAACAACCTATACCCAGGCTCTGGACACCCAGCCTACAGTAGAGAAAGGCTATAGTTGGGATTCATGAAAAAATTTGTCGGGGCTATGGACACCTGACTGGTAGAAAATCTCTATCCAAGAAGCCTTTGTCTACATGGAAAAGGTTGGGAATAGCTGAAAAACATTCTGGCTGCCATAATCAAAGGTCAAGGAATGAACACACGTGAGCACACACTAGGATACCAGCTGAAAAATTCAAACATAAAGTCATTGAAAGATAGTCAACATAGACATCTCTTGGTTTTTTATTCTATTGCAGAGTTACAATCCATAAGAGTCTTGATGATGAAGAAATGCCTCAATCATTCCTCCTTTTGTCGGGGCTATTTGTTGTGTATCCACAACACACGCCCCATTTTGGTCCTCTGACCATGGGTATCCCCCTTATTTTATTTTATTTTTTGGGGGTGGGTTTGAGTCTACTCCTCTCCCTGTTCCTTGAACTAGGTATTTTGAGGAGGAAGTTGAGGGAAAATAAGGCATTTTTGGCCTTTTTTCCCTTTCAGCATTTCAGAGGACCTAGAGTCCTCTAAAATGCCAAGATGGCCAAAAGGCTGAGCTCACCCCATTCGGTATTTTGGCCTCCAAAACATTGAAAATGTTGAAGGATAAAACTTTTGGACCTTTCAATTTTTTAGACACTGAAACACCAAAAGGGGGAATGAGGTCACCTGACATTCGATGTTTCATCCTCCGAAGTGCCAAAACTGGGTGACATCACCCCATGGTATATTTAAGTGGCACAAGCCCTAAGTAGTCCTCACTTTGCATTTTTTTGTCTTCTGAGTTTTTTTCTCCCTCGCGCGCTCGTTGTTCCTTCTCGCCTCCTCACTCAGTCATTTTGACTTGCTCCCCGCCCTCAAATCTCACAATTTTTGTCTTCCCTTCTAATGTTTGACAGGTAGGGTTCCCATCTCCCTTTCATTTCATTTTGTTTTTTTGTTTTTTTGGGTCATTTTAGGGTTATTTTTTTGGTCGTGTTGCATTTTCCTCCCCAAGTGCCTAGGGTTTGCACCCTTTGGCTTGTGGAGGAGGCACTCTCCTATTTTTTAGTTTTTTCTTTTGTTTTTGTTAGCCTTAGGGTTTCTTGTCGTGACCTAGCCGTAGGTTTTTGGCCTTCAAAAGGCTAAAAAATTTCCCTCTTGGGCTGGGTTTCACCCAAGTTCCTCTCGCACCTTTGGCCTTTTTGGCATTTTGAGCCTCTAAAACATCCAAAACCCTGACAAGTCTGTGTGACTGAAGATAGGGTCTTCTCTCTAAAGGTTTCATACTTTCAGAGTTTGAGACTTTGTTTGGACATTCGCACCCAAAATACCAAGAGTGTTTTCCTTCAAAGCTTTCTCTTTCACATTTTTGGCATTTTTGGACCCTAACCCAATTTTCGGCGTCTGAAATCCCAAAAGGCTGAAAGTGCAAAATCTACATTTATGGCTACTTAAGAGCCTCTACTTCTATTTTCTTAAGTTAGTTTGTCATCCTTTCCTATTTTTTTAGTCTTGTTTTGAATAAAAGATACTGATATTTGAATATTTCTCATAGGAATTACTAAGAAATGAACAAGATCCCTGATGAAGTACCTTTACAAGGGGAATCAGCCCCCTTTAAAGATCAAGGACAAATATGCAGAGATCACCGATACTAATAGTGGGAATGTGGACTGGGATGAGTTCCTGGTGAGGTGTTCCCAACTAGTGAGAAGTTTCAAAGACTGCACCTCCATGGTCTATTCGGGCCTAGTCAATGCAACAACCCATCCAGTGGCTGTCATGTCTTTAGAGCTGATAATGACCTTAGAAAACCACTACATCTCAGATGAAAGGGTAGTGAAAAATATAGATGGACAGGTGATTATAGACATAAGACCAGAAAATATAGAAGAGTTCTTCTACCTCCTGAACAGTGTAGATAAATTCTATTACTTCTTCATAGAAAAGGGCCTCAGGTGGTTCAGGAAAAAATGTGAAGAGGCATATGAGATTGCAAATAGGGAGTATCTTAAGCAACCTCTTCCAAAGACTAAACTAGACAAGATAGACCTTAGAAGAGGATATCTAAGAGATGACATCCAGGCAGTAGTAACACTTTTAAGCTGAGTGTATGGACTACCTTAGTCCATCCAACTCAAGGAATAGATGATCCTATTGATATAAAAGATCAAGAACCACAAGGCCAGGTTTGATTGGGCCACCATTATCAGTGATAGGCTGGACGAGAAAATGACTGTGGTGAAACATAATCCAAAATTCTAAATGAGTACATACATTGTGTACTTGTTAGCCACACAGGAAGACTATCTAGGACTCACCAAAAGGGGGAATATTAATGATCAGAATGCATGGCCCCATATTGTATATCAACAACAAGTGAAAATGGAAAATATGCCAGAAGATAGCCCAGACTATAGGATAGTAAATCATGCTTTGATCTTCGCAATCATCCGATCCATTGGAAGTGATTTTGCGAAGAGAATGTCAGAAGAAGAAGATGCCAAAGTAAGGGCCATTGGGGCCTATTACATATAATTTAGGAAATTTATATACATCTAGGTGGTAGGTTCTACCTTGAAACCAAAGAAGTTTCCCAAGTACCCATCTGACTGGGTAATTATTCTAGAAATGGCCAGGTAGCTCGCAGATGCTTACAAACACATAAAGTATAAAAATAAGCATTTTTGCAATTTCCCTATCCTCCTAGGCCCATACAATCTCCAAGACATTAAACTTTGCAAGTCCTTAGCCTTTGATTGGGATGAGTGCCCACTTTAACTATATAAAATAGTCAGGCCCCAATTTGATTCGATAGGTACATACAACCACATCATTGGCAAATTCTATATCCATGAGCCACACCTTGAAGATCACTGGATAAACTGTGTGGATGATCACGAGGTCTGAATCAGGGACTATTATAGAATGTATCTTACTCTTGCATAGGAGACCCTGAAGGCCCCAATTCTGCTAAAGTTTTGGGAGAAGGATTTAGATAATGTGTTGGAATCCATTTATACTGTGGACAAGATATATAATAGGCCCATCCTGAATGCATAAATTTATAAGGATGAAAATGATGATATCGAGTTATAAGCTTGACATGTGGTTAGGACAACAAAGGCGTGGATTAAAAGGCCCTATCAAATGGATCCCATTCCTATAAAGACATTTATGGATCCACCTAGGAAGGCGAATAAGAAATAGGGAGAGAATCTATTGTATCACAGTACAAGAAGGCCCCACCATAGAAGCCAGGGATAGTATATGGCCATGAACGTGTAGTAGAATGTGGTTCAAATCCCATGCAAAAATCTCCCAAGACCGGGATGATAGGACAGATAGATCCCCTAGTTGGATCATCACATGCCACACAAGATGAATGTCTTTCCACTTCTGGTCAATCTCCCCCTACCACAGGAGAAGGAAAGAAAATGTATAAAAGGAGGAGAAATTTTGTGTCTCCACGACTAGAAACCTTACAAGAGGAGTCAGATTAAAAAGACTAGGTCCCTAGAAGCCTTTCAAAAGAGGAAAGAAAAGGAGATTACAAGGAAACACATGGAGGATCCAAAAGAACATGACAACCCTCTGGATGCCTTAGGTTCAGATGAGTTCCAAATCTCCAATCTTGAAGGACTAGAAGGATTTGTGGACTAGGAAAAGGATACACCTAACTCATTAACATGATTTAACATGGGAGAAAAAATACTCATCCAACCCCAAGTAATCCTCACTACACCTTTGGCCTAGCTCACCAATCTCGCACTAAATGTGCCAATCATAAGGACGAGCTCTAACACTGGCCAAGGGCCTAAAACTCAAGATGCCATAATGGCCCAGAACATAAAAGGAGATAAATATGTAGGAGAGAGTTATGATTCTACTCCACTGCCTCACATTCCCATTCCACCAACCTCTCTCCCACCTCCAATTCCAAATCCAGCACCTTCTCTCCCAACTCCAATGCCAACTCCGCCCCCTTCAACTTCTACTCTCCCACCTCCCATTCCAATTCTTCCTACTCCTACTCCACCACCCATAGTGCCAACACCTACTCCACCACTAGCCTTCCCTTTTCCTTGCATCATCTCGACTCCTAAGGGGTTAGTAAGCATAGAAGTCATGTCACCCTTCAAAACCACACTGGCGGCCATGACTAGCCTTAATGTAGAAGTGTCGATTGGTTCCTCAAGTGATGAAGGCCCAGGTAAGGATGGACAAGATAGGGTAGTAGAAGAAGAGAAGGGAAAAGAAGGGAAGGAATAAGGATAATTCCATGAAGAAGAAATGCTTGAAGGAGTAGTTGGGCAAGAAGGTGAACAGGTGAAAGAGTCAAAAGAAGAGGTGACCCCAGATCACAAAACTTGGCTTCAATTCTCCACATTGCTCCATATGAGCTAGTCACCACCTTTAGTAAACCTACTTGGTTTACTAAAGAGATTTAGACTTGGAAAAGGACCTACACTGATGAAGAGGAAGGGTTAGACATAAGTATGTCATCCTTGGGGAAAGCCTTCCATCAGACAAAGGCCAACATACCAACCAGGACCATATCTTACGTCACCCAAGTTAGTAGAGGTCACTGGAAAGAATAGGTGGTATTTACCTCTACTACCACCCCTCAAGCATAGATAACCCCTGTAAGATCTAAATTTGGGTTGTAAAGGATCTCCCAAGTAAGATTTGCATAATGAGAATTGCATAAAGAGAGAGATCCTAAGTCCAATTTCAGTCTTTTACACTTAATTATTATGATAAGAAATGGAGGAAAGCTTGCAAAGAATAGTGGAGTAAAATACTTACCTCATAATATAATAGATCTGGAAAAACTCATTTTCTGAAGCCTATATTGAGTTTCTGGAAAATCTGAAGTATGATCCAAAACTAGAACGCAGAGACAAACAAAACCTAGAAATATTTTTCCGATCCAATGTTGTCTTATGAAAAAGGTTGACCTTGACCCACAAATGTCACCCTTGACCCAATAATGTTGACCTTGACCTGCACAACATAGATAAAAAATCTGTTTGCAGATCCTGATAGTTCATAGAAAAGGGTATCCAAATCTAGTCTCAGATCTGCTATTCTGCACCTGTAACTCCCAAAAATAGCACCCGCAAATATCTGAAAAGAGGGGTTTTGGGGTGGCTATATAGGGTTTTTCCTTATTCAAACCCCCATTTTGGTGATTTTCTCCTCCACGACTAGTCAAATATAGAATGTATGTGTGTGTGTATTTCTCTTTTGAAAAGAGTCTTTAAATATGCAATATCAAGATCTAATCCTCTAGATTAACAATCCTAACATAACATAGAAATAAGAAAGCAATGCATAGATTTGAATATGACAAAGAAATCATACCCAACCCCCAAGGCTAAATTATTCCCATAAACTCACAATCCGTAATTGCTACCCCATGATAATGTCCTTTGAATGCTTCAATATTGAGAAAAGAGAGTGCCTTCTTGCTTCAATGAAGGTCCACAATGGCTTCTCCTCAAAAATGCTTGATTGAAAAATGATATGTCCTCCTAGCTTGTCCTTCTATATCATCCTCTTTCTTTTTTGTATCATCACTTCATCATGTCATCTCCCAATTTTCTTTCATGATCAAATGAAGGCAAAAGAGAGTGTTTATATAGAGATCTCAACATAGGTCTCCTAGGGCAATGCAAGGGACCCAAATTCAAATTTCACCTTGAATAATGGTCCAATTATAATCACCAACCAAGGAGGGAATATATTAATTCAAATATCAAAGAAAAAACTTTTGCATCCGAGCCCGGGGACCTATTTTAAGTTTCAGACCCCGATAAGCTCCAGATTTGAAAGTGGGGACCAACACCTGACAGAGGTCTATGTCGACCTCTCCCTTGACCTAGGTCAAGGTCAAATTCAACCTTGACCTAGGTCAAGGTTGAAATTAACCCTGACCTAGGTAAGGTTTGACCTTGACCTTGACCTGAGGTTTCAGGTTAGTCACCAAAAAATATCTGTGGGATTCCCAGGTCAGTCGGGGACCTAGGAAGGTGAGGGAGTATTCTAGAATGTTAAGAAGGACTAGAGGCCTAGAGAGAGAGTAGGATGAGGCCTAGGAGTACCAATACATAGGTTCTACCTAGAGAAAAGAGCGATGGAGAGGGAAATCCAGGAGGATCCACAAGATCCTAACCCTAATTTCACCTAATCATGTAGAATCAAACATAAATGTATCTTGAATGCAAATCTAATATGATAATATACTGAATGAGGGTACTACACCTATCAAAATGGAAGTGCTTCCATTTTAGGATGATACATTTATCCCCCACTTTATCTTAGATATGACACTACGTGAATATGCAAGCTAAAGTAAGAAAACATCATAAAGTATAAAAAGGATATAGCCAAGTCGTCAATGTAAAGATCCTGCAAGAAACCATTAGTATCCACAACCTACAACACACAAGGTTAATGAAAATCCATAGAGCACCTAAGTCTTACTATTATGATCTTAAGAAGTATATAGAGCCCCTTATTCCCCCCTTGATTTGGCTTACTAATTCATGGGAGGTGAAATAGGGTGATAAGGTAATTTCTAAACACTAAATATGCAATTTGTTTAAAATTCTTTTCCTAAACCATTTAGAAGGTTCCTAAACCTTCCTAAACTTAATCAAGAGGTTAGGTATCTGAATCATGATTCCAACACCTTTGATGGCACTGAAAATGGAGCTACCAAACTCAAGTTATGATGAAAAGAATAGATGTCTATCCAAATGCATATAAAGGGAAAATTCAATTTTAATCTAGAAAATTTCAAATGAAACCCTAATAAAACCCTAATTTACAACTTATAAATAGGAGGAAGAGATACTTACCTCCTCATTCTTACCATTTTTAGAGTTTGAAAAAGGAGACAAGATGCTGAAGAGAGGAATTTCAAGCGAGCCGCATGGAGGTCCTGAGGGAGCGCCTGGCCAACAGACAGCCATTGCCCAAGGTAGGTTCCTGTTTCTAGTACCTGTGATTAAAAATTTCATGTTTTACAAGGAAGGTTGACCTTGACCCAATAAGGTCAACCCTAACCCATAAAGGTCAACCTTGACCCAAAAAGGTCGACCTTGACCAGGTCAGGTGGGTACAGTAAATGTTTGATGAAGAAGTATTGATATGATTCATGTTTGCGCTTATAGGATCTGGTCTGTCTTCGAGAGCATCCCTTCAGAGGGTTACTACTATCTATTAGAGGGAGTGTTTCCAAGCTATAGTGGGATGAGATATAGTTATTGAGAGATGTGGGATTGTACTGGGTAGTAGTCCTACCACAACTGAGGTTCCATCGGTCCATGATATCAGCCATGATAGAGAGATGGGATGAGGATACTTGTTCCTTCCATATTCTATCAAGAGAGATCACAATCACACTGGAGGATGTGTATAGGATCCTACAACTTCTGATCTGAGGTGACCCTGTCAGACTGAGAGTACCGCAGGGTCCTCCTAAGATTTTTGTAGATATGGAGTATTGTTTGGGATGAGTACCAGAGATGAGGACCGGATCAGATCAGATATCTCTGCCAACCATACTAGCAGGTCTAACACCTTTGGTATGGAGAGTGATGCTATGTATACATGCTTTGGTTGTAGTTTCCAACACAAAGGGTATAGTATTTTTATCACCATTCACCCATCTTGTATGCAGGATGGAGAGTGATAGGGTCACCATCTCATGGGGCTGCAACATGTTGTCTCATCTTTATCATGAGTTGAGTTAGTTAGTGAGATACCAGCAGGAGAGTCTTACAGTGTGCACCTTGCTACAGGTTTGGATGTTTGAGCATTACACATGTACACAACCATAGGGTACTCCTATGATGATAGATGCGAGCATACCAAGAGACTTTGCATATCCCCTAGCAGATGTCTGGCAGTACAGAGATATCCTCTTTTGGAGAGTATGCCTTGACTATATACCAGGTATAGATGTGATATGGAGACCTTATTGTCAGATGATAGAGTGGATAGATACTCGACATCAGTTGAGACATTCACATCAGTGCAAGATGCTAGAAGGTCCTACCAATCATGTCATGATGTTGTACTACTATGATAGGGTGATGAGACAGTTTGGTTTGATACAGGGGGTCCCTCAGACAGTACCTCGGTATGCCTATCTGACGAGATACTATCAGAGACCCGACACCATATGCCGACATACAGTAGCTAACATTGTAGATAGTGAGACAGATGAGACTGAGGATATAGAGGTAACCCCTGAGATATCCTATGCAAGTGTTAGCAGTGAATATATCATATACTGGAGTTTACAGGGGACCCATCCTATCTTCCCCAAAGACTACCCCATGGGTGATTCAGGTCCTTCAGAGAGGAACTTTCGAGGAGATGACATACCAGTAGGAGAGGAGGAGGATCAGAGAGATGAGGAGGAAGCTCCCTTTGAGGGAGATCCCATGGAGGAGGAGAGAGTAGAGGAGAGAGTGGAGGAGAGACCAGAGGAGAGAGAAGAGGAGAGAGTGGAGGAGAGAGTAGAGGAGAGATTAGAGGAGATTCCCCCAGGCCACAGTACAGAGACCAGTGATTAGGCAGTCTATGTTTCACCTTTGAGATCA
The DNA here is from genome assembly GCA_018584345.1 of Thuja plicata. NCBI lineage: Eukaryota > Viridiplantae > Streptophyta > Pinopsida > Cupressales > Cupressaceae > Thuja > Thuja plicata. Next base: position 905,627 of record MU225395.1, on the reverse strand, counting down.
CGATGACCTCCTTGAGTGCACATAGAGACACCACCACATAGGCCTAGATAGAGTGAGCAAGGAGAGTGTAGTCATTCCATGCCCCCACCATCTAGATCCTTTTGTGATACCCAGGCAGGAGATCTAGGTATGACGTATTTTTGGAATATTTTGAATAGATATTTTGTCTAGACAAAGTATTTAAGGAAGTTTTACATTTTGAATTTTTGTAGCGAGCGTAGTGGAGTAGAGGAGTTTTGTATCTGAGGTTCTAAAGGATACATATATTTCCTACTAAATTCCAGCTAGCAAGAGAGAGTCCCTTATAGGACAAAGGGATCCTAGAAGGCATGCAGATATCTTCCTATGTGTACAGCAAGAACTAAGGTTATGCAAGGAAAGAGAAGAGAAATTTATGGCTGACCTACAGAGAGCCCAGGAGAATTTCCAGGAGATGAGCATATCGAGGAGTCACACACGGACTACCATTCTAAGATCCTCAGCTTCACACCACAGATCTGAGAGAGCTGGGAGCCACCGACCTTCAGAGCATAGGGATAGAGATTGATAGATATGGCACATGTGCCACATATGTACCAAACTTAGAAAAAAGTTTGTTTATGAAGAAAACTTTGTTTTTGAACAATTAGTTCTATGATTGATTACTTATATTTTCATCAATACAAAAAACTTAACAAAAGAAAGAGGAAAGGAAAATATGTATGAAACATATTCTAATTTTCATAACTTATAAAATAATTATTCTATAAGGAACACATACATAAATAAAAGAAGAATGATGAATTAGGGAAAATAAAGTTTGAGATGCATAATATTAATAGGTTCCTTAAGAGGAACACCATTCATATCAGCAATTTTATAAGCACCTGAAGTAAAATCCTGAATTACCACAAAGGGTCCAAGCCAATTTGGACAAAATTTTCCTTTCTCACCAGGTAGAGAATTCACATTTCTTTGGTTTTCATATAAGACTAAATCACCTACCAAGAATGACCATTCAATCACCTTGTGATTATATTATTTCTGAAGTGATTTATGATAGGCCTTAATGTGTTCCAAAGCGTTTATTCGTTGTTCATCTAACATTTCTAATTCTTGTAATTGTTGTTCCCCGAAAGTATCTTTGTCAATGATCCCATGAAATGAAGCACGCAAAGAGGGTATTTCTAATTCCAAAGGCATGATAACATCAATACCATAAACAAGATTGTAAGGTGAAGTGCCATTGGCCGTATGAACACTAGTCCTATAAGACCACAAAGCATAAGTAAGTTGTGTATGCCAATCTTTCGCATGTTTGTTAACTATTTTCTTTAATATTTGTTCAATAACCTTATTCGATGCTTCAGCTTGACAATTAGATTGAGGGTAGTAGGGAGTAGAAAATCTATGTTGTATACAATATTTCTCCATGAATTTTGTGAATTCTTTGTTCTTGAAGGAAGTACCATTGTCCAAAACTATCGTTGAAGGAATACCAAATCATGCTATAATATGGTTAAGGATGAAATCACAGATAACATTTGCAATAGTGGAACAAAGAGGGATAGCTTCTACCCATTTTGTAAAGTAATTCGTAGCTGTGAGAATGTACACGTGTCCCTGAGAAGAAGCTAGTGAGATTTTTCCAATAAGGTCAAAACCCCAAATGCTAAAAGGCCACAGAGAAACTTGATTATGAAGCTCACGAGCAGGAGCATGAATTAAATTACCATGTTGTTGACACTGAGGACACTTTTTGATAAATGTAAAGGAATCTTACTCCATTGTTTTCCAGTAGTATCCCATTCTGAGAAGTTTATTAACTAAAGATTTCCCACCAAAATGTCCTCCACAAGAACCAAAAAGAGCTTTTGTTAAAGCTATAGGTACTTTGGTTTTGCTAAGACATCTTAATAGTAAACCGTTGTAATAATTTTTGTAAAGTGTTTCCCCTAAAATGATATAATGGGCTGCTAGTTTTCTAATACGATTACATGTGTTCCTTGTTGCTGATTCAGGAAAAGTATTATCTTTCAAAAAATGAAAGATATGCGAGTACCATTCATCTAAATGCAAGTTACAAAAATCAACAGTAACCTTATCAGAAATTGTAGGGGTTTTAAGAGTGTGTATAGTAAATTGAAAGTCTTCATCATTATTCTCAAGACAAACCAAAGAAGTTGTGCTTGCCATGGCATCTGAGTGTCGATTATCTTTCCTAGGTAAAGTTTGAATTGTGTAGGAAGAGAATTGTGAAAGAATATTAAGAGCCAAATCTTGATATTACATCATCTTATCATTCTTAGTTTGATAACCTTCTTTGATTTGTTCCACAATCAATTGCGAATCCCTGTAAATTTATAATTTTTTAATATAAAGGGATGAAGCTACTCGTAAGCCAGTTATAAGAGCTTCATACTCTGCAATATTATTAGTACAAGGAAAAGTTAGTTTATATGACATAGGAATCGATTTCTTTGTAGGAGGGATCAAGATAATTCCCACCCCAGAACCTATCTTGCATCTAGAACCATCAAAATATAACTCCCAAACATCTTCTTTTTTTATTGCAAATATATTCTCATCGGGGAATTCTACTAACATTTGTATTAGAATGAGGAAAAGGAGCTTCAGCTAAATAATTATTTAAATCTTGTCCTTTAATTGAATTTTTAAGGATGAAATTGAGATCAAATTCCATCAGCAACATCACCCACTTTGCTAACCGATCGGAAAGGTCAGTTTTTGAGAAAAGGTGTTTTAAAGGATCAAATTTAACAATCACATTAACTTCAACATTCAAAAAGTAATGCCGGATTTTTTGAAAAGCATAAACTAAAGCCAAGAATTTTTTTTCTAGTTGATTATATCGAGCTTCATAATCCAACAAGGTCTGACTAATATAGTATACTAGTCTTTCCTTTTCTTCACTATCATGTTGAGCCAACAATGCACTCACAGCATTGGAAGTGGTAGAAGTATATAGATAAAAGGGTTTATTGAATTGAGAAGGTTGTAAGATAGGAGGATTAGCAAGATATTCCTTAAATTGTTCAAAGGATTTCTTACATTCCTGGTTCCAAGAAAAAGTGGTATCTTTTTTGAGTAAAGAAGTAAAAGGAACAGTCCTATCGGCTAGGTTAGAAATAAAGTGATGAATAGATTGTATTTTACCTTGTAAACTACGTAATTGAGAAATATTCTTAGGAGGAGGCATATTAACAATAGCATCAATCTTCTCACTATCAACCTCTATGCCTCGCTTAGAAATAATAAATCCTAATGATTTTCCAAAATCAACTCCAAAATCACATTTCTTAGGATTTAACCTCATGTTGTAACTCCTAATTCTTTCAAATATTTGTCTTAAAATGAACACATGATCTTCTCTTTGTATATACTTCACCAAGATATCATCCACATAATCTTCTAAAATCTTATGAATGTAATCATGAAAAATCAAAGTCATGGCACGTTGATAAGTGGCTCCCGCATTTCTTAATCCAAAAGGCATCATGACCCAACAGAATGTCCCCCAAGGTGTAATTAATGTGGTTTTAAGTTGATCCTAAATAGGAATAAAAATTTGGTTATAACCTAAAAATCCATCCATAAAAGATAATAACACATGACCTGCTGTTGAATCCACAATCATGTCAATATTAGGTAGCAGGAAGTCATCTTTTAAGGATTCTTTATTTAAATCCCAGAAGTCAGTGCACATTCATATTTTATTTTCTCCCTTAGAAATAGCCACAATATTGGAAATCCATTCAGAATAATCAATAGAGCGGATGAATCTGGCACCTAATAATTTTTCAATTTTAGCTTTTACCAGTAAAGTGATGCCTGGATTCATCTTGTGAATCTTCTGTTTCACAGGTTTAGCATTAGGTTTAAGGACAATATTATGAGTGACAATCTTGGGGTCTATACCTGACATATCCAAATATGTCCAAGAAAAGATATCCTTATATTCAAGAAAGAGAGAAACTATTTGATCAAATTCATCTTGACTCAAACACTTTCCAATTTTGATTGTTTTTTCAGCATCATTCTTATCCACTTGAACATCAATAGTCTCAGTTATTAATAAATCACTTTGTATGGGAGAATCTATTGGCAAAGGGGAAATATCTGATTCATCATGTTCTCCAAAATAGGCTTCATTATTTAGGCAATAATTCTTTCTCCTTTTATGATGAAATCTAGGTAGTGTTGTATGCTGAATGTGGACCTCTAAATTCAACACAAACACAACATAGTCCTTACACAATCACCTAATTCACAAAGAAAAACATGGATTGTTTTCTCTACAAATATTATTGAAGTGACCTGTTGCCTCCTAATTACATGTGGATCTTGAACTTTACCCTCAGTACGAGAGCCAACAACCTGACCATTGCTAACATGGAGGATTTAAGAATGCAAGAAAATGAGAAATGCCATTATTCCATGAAAAATCTGTAACTAGTCTATGTAAAGAAATGAAATTAAACTAAGAACTAAATTGCACTAATCTAAGAATGATTTGTAGCTATTCTATGGAAGTAAAGATGCAATTAAACTAGTAAAGGAAAGTAAATGTTCTTAGTCTAGAATTGAAAGTTTGTAATCTATGAAAACTTGAGAACATCAAATTGAAATGTTAGATATGAGAATGAATATCAAATAAAAGCATATATCATTAATTCCAATTGAAATATTAGCCTAATTATGCAAATGAGCTTAGAAAAATGAAATCAAAAGTAAATTGCCTATAGTATTGATGCTCTCCAAAAAGTCCCCTTAATGAAGAAAAAGAGGTCCAATTTATAGAAAACCATGGAAAGAGGATGAAGAGTTTCTTGAAAAGAAACAGTTGTCTCTTCATTCTCCATTTGAGACAAATAAGCAAAGATTATTTAAATAAA
>MU225395.1:852640-891430 GCA_018584345.1 Thuja plicata | reverse complement strand
TAAATCAATTAATCATAGGGATTTTTAGCTAATAATCATTTGAGAAATAGGAATTAAATGTAATGTCAGATTTATGCAAATTTGGGTTTTCTACATTTGAAACTCAGTCAATTAAAGTCAATTAGGAAAAGAATTTACCTAATACAATAGGACTTCGAAGATAAGAACATACACCAAAATTGATTGATTATTAGGTACCAATTTTTGGGTGTTACAGGTAGATCTTGATAAGGTCCTAAAACATCAGCGAGGGCTTCATCCTCAGGAAAAATGTCCAAACTAGGCTTTTGATCCATGTCAAGGAGAAGCGGATTAACCAATTTCAAATGTCCACCACAAATTTGATTAACATTAAAAGGGAAAGCTGATGGTTGCCTATAAGGATTGAATCCTAACCCATAAGTATAATCACAAACTTCATTATCTAGGGGTACTTGTATACCTTGTTCATACTTACCACAACCTTTCCCATTAAATCCTAATTTCTTGAGTAAATGATAAACATAACCATATCTATCGGCCATATCAGATTGAGTTAAAGGAGTAGCATATGTCACAATGTCATAGCAATCTTCTTTTGTTGTCTCAATTGTTTCATCATGAGAAGAAGCAACAAAGTTACTTTTTAATTCCTCAGAAAGTGGAGAAGGAATAAAAAATAGTTTTTCAAACTCAGTTTGTTCTTTCATAAATTCCAAATCTGAGACTTTATATTCTCCTAGGAAAGTAGGATTAAAATCCAATGTTCCCCAATCATCTCCTGTTAGGGAAGAAGATGGAATCTCATCTTGTTTAACCTCAGGTGGTTGGTCAAGTTTTTTTACTAGTTGTATATGCTTGATAACCTTAGCATATTCCGCATTCAGGCAAGGATTTGGTGCATCATCCACATGTAGTGTGTACATCAGATTGTTATAAATGAACCTAACCTTGCGCTGAAGAGTAGAAGGAACCACATGCATAGTATGTAACAAAGGTCTTCCAGCTAATAAAAGGTTATAATTGAGTGGCCTAGGCATAACATGGATAGGAGTGTAGAGAAGCACATGATCAACTTTAATAGGTAACGTAATAATACCCAAAGTTTTCTTTGCAATATTATCAAAACCATGAATAGGAATATTATCTGGTTGAATATTTGTAAGATTGGCCTTAATTTCCCTAAGCATATCCATGCTACAAACATTAAGCCTAGATCCATTATCAATCAATGTTCTGCGAATGATACTCTGATTAATAGAGACAACAACCATAAGAGCATCATATTGATTCTACACCTCAATAGTAGGTAATTCATCATCAAAAAACACAATAGGAGGTATAGAAGACATAGTATGCATGCACTCCAAAAATGAATTAATGTTCTCTTGATTGGGAGGCGTAGCGGGGAGAGTAGATAAAGCTTTTTGCAATGCCTCATAATATGTAGGAGAAGTTTGAAGTAATTCCCATAAAGATATCTTAGCCAGAGTAGCGTGTAACTATTCCACTAAATCATATTCCTTAAAGGAAGAAGGTAACCTAGGTTCCTGAGGAAGCATAGGTTGGGAAGGAGGTAAAGTAGCTGGGACAGTAGGTTGGGGATTATTTCGTGTGTGATAAGCATGCAAAACAAAATCTGTGTTATCAAAGAAATCTAAAGGATCTCTGGGTTTAACCTTAATATTTATTTGAGGACACCCTTTTACTGTCATCAAAGGTGTAGGAAATACCATTTTAGGTGTCTCAATGTTGCAAATAGAGGAATATGAAGGTAACCATGCATACACACTATGGTAAAGGTCAATTTAAGAGATTATGGAGGAGGATGAAATAGGAATGGGATCCATGGAGATCTCATTCAAACCATTTTCATTATCACTTCCATGTACCTCATTAAGGGATCTATCACTTTGTACAACAAAATCCTCATCAAAGTATTCAAAACAAAAATCATACGTGTTGAACACAAGGAAGCACTACAAGCATGAAAAATGTAAATGTTTTTGTATTTTTAAAGTAATTTTGTGATTATTATTTTTTTGAAATATAAATGCAAGAAAAAAAAGAAATATATTTCTATTTTCATGCAAGATGTAATATGAAATGTAAATCTAACACCAAGGAAAATAAATAATTGTCTATCGCGGGTTCACCAAAATCTAAGATCTAAATTTGGGTTGTAAAGGATCTCCTAAGTAAGATTTGCATAATGAGAATTGCATAAAGAGAGAGATCCTAAGTCCAATTTCAGTCTTTTACACTTAATTATTATGATAATAAATGTAGGAAAGCTTGCAAAGAATAGTGGAGTAAAATACTTACCTCATAATATAACAGATCTAGAAAAACTCATTTTCTGAAGCTTGTATTGAGTTTCTGGAAAATCTGAAGTATGATTTGGAATCGAAACGCAGAGATGAACAAACCCAGAAATATTTTTTTCATCTGACACCATCTTATGAAAAAGGTTGACCTTGACCCACAAATTTCACCCTTGACCCAATAATTTCAACCCTAACCTACACAGTGTCGAAAAAAAATCTATTTGCGGATCCCGGTAGTTCGCCGAAAAGGGTATCATAATCTAGTCTCAGATCTGTTGTTCTATACCTGTAACTCCTGAAAACAACACCTGCAAATATCTGAAAAGAGGGGTTTTGGGGTGGCTATATAGGGTTTTTCCTTAGTCAAACCCTCATTTTGATGATTTCCACCTCCACGAATAGCCGAATATAGAATGTATGTGTGTGTGTATTTCTCTTTTGAAAAGAGTCTTTAAATATGCAATATCAAGATCTAATCCTCTAGATTAACAATCCTAACATAACATAGAAATGAGAAAGAAATGCATAGATTTGAATATGAAAAAGAAAGTATACCCAGCCCCCAAGGCTAAAGTATTCCATCAAATCACAATCTGTAATTGCTGCCCCATGATAATTTCCTTTCAATGCTTGAATGTTGAGAAAAGAGAGTGCCTTCTTGCTTCAATGAAGGTCCATAATGGCTTGTCCTCAAAAATGCTTAATTAAAAAATGATATTTCCTCCTAGCTTGTCCTTCTATATCATCCTCTTTCTTGTTTGCATCATCACTTCATCATTTCATCTCCCGATTTTATTTCATGGTCAAATGAAGGCCAAAGAGAGTGTTTATATAGAGATCTCAACATAGGCCTCCTAAGGCAATGCAAGGGACCCAAATTCAAATTTCACCTTGAATCATGGTCCAATTACAATCACCAACCAAGGAGGGAATATATTAATTCAAATATCAGAGAAAACACTTTCACATTCGAGCCTGAGGACCTATTTTGAGTTTCAAACCTCGATAAGCTCCAGATTTGAAAGCGGGGACCAACACCTGACAGAGGTCTATGTTGACCTTGCCCTTGACCTAGGTCAAGGTTGAATTTGACCCTATTCTAGGTCAAGGTTGACCTCAACCCTGACCTCAGGTTTCAGGCTAGTCACCAGAAAATATCTGTGGGAATCCCAGGGCAGCCGGGGACCTAGGAAGGTGAGGGAGTATTCTAGAATGATAAGAAGGCCTAGAGGCCTAGAGAGAGAGTAGGATGAGGCCCAAGAGGAAAAATAAATAGGTCCTACCTAGAGAAAAGAGCCATGGAGAGGGAAATCCAAGAGGATCCACAAGATCCTAACCCTACTTTCACCTAATCATGTAGAATCAAGCACAAATGTATCCTTAATGTGAATCTAATATGCTAACATACTAAATGAGGGTGCTACACCTATCAAAATGGAAGTTCTTCCATTTTAAGATGATACAACCCCTAAAGATTATACATTTGAGGAGGTAGATCTAGGAGAGCCTACCAGAGAAGGGAGCAAGACATTGGTAGCCCTAGGGCTCAAACATGCTCTAGGATTCGTGAGCAAGGACGAGGAAACCATCAAGTCCTTAATAGAAAAGAATGAGGCTCTAAAGAAGTTTATTCATAAAATGGCAGGTCCCATTGACAAAATTTTCCTAGAGGCCTCATTATAGGTTGTGTTGGAAAAGAGAGCCACTCCATACTTACTAGTAGGTGTGGCCCCTTATTTCATCCAAGAAAGTGTAGATTGGAAGAATGATCTTGAGCAATACCGAGAAGGGGTTACCAAGATCGTATTCAGACCTTATAGAGTCATCCTGATTGAGGCCAAAAAATTGATAAAACTAATGGAGAAAGAGGAGGGACTAGATTCTGAAGGAAAAAAATGGAAGGATATCCTCGAAGACCTAAAATTTATCAAGAAGCAATGCTTCCAAATCCCAATCAATATTTACAAAGGAGAAGAGCTAGACAACTTCGAGACCTGGATAAAGAGCATATCCAAAATAGTTAAGGTCTACAAAAAATTGCTAGCTCATATAATGGAGATACAAAAGGAGTTCATGGATTGGGTAGAATAAATAAAAGGTTTCTTCATAGGGATTGGTTTAGAATTGTACAGGGATCAACACAAACAAACCCTGCACCCAGCCAAAGAATTAATACAACTATTCAAAGATATCTTGGTAGGTGTTAGCACTAAAGAGGCCCTACACCAATTTTTTATTAGAAAGAAGACGTGTAGAGGATGTCTGAACATGAAGAAGATATCAATTTCTTTTCTTCTAAATTGACCACTTTCAGAGAGAAGAAAGAACGAAGGATTAACAAGGTCAAGAGGAAGGAGATAAATTATGAGAAAGTTCAGGAGATCATGCAAAGGCTTTGAGCTGCCCATTCAGAGGTGTTTCCAAACTAACTCCTTAGATCCCTTCAACCATTTTGAGAAACACAGTTTTCACAACTTTTTTATCCAAAGGCTAAGTCTAAAGTTCATCCTTTCAGCCTATACAGATTTTTGGCCTTTTGGCCTATGTAGATTTTTGGCTTGTCGGCCTATGTAGATTTTCAGCCTTTCAGCCTATAAATATTTTTGGCCTTTTGGCCTTTCATCCTTACCAAAATTTCAGCCTCAGAAAGGGCCAAAGATTTTAGGCCTCCAGTTTTGGCTTCCGACACTTAGCAATTTTTGACACTTGGAAATCTTCGGAGTAGAGTTTGGGGTCCAAATTTCTGGGTCTTTCCAGCGAGATCAATTTTTTGCATGGAAGTTGAACTCCAGATCATATGGATGCCTAACTAGAATTTTTTTTGGAAGGACTAAGGGTCCCCTACCAGTTTCCACTACAAAGAGAACTCCAGATGAAGATTCCAAGAGAGAACTCCAAGATCAAGAAGACTCTAGTTGCATGCAAAGAAACCCTATCTTCTTTCTCTCTCTTTTCTTGATGATTTTGATCCCTCTTGCATGGAAAAACTGATTGTAAATGGATTAAAAATCATTGCAAGTTGTTTAGTATCAGTTAGCATTATTTTTCTTTCAGCAAATTTTTAGTTTTAGTTCATTTTCATTAATTTAGAGTCTTTGATACCCTAATTTTGGCATTTAGAGTTTGTAGATCAAACCTCTATATATTGCAATCAAAGGCAATGTAATAGGGTTATATTCCTAATGCAATAAAGATCTAAAATTGGTTCTTCATTCGTGGTGTGATATTTTATGCTATCTATGCGAAATTGATGAATGTGTGCATACTTGTTCATTATTTTCAAAGAGCTGATTGTTTTATTGTGTTTTGAATCTGCATTTCTATTAGTTAGAGTTTGTTGTTATCTATGTACCTTGTTGTGATGAATGCATGTAAAAGATCATCTATTGGGATTAATAATAAATCTGTCTCGTGTGTGCATGCATCTTGGTGGCTTGCACGAGTGAATACATTTTCTCTCCAAATGATTACATTCATCGAGTATAGAATTGTGACATCATCTTATTTATACTTCATGGGTTTGTTCCAAATATATCCTTCATTCAATTCACAAGGGAAGATCTACAACAGTTTATGTTTGTTAGGATTTCATTTTCAGTGATTTATTTCATTTCTTGTTACCTTACTCATTTAAATTCTGTCATAGATCTGAAAGTAATCACCTTTAAAAACACAAAAATGCATCCTTAGTTAAAACACAAATCTTTGATAAATCAGAAAATACCAAAAAATTACTAAAGTTGTTTTACAGTTCGATGTCTTGAACGTACTAGCAAAAGCCTCCTTGTGAACATTCACATTTATCTTCAATTGAGTAACCAAGCAGGTTGTACAAACCTAGAGAACCTTGGGAATAACTTTGTTATTCTTTCAAGGGAGGAAATCAAATTTTGAGATCATATAAATTGACTTGTGTAAAAACAACGCTCAACAGAGCCTTGCTAATCCTTAGTTATCTTCTTCTAGGTTTTCTTCCATCGACAACTCTTGTTCTTCCTAGGGAAATTCCCTTTCTTGAGATATTTTTTCATCCTTGGATTCTTGTGTAGGCATCATTGTCCTATCCTGTTTCTTAGATGAGGAGGTAAATTTGGGGCTTCCCCTAGGAGGTCTATTATAGATTATCCTTTCATCTTCATTAGGAGTGGTATGAACAAATTCTGAGGATTCAATCTAGATCTTCACCCTAGGTGCAATAGATTTTTCCTGTTAAATATGTTTACCCCTGAGCCTCTGACTTTTCCTCTGGGATTTTTCCTTTATAGTTTTTATTGTCTTATACTTTTTATCAGGATTTTCACTATGCTCAGTGGCTACATGAGGTTCTTCATCCCTAGTTTTATGTTTTCTAGGGATAGGGATTTCTTTTTTTAAAAATTGCATTTTATCCTTTCCCTTTTTATCCTTAGTCTTTTTCATTGTTTTTATTTTTCCCTTGCTATTGATGCCCTAGTGTAAAGTGTTGATTTAGGGGAAACATCCTCATTAGGGTCTGAAGAGTAACTATTTACATCTTTGTGAAGATTTAGGTAAACTTGTTTTGACTATAGGAGGGTTTTTTTAGGAATCACCCTACAATTTGAATCCCTGGGGGTGAATTATGGAACTGTTTCCTCCCCACTACCCCTACAGGTCAAGAGTTGACCTATAAGAAACACATTCACCACTCTAAACTTTTTAATTTCCAAAAACTCACCCCATTACACTTGGGACACATCTTGTAAATACCTTTCAACAAAAAACTTAATTAGGCAATGATGAGAAACAAATTATTATCTTCCTTTTTTCATCTCAACAACCATGATTGCCAACATGTTATATAGCACATTGGGGACATTCATTGTCTTTCCATGTCACATGTGGCTCAAAATCTTGAAGTGTACAGAGTGTAGACATGATTATCAACCCTCATAGGTAATGTATATGATGATATAAATATAAACATGTTTCCATGTTCCTGGTAAAGAAAAACTCTTTTTTCCTAGTTTATCTACTTCAAGTGGAGGATCGCCAGGTCTGGTAAACTCTACTCTAGCTGCTTTGGCATCTTTAATTTCAGGGTAGGGTTCTCCTTCAATAGGAAACCATGAAACTTCAACAATCCTCTCCTTTGTGGAATTAACCTTCAAACCCTTCACCATTGCCTCACCATTGTTAAATGTCTGAGAAATTTCCATAGCAATCTCATTACTGAACCCCTTCAAATTTGAAAAGTAGTCTAACAAACCATAATTCCTAATTGCTCACTCACAGAGTGTGTCTTGCAAGATTATTTGATGAACTCTTGGTTCAATTATCATCGGTGGACCTCCCTGTGTCTAGTCACACCCTTTGAAACACATCTTCTCTGTAATTCTTTAGTTGCAAACTCACCTAATTCCTCTCTCAATTCTGTATATCTTTCTCATAGTCCTAACCCCAATGTTTTTTAACCTTAAATTTACCCCCCTTTTAGTGGAATTTATGATAACTTATTAAACAATAAGGAAGTCATTAAAGGAATATAGAAATTTCTTAAGAATGTGTGTTTTTTCAATTAAAGATAGATATAAAATTTTAATATTTTGGCATTTTGGCAAATAGAACACAGGCATGCATAATGAAACATATATGACATGTGGACATAGACACTCCCCCAACCTATACAAAAGCATGTGTCCACGAACCTCTGGCTACAGGGAAACCAGAATGCACCCACATACAATGTTATTTTTTAATTCTATTTTATTTGTACACTATAATGTGGTGCATTCTAGTTGCACTATAGACGATGCCATGTCAAAGCATTCAAAAAATATATGATATGTGATATATGAATATTAAATTTATTTAATAAATGGATATAAAGTAATGAATACATAAAAAGTGCCATGCACGTACCTGTATTATCGAGGTTGATAGATAATTTTAACTTCCATGAGGATTAGTGTGGTTAATGTGAAGTATTTGGTGACAAAGAAAGAGGAAAAGTGATGATTAGATGGTGGTGTGACATCTGACCTACTATTTGTAGAGCTCAAGTAATCAATGTGAGAGAAAAATCATTTGTTTCATCGACATAAATTTTTGAGTATCCTAATGGATTTTTTGTTATCAAGAAGAAAACCAATGGTAGAGATCTTATTTTTTCCTAGTTAAGAAATTGACATCAAAACAGTAAGATATTTCCTAATCTATTTTACGTAGACTGTCTTGTAGGCACAAGTATATGATGAGAATTATGCAAGCTCAAAAAAATGGTTGTCACCATTCAACATTTTGAGGAATGTGAACTATATTTCTAAGTCGATAAGGTTATAAATGGTGCTTCCTAGTTTGAATATTTGCAATAGGATACTTTTCCTTTAATTGAGGAGGTTGAGGATGAAGTTTGTAGAGAAGATAAGTATTTTTTGGTAACATCAGAATGGTTTAACATAATTCAATTATAGGAAATATACAAAGATCATAAAATGAAGCGGCATGATGCTAATATTGTAGCTATAGGGACATTATAAGGGTTGTTGGTTGCTACAGGGATATAAGAATCTTTAGTGCAACTATAGACTTTTTCTTTAGTTTGAAAATTATTCCAATCTTTGAGGCTAGTACTCTAATTATCTTGAATTAGAGTGATATGGATTTGGCTATGGGTGTGAGGATAGAATATGAGGTGTTGGAGTCACCTATTTCTCCATGGGAAGAAGTCTCAAATTTTAATCCTAATGGGGAGGCTTGTGGGAATCTTGCATTCTGATATTTTTAGCTTCAATGACTACCTATGGTTGATTTTGGCATGAATTGCATGCCTAGTTAGTTTACTGAAAGCACTGGCTTTGTCACCATATCTTACTTATTGTACACCTCCTTTTCATGATTCGTGGTTCCCAAGATTTCCAAAGGCGGGGGTTAGTAGAAATAGTTTATAATGATAGAAATCCAATACAAAAAGCTACCAATAATGAATAACTTAAAATGTAACCAATAAAATATACAAGTAAAGAAAGGAAAACAAATGAATGCAAACCCCAAAGTTCTTGAAGCTTCTATTGTCTCTCTCTACTCCTTTCGAAATGCTATTTTTGATGCTCAGTATTGGTGTGGGCAGCGTCTATTACTTGAGAAGCGTAGAGAATTTGATACTTGAAATGTGTGTGTGATTGCAAGATGGCTTGAATGCTAGAACCAAACTAATGGAGTAATGGCGCATGAGAGCTTGAAATCATGGATCCTTAAAATGGGTATGAAGGGTTTATTATATAGGAATTGGGGATTATATGAATAGTTGAGATCAATCCAAGAGATAGGGAGATGAACAGTTGAGATCAAAGGGAACTGGAGAAGCCATTAGTAAACTCCACCTCTTCAATTGGTAAAGAGGAGACAGAGTTTGGTTGACTAAAGAGCTAATTGTGAGTTACCTTTTAGAACTGAAGAGGTGGGTGGAGTTACCCATGTGAACTAAAGAGATGGGTGGAGTAACCCATATGAACTGGAAAGATGGGTGGAGTAACCCATGTGATCTGATTAGAGTTATCTCTTTGAAGATAAATGAATATTTAATTCATTTATTTAATTAAAGTTTTCAACATGTGAGATAATTGAATTCTTTTTTATTTAGAATTGCTTTATTTGATGAAATTAAATTAATTTAATTGTACGTAATTTAATCAGAAGAATTTAAATAGTAAGTTTAAATATTTCAATTTAAACTATAGGAAAATGATTTTAATTAATTAATTAATGGTTATTAATCAATTAAGGTTAATTAATTAAATAAAATTAGTTATTTAATTAATTTTGGGAATTTGATTAGATGATTTGGGGAATGAATTTGGAGAAAAATAGATGATTAATTAATGATTAAAAAACCATTAATTAATAGATGAAAATTAGTGTTTTAAATGTCAAGTCGCAAGTCTGTCCATTTTAGGGTGTCTACACTTGTATACCGACCAAGTGGTTTTACTTCATGAAAAGATAGGCGACAACAAACTCTTTTGGGATATTATCATTTGTAACATATTAATGGTGCTAGAATCAAATATTTGTTAGTGGCCTATGTAATCACCCAAAAATGGTCAACAAAACCATAAGCCCCCAATCTTGACTATTTGTCAAGAAAACCCAAATCTTGATTAAATCTCCCAATTCCTAATCTAAGGCAATTCAACTTATCAATCTGATTGATCTAAACTATAGGTCTCATTTGATCATTGCACTTAATCCTATTTAATTATTTAATTCCTAAGTTATAATGTTGTTGACAATCAAATCAACCTTATATTATTTATTTAATTAATGTCTTAGGATGTTATTAAATAAATAAGAATTGTCAATTAATAAAAAAGGAATTAAAATTTAATTATGTCATCATAATTTGGAGGAAAATGCATTAAATCATTTAATTAATTATGTCATTAAAAATTTAACTAAATATCATTTTGGAAACAAAACAGTTAACTACTCAACCACTCTGTTCAATTTAGAAATTTTCAAATCATCTCGGATAGTTTCTAAAATGATTGATCAGTCTTTTGAGTTAAATAATTCTCTCGATCAATTAAATCATTTGCACACGGATTGTGGTAGTGTGGGATTAATTTTGATTGTTAATTTTTAATCGATCTTGTCCGTCTTTTTTCGAGAGGATTTCTAGATAATTATCTTTTTATTCTTCCGAGAGGGAGGAAATGTGAAGTAGAGTAATGTTGTCAAATTTTTAAATAGTTGTTAATTTCATATTTCTTATCATAGTTCATTTAGCTTATTTTTCTTTTGCATAATTATAATCCATGAATCTTACTTTCATTGGCTTGATCATGGATAAATCTTAGTTTAATTCATATAAACTTGCATATCATTTAACTTAGCTCTTACATCCTTCACTTAGACAAAGTCTAAAGACACTAGATTTGCCATGATCTAAGAGAAAATCTACACTCCTCTTTACTAGAAGGCAATGAGTCACCTTGGTTGATTCATGCTTTATTTGTCTAGTTTGTTAATCAATAAAAAAATGATTCATTGAAGTGTTTGTGATTTTATCTTAGTCACATTTTCACACACACATTTATGGTGCCCACCGTGGGGCCAAAAATTAAATTTTTGGCCTCACATTCTGATAAAATTTTGAGCCTCAAGATTTGTTCCATACTTTGACTGTCTAGGATTGTACAAGCTTTCTCATAGTGTAGTACAATTTGGAACTAATACTCGTATGGTTTCTCAGTAATTCTTGTATTGGGAATAGTACATACTTGTACGAGCATCTGATGAGTTCAAAAAAAAACAATGAGAGTTTCTTTTAGACTTGTGAGATTTTCTGATATCTGAATATTGATTGTTCTTTCGTTATGATTTTTCACAACTTAACATCTTCTATGAAGGTTTTTTTGTCGAAGAAACTTGATATCTAGACCTTTTTGCAAGACGCTTCACAGAGAAAGAAAAAGAACATAAACTACTAATGATTGTGAATGTAGGTTGCCTAAGGAGAAAAGACTAAACTTCATATTTTATTTAATATTTTCTAGGGACCTCGCATACAAGACATATTAAAATGAAAAATTTTCTGATGTGTTTCAGAATAGAGAAACGGTGGCAGATTATGCTCTCTTTTTCTTTGAGGGAAAACTAGAAATCCAGACCCACATAGCTTTTCTATTTACTTCATGTTTACCTATTAGATGTGCCTATCCAAGTGGGAAAAAGTAATCACCTTTGGAGAATCAACGATGTGAGAACAAGGTGTAAGCCACATCACTCCAACTCACTTTAATCAAATTTTATTATTGGGGCCAAAGCCTCGAAAGTCAGATACTATTTGAGCTCATATACAGCTCTCACCTAGCATATGATAGGGCCCTAGAGGTATCAATTATGTTTATGTGACTACTTATTCCAAGGTGCTTTGCGGGGCTATACCCCTGAATCGCGCTTGTGCAGATGTAAAGGATGTATTCAAATAGAGACCCTTACTAGACTCCATATAGTAGCAGCCACCTAGTTCATCTCTAAAAGTGGGATAATCTAAGTGCAAGGGAGATAATAAATCCTCCAAGACACTCACCATATCATGCCCCCATTAGGATTTAGAATCAGATAATAAAATATCATTATACCCATTGCATGGTTGGTGGTGGTCATATTCTAATTAGCTATTGGGTGTGTTGTAATACCCACCTCTTAGTTTGCTTTTCAGTTTTCAAATGTCAAACTCTTTTAGGCCTTTTTATGTATGTGTGTTTATTTCAGTTGATCTTGAGGATATTTATGTAATGCATTTCATTATGTTATGAATCCATTTCTAGTACATTATATCTTCTATTTACATGTGATTTATGGTTACTTAATGGTGCTTATGTATATGTTAGGATTTCATTTCGATTATGGTTATCTGACAATATCGACCCTAGATTTATATGCACATGGATCATTGTACATTTTGCATTACTATTTGATGTGCTTGGTATGGTATGGTATGAGACAGAGTTGTAGTTACTTGCTTCAGCGAGATCCACACAATAACCTAGTCTCAACCATTATTTTCTATATTATATATACATGTATGTTCGTCTTTGTGATGACAGATTTGCATGTACCGGGCTATGTCTTCCCTGAATTGGCAGGAGTGAGCGTTCCCTATCACTATAATCTCAATGGTAAGAGAAGGGAGATAGTATTCAGGTCCAAATCCTACCCTAAACCTAATTGTCCTAAGTATTGGACGAGTATCAGTTTGACTACCCTACCCGAATTCGTCTAGTTGACATGAATTCGTGGACCCTATCCTTGTGTGTGTGAGTTTGATTCTGTTGTTTTCAGTTGAATGCATTGATATTATGTGATTTATTTAATTGGATATTATTTGAATTAATTATTAAATATAGAGTATTTAATTAATTGAAAATTAAATTAAAATACCTATGTTTAATTGAAAAGTTAATTAAAGTGAAATTATTGAATATTGGGATTTAATTATAAATTAGAGTAAATATGCTTTTATACTTTATTAAATAATTAAATATTTTAGTGCATGGATAAGATTATTCTTTAAATATTTAATCTATTTAAAACATTATTTAATTAATTACATGTGCAAGTTCATTATTGAAATTGGAGTTTGAATTCAAAATGCAACTTGGTTTAATAAGTCAAAGTTGAGTTGTGCAAGTAAATAGATATTTTAATTAATAATTATTATTTACTTTCAATTTTGAGTTGAGTCCTTTTAGGGGTTAATTGGTGTGTTGTCATCAGGGTTTGCATGATTAGGGGAAGTTGATTCTCTTTAGGGGAATTCTTCTCTCATTTTGGGGATAACAGGTTTTTGGAGGATTTTTGGGAGAGCTTTGGGTGTTCTTGGCATTTGGAGAAATTGGGGATTTTTGTGGTTGCATGTTGGATTAAAGTTTGTGTGAATTCGTGATTGTGTGTATGCTTGGAGGATTCAAGGTTTAATCTTCTTCAAAGGCCTAATTTTGTTTCATTTCTTGCATTGGATCTAAGGTAGGGTTTTGATCCTTTGTTGGTTTTAAATTTTACAAAAATTCTATTTTCTTTGTGCTTGTTGGATTAGATTTCCTTAATTAGGAGCTGTTTGAGTTTCTTGTTAAAATGGGTGTTCTTGAAACCCTAGATTACTTATTGTTTTAGAAAATTATTATCTAGCATATTATTGTTATGCTGGCCAAATTTCATGGAAAAATTACTCTTGGAAAAAAAATCTATTTCCCTATTGAAAATTAATTGCTTTCAAAAAATACTACTCACTTATTAATACACTAAAAAAAAAAAAAATCCACCAGTAAAAGAATATTACACCAGTTAATTATTCATTCCAAAAAAGACAAGATAGGAAAAAAGAAAGGGGATATCTTAATAAATCCGTTTTCTGAATTTATTGTTTAAAAATAAAAAAAAGAAAAGAGTCTGGCTTTGTAATGTTTTTTTTTTTAAATAAAAATTAAAAAAATGCAAAAATAAAAATTAATTTAAAAAAGTTAAAGTGTTTGGGTGGGTGGCGGGGGCCACCACACCCCCCACACTTACTGCGCGCAGTACCCAAGGGGGCCGCAGGTAGTGAGCTTGCAGACCCACCGTGGTTACCCACTGTGGGGGATTGCAGGGCCCCACTGCCTTATGACAGTCCTCAAGGGGGCCGCAGGTAGTGAGCCTGCGGACCCACCGTGGTTACCCACGGTGGGGGACCTCAGGGCCCCACTGCCTTACGACAGTCCTCGCGGGCTTCCTTATTAAAGGAGCCATGACGGTAAGGGGTGGGGTGGGGACCACCGTGTTCCCCCCTTGCCCCCCCCTCCCCCCTCAAAGTTAATTTAATTTAATTTTTATTTTTTTAAAATTTTTATTTAGTTATAATTTAGTTTTTATATATATTAAAATTAACTTTAATTTAAGTTAAAGTTTATTTTAATTTAAGTTAATGTTATTTATATTATTAAAGTTTGTTGAAATTTAGTTTAATTTAATATTATTTAGTTTAGTTTTAAATTAAATTATTTTTATTTTAATTAAATTAGTTTTATTTTAATTAAATTATGGAATGTGTATTAAATGGGGATTGAATTTTGCAAAATTAATTAATATTATAATTAATTTATAAATAAGGAGGGTTTATTTTTATCATTTTTATAAATTAACTATTATTAATGAGCGAAGTCTATGGTGTAAACTAGTTGATAATAAAGGTATTATTGGGCGACTTTTGTTAATGCTTATGTTGTACCTAGGATTTTGTAATTTTGTAATTATAGCTGTAATTGGTAATTATTCTGTAGGTTCATTTATATGTTGATTTTATAAATAAATCTATAGGATATGTTAACGTTCACCAACATTGAATATTTAATTATTCTTGGATAGTAGTTTTAATGGATGAATGAATTTGCATAATTAGGATGTTATAAATTTGTTTATCCCTATGTTAACACTGTGTTTGATTTAATGTATTCTGAATATGCATTTATTATGCCATGATGTGTTTTGAGTGCGTGATAAAATGAATTATATATTGTTTTATGTTATCATATTTTTGGGTATTTGTTGGATTAGATGACCTTTAAGAGATTAATCCAGAGGTTTTGGGGTTGTAATTTCTACATGGTATCTTTTGTGATGTCAGTTCATGTTTTGTGATGATGTCATGGTCTTGATTTTTTATACCCAACCTAATTCATTTATGATGTGCTTTATGGTCTTATGAGGATATTGTGGTTATTGTATGGTTAGTTGAGAACCTATGTGCTCCTGTATGGGCAGGATGCTATTTGAGATTATGTATACCTTCATGTGTTTTGGTTATGAGCCTAGGTAGGTTAACTAAGTGTATAGAGGGGAAGTGGCTTGCAATGAGTCCAGGGTCCTAAGTGGCTACTAGGGCATCTCATTGGCAAGTTACTTAATAAGTGAAAATATGAAAACATTAAGGGGTTTTAAAATGTACTAATAACATAATTGAGCCTCTACCCATGCCTTGAGTTTACTACATGCTAGGATGGGAGAGTTGGGATCCTTATCTTCACAAAAGGATTACTGAGCCACATAGAGTCACTTGGGGGCCAGTGTCCAAGAGAGACTACTAGGGTTAACTCAAGGGTAGACTTATGTGATGACACTTCCCTATATACAGCTTAGGTTATCCTACATGCGTCGGTTACCTCTGGTATTTTTTAGTATTCCTTATTATGGTTTAGAGAGCTTCTAGGATCTTCTTATGCATTTGAGTATGATGTCATGTATACCTTGATGTGGCCTTCTTGTTGTATACCCCGTGTGAGTGGGTCTATTACTATCTCCTCAGCACGGTGGGAGTGGACCTTTGGTTCCATTCTTATTACCATTGAGATTTTGATGGTTCTTCTTCATACTTGGATGATCCTTGTTATAGTTTCATCTTCTTAGCCTTTTGGAGACTTGTTCAGTTACATGAGTTGTGTACTTGTACCATATGTGGATATTGGTTATCATCCTTTGGAGGATGCATTGTATTTTATTATGTATTATTACATACCCTGCGACTTGTGCAGTGGATATTGATTAGGTTGTAAACCTTTGGTATCAGATGTATATGTAATCCTTTATTATGAGATGTATGTTATTGGATTCAGTTGATGTATCATTTATGTTAGTTCTTTATAATTTTTATTTGTAGATTATTTTTCTTAAGTAATTCTACGTCAAGGAACCCTAGAGAAATGTTATCTATGTTGTGTTGTACTTAATTATGTGTATGTCATGTACTTCATTGTGTTTCTTTTGCATTGTTATAATTATTTTTTGTAAACATTTAAAAAAAAATTATCCTGTTAACTTAGTGTCATGTTTAGGTTAAGTTATCCTAGGTTCCCTGGTGGGGCATTACATGTGTACCTGAGTCTGCGAGTGAGGATTTTATCACTAATCCAAATTGAATCTAGGGATTCGAAAGTGTTGGTATCAATGATTCTTTTTACAAGTGTGTTTGTCATGTATTGGAAACTGAAATAATCAAAATAAACTGAAAACCAAATATTTCAAATAGAACATCAAAACTAAAACTTCCCAATGAAAAAAATAGTTTCTTGTGCATTTTACCATCCTTGCTCTTATGAGTCAGTAACATGCACCTGAGTACTCGTATCACCTAGTGTGAGTACTTCTATCACCTTGTGAGAATAATTGTATAAAAATATACATTTCTTGCCTATTTTAACCTCCTGCTGATCTGTTGCATGCATTTTAGTATGAGAAATGTAGTTCTTTGTATTCTCTATAGGTAACACTTGTACGAGACTGCAATCAATCATACTTCATTCTGAAAATATATGTCCAGATACCCTATTTGACTTGTCTTTACTCATCATAGACCTTTGGTTAGGTTCTGTGTTGTCTTCTGTAGTTCTAATTTTAGAATAGTGAGCTTTTCCTAGTCATCATTTTTAGTCATAATCAATTGATAATCTATTTTCTGCTATTGTGAGTCCTAATTTGTTGATCTAGTCCTTTGATCAATCCATCATCATCATTTAAATCTTATCTATCTATTGTCCTTTTCTAATTCATGAGTGCATTGTTTATCTAGGATTTTTAACCTTGACTCCGATCATTTAACCTTGACTCAGATCAGAGTCATTTGCATCTCCTTATTTGGAAGTTATCTTGTTGTCACCATCATTGGTCTTGGGCTTGGTTAGCACAACAATATTTACTTCAACACCTATCAAGAAATTGACTGGTTCATACCTATACAAACTAGAATCTCTCTCAATCAATTTCAAGAGGAAGAGAGACAATATCTTGCATTTGAAGTAAACCCTCTTTTCATAGAAAAAATAGAAACCTCAAACAAGTAAATCTCCCATCAAGACAAGTTGTCTGATTCAAAAATGTCAGGAGAAAGACAAGACTGAGATCATTCTAGACATAGATATCAGAGTGTTAGTATCTGGACTACTAAAAGTGAGCACTCCTTGAGTAAATCCGAGCTTGACAAGGCCATTATTTCCAGATGTAAAAATGACAAAGACTTTCTCAAAATGATGAAAACTATCATGGCTTGAGAGAAAGAATGTTACTTTATGGAGTTAGCACAAAAAAGAGCCAAACTTCCTCCTCAATATAGAGTTCAAGACATCATAGATAAGGAGGAAGAAACTCCTTTAACACTGGTAACAAAACAACTGCAATCCTTGCAAACTGAGTTGCAAGAAATGAAAAAGGAAAAAGAGAAAACAACCATGAATTATTCTATAGACACTATTTGTCAATTTCCTTTAGATAAAGACTTGTACTTACCTAGATTCCCACATGGATTTGAGATCCCCAAACTTGACCAGTATTTTGGTCAATCTAATCCACGAGATCATGTATGGGAGTTCTATGCTCTATGCACAAAATTTATGCATGAAAAGATGTACCTCATGCATCACTTTCCTTGGAGTCTGGGTGGCCAATCCATGGAGTGGTTTTCAAATTTACCAACGTGAATAAAAACTTCAAATGCACTGATCAATCTATTTTTACAATAGTATTCGTATAACATCCAACATCCTGTGATAATGACTGATTTATGCAATACTAAGAAAAAAATGGGAGATCCTTTTCTAACTATTCTTTAGTGATGGAGGAAAGTCTTTTCTTGATATCCGCATCTCAAACCTTAATCTGAGAAGATGGATATATTCACTATTGCATTGATCCCTGAGTACAAATTTCTCATATAGATACAAGATCTACCCACCCTTGATAAAATAGTGAAGAGTGCAGTAGAAATAGAAGACGTGCTTGTCAGAATACGAGAAACCACACTTTACAAAGAAAGCAAGTATGGTTCCGATTCCAAGGATAATAATAAGTATTGGAACAAAAATTAAAAAATGTGGTAAATGACGGAGTAGCTAACCATATTTATCCTCAATCAAAACTAATAGTCTTCAACCTAACAAGTGGAACAAAGGCCCTAAAATCTATTGGGAATACCAATAAGGCTCCTTAAAAGAGGGTAATAAATTTCATGAAATAAAAACCTTGGGTCAAATGTAAGCATAACTTTTCTCATCTAGGTGAATCATACGAATCAGTGCTCAAGAATCTTCTAGAAAATAAATTGATCACATTTCCAGACAACTCTAGACCATAGGAACCTAAGGTGAAACCAAAATAATACTCAAGAATTGAGATCTAAGATCTCTTTGACAATGAAACAATTGTGTTCGGCAATCATGCCATGAATGTTCATCATAAAGCATTTAAAAATCCCTTGTCTGAATATGAAGGGGAAAGATCCAAACAAGGTGCCAAAATAAATCACACATACAGTGCCAATGATGATAATGTTATACATATGATTGATCCAATCCCTTATGAATACTGCAAGGTCATTATCGTAAAGATAGATGAAAAAGAGTCTAGAGTGGCTAATGTTGTGACCTGTGCACAGGCTAAGGTCACCCTGAAGGGAGATTGACCTTCCTACC
Organism: Thuja plicata; assembly: GCA_018584345.1. Lineage (NCBI taxonomy): Eukaryota > Viridiplantae > Streptophyta > Pinopsida > Cupressales > Cupressaceae > Thuja > Thuja plicata. The sequence continues at coordinate 872,169 of MU225395.1, read as the reverse complement.
CTTCTACATCTAGTGACCAATCACCTTCATCAAAACCTTCCACAAAAATGAACAAATAACCATCTATAACCATGTCTAAGTCATCAAATTCAAAATAGATGGCTTCATCTCATGCTGTCGACTACAAAATTGTCAAGAAATTTCTAAGAACAATATCTCAAATTGTAATTTTTGAATTGCTAAAAATCTCACTATCTCACAAAGAGATTCTGGATAAAGTCTTGTCAACTTCCATTGTCCCTAAGGACTTTGACTTAGACCAGTTTCAATCCATGGTGGGTTACTTGACCTCACCCCACTATCTATCATTTTCAGAAGAAGATGATAATTCTTTGAGTCACCCTCATAGTATACCCATGCACATTGAAGTCATAATCCAAAAGTGTTGTTTCAAAGGAGTCTTTATAGATGGAGGCATAGGGTTGAAAATTTGTACTTATAAGTTGATAGAAAAATTAGTCTTTTCAGAGCATCTCATTGATCCCAAGAATAAGATAACAATAAAGGCATATGATGAACATGAGAGATCTTCCAAAGGTCTTGTACTTCTACCTATCAGAGTGGGTCCTATAGAAAGAGAATTCATATTTCAAGTACTGGATCTTCCACTAGCATATAACATTTTTTGGTAAGACCATGGATCCACAATATGTAATTTGTCCCGTCCACTTACTACTAGTGCATCAAATTCTCTTTCAATGGGGTTGAAGTCACCATTCCTGCAAATATGATTTTTTCTTACAATTATCTGAAATAATCAGTTGATTCCTTATCCCACACAACATAGAAGCTTCTACCTCTAAATTAGCTAGAGATGTGATGGATGCAATGGAAAAGAAGCTCAAAATCAAAGATACTAGGATGGGTGGATACACAATAGAACATGTTCTGTCACTAACATCTCTTCCCACATCACCCAAATATTATGAGAGACCTTCAGAGGAAATGAAACCATTAACTACACCAGCCAAGATAATCTATGATGGTATCTTTGTTCAAGCAACTATACTACTTGAAGATGAAAATGAAGAGAAATATATCCTAGAATCGTTGTGTGTGTGTAAGATTACACCTTCACGAAATTAAGATTAAGAACAACAATTCTATGGAAAGACAAAACAATTTAATCTAAGAATCGAAGCTAAAAATCCATATCATCTCATGGTTCTCTATCTAATCTTTGTTAAGAGAGCTCTCAGGCTTAATCTCTCTCAAGGAAAATCCTAGGATGAGAAATGAATGATAAACAAAATTCTCAAATCTAGCTTAAGATGCTCAAAGTTCTCCAAGATATGTTAGAAAACAACAAATGCTCCTAAATATGATATACTAAATGTTATACAAATGCTGAAATACTCTCAAAAGCTCTCAAATGCTCTCCATATGCCTATAATAAGGATGATTTTGCTATTAAAATTCTTGTATCCCAAACACAAAGGAAATGGCTTGTATTTATAGCATTTTCCCAAGGGTAGGGGGTAGAGTGAGTTGATCATGATCAAAGTTTGGTTAAGTCAAAAGCTTTGAGGTGTTTTCAAATAGAGGGAAAGTTGGTTGGTTGTCTCAAAGATATTAGGAATTAAATAAATCAATCATTTAATTAATTTAGCCATGGAAGTGTGATTGGGTTGGATTTGATCTTTTTTATTTGAACTATACAATTGAAAAATCAATTGCATAATTTGATTAATCCCTTTAGGCTTGAATTTAATTATTTGATTTCATGATTATTTGATCTTTTGATTTGATTTGATTTTTTTCCATTTGATTTGATAAATTTCCATTTGATTTGATCTATTTTAATGCATTGAGATGAGATTTTAAGGCATTTAGCTGAGATTTGCAATTTTGAATGCTTGAGATACACTGGTCAAATTTAGGTGTCTACAGGTTGTACAGAGAACCTAAAGATAATGATATTAAACATTGTGAGATATCTTCTGATAAATATGGAAAGGGATATGAGTTGATTCTATGTATGGGTTGTTCAGGAAAAGAACCTATAGGGTCTAAGAAAAATGGTCATATAGAACCCATATAACCCAAGTATAGAAGTCGTAAAGATACTACTAACTTAGGCTTCTTATCAGCTAAGGAAATGATAAATAAAGACACACCCCCTTGTAAGTGGGATGACTATGATGAGGAGGATGAATATTCTTATCATGTTCCTCTATGTGTCCTATCTCTTCTTAATGGTGACAAATTATAGTCCCCATATCAACGCTAGTAAACAACAAATTCCAGAAGAACAACACATAGTTCCAAATCAAACAAAGGCTTCAACCTCTCAGCAAAGTCCTGATACAAAGGAAGATGACATAACTAAAATATAATATTTGGGAAGGACTCATCCTAATTGGGGTCAATGGCTAGACTTTACTTATGTTTTAGATATGATGGACCAAGATGAAAAAACTCTCATGAGTATAACTTTGATAGTGTATCCAAAGAAACTCTAGATAAAGATGTCGACATAGTGCAACAATACATAACCAAAATAGAGGTAGGTGAAAGATCATAGATTAGGTATGACAAGCTGGATAATCAAATTCCTGACATGGGCTTCAATAATTTTGTTGGGAACCTCACCAATTTGAACACATCTATACATGGTACTAATTTATGACTCTACTTAATAGTCCAAGTCTATGATGAACATACCATGAACACCCTAGAACCTTTTGAATCATTTCCACTCATGCATCCTAAACTCATTGATTAGGATTTGAAAGAACAACCCATGAACATGCCTACATTTCCTAATGAGTGTGCTTTCGCTTGCTATCTTAACGTTATTGAACTAGTTACCTCTTCCACCAAAATACCAAGCATGAACATGATTGAAGAAGATATCAAGTAAATTAGTCAGAAAATAGTAAAAAGAAAAGACACATCCAGCTGTGAAAACCTATCTAAGGTGCTTCAGGATGGGGTACTTGATATCTTGCTAAGTCACTTCCAAAATTTATCATTAGTGTTGATAGAACCAACACAACCTATGAATATTGGACATCCACATATAATTCATCTGGCACAATCATTATCAGTAGAGGAGTTGGAAAATTTCACTCAATTATTTAAAGAAAAAAAGATCAACTTCACATGGAATTACTCTGATATACTAGGATTGTATCTAGATCTCATAATGCACCATCTCTTAATTTCATTTTAAGTTAAACTGATTAAACAAACTCTTAGAAAGATGCACCCTCATGTTTCTCTGCTAATAAAAGCCAAGTTGGAAAAATTTCTCAAAGATGGATTCATTAGAGAAATTAACTATGTGGAATGGATCTCAAATATTGTGCTTGTATCAAAAATAGATAAGTCTATCTTAGTATGTACTGATTTCAGAGATCTCAATAGGGTATGTGTTAGGATTGGATAATACTGAGAGGGGGGTGAATCAATATTATAGCACTTAATAAAATTCTTCAACCATTTAAATATTAACCATAAACTTGCAATAAAGAAAAGAACATAAGAAAATGATGCAATACTCATAACACCATGTTTTGTTTTTGAGGAAACCCTAGCCAAGGGAAAGCTCTGGTGGGGATGGTTCCCACAAGCATGTACTAAAGTATAATTTCCTTGTTAGGATACCTAGCCCTGTTAGGAGATGAATATTACATAGCACATTTCCTTGTTAAAGGAATTAAAACCCTGTTAAAGGTTCACAACACCCTGTTAGGGGCCAACTGAGCTTACATCTCTTACAAGATATTTTAGGTTACAAAGTGTTCTCAGTCATGAACAAAAAAATCAACACTAGTGCTTAGATAGTTCCTTTATAGATCTTCAATGATCTTTTTCATTCTCTGCTCTGCTATTCGCTCAAGAACTCATCCAACTAACTTACCTTCTTTCTATCTTTATCAAAAATATCTTACATATATATCTCACAACTTTACAAAGTTGGCTCTCAATATGAATATTACAGATATTACAAAGTCGACCTTCAATACAAAATACATTTAATATAGTAAATACCAAACACATAGTCAGTGCTCTTTCATAGTAAATGTGGAGGTTTATAGAAACCAAAATACAACTTCGATTGTCTGGAATCCAATTCATACTCCCTCAATCTTTGCTACTGTCCAACTGCTTTGTATCATTGTTCAATTGTAGTCTGTCTGGCTTCAATTCTTTCTAACTCACCATAGACAACCAAAACCAAATAGATCTTAGGTGGAGGTCATACATACCCCTTACTATCTTCCTCTAAGCTCTCTTTCCCTAAATCATTGATCTCAATCTTCAACATCCAAAACTCTTCTGTATCTCTGCTTCTATACTTAGTCAATTTCTGAATCATCAAAACTTATCTTTACTGGAATCGATCTAAGAGACAGATTTATTGCCATAAATGACAACCAAAAAGTGAATCACATTTACACAAAATTGATTACTTGCCAACAATCTCTCCCTTTGGCATTGATGGAAACACTTAACAAAAAAATGAATAAGTGTTCCAACAAATATGTCTCCTCTATAATCTTCCTTTCCTTTTCTTTTCTCTTATCTTTTCTTCTCCTATATAATTTTTTTATTTTATATATATATATATATCCATTTTTTTTTCTTCTCTTTTCCCCCTTTGACAACAATGACAAAGGTGCATATAAAATAATAGGTTTAGTGCTTGCTCACCAATTTTACAATATCATGAAACGAATCTTCCAAGATCTTCACTTCTACAGTCCATGTTTTGCACAATATCTGGATAATGTGAATTAAGCCATTCAATGTAAATGATGTGGTCTCACCTTCTTTCAAGTCTGTGGGCATAGATTTATTCATTGAATCTATTACTTTCTCCAAGTCTGAGAGATGAACCTCAAGTATGGATAACTTAGGAGTGATAAAGCTCTTCAACAAATTAAATCTTGTCAATACTCTCCCTTTCTCATTATCTAATACACTGAGTTTAGCCAAAATTCTTGTGACTTCTTTGTCTAACTCTGTTGTGGATTGTGAAGATGTTTCACAACCATCCATCATATTGTTTAGAGTTTCCCTTTCTTTGGCAATCATGTCTTCTACATTCTGAAGATGCCTTATTGGATTCATGCAATAACTAAATAATTTTCTCCCATTTCCAATGCAGCTCTTTGCATTTGTCAAGCAAGTTTTCACAATGCCTAAGTCCCATGTGATAGACTTGCAACCTGCTGTTAACTTCTTCTCTGATTATGTCTTCTCTACCTTCTCCCCTGCGATCTTCAATAAATTCTCATAGTTCCCATCAAATTCATCAAGTGTAATTCTTATATTTTCAATGTCATCTTTGTTCTGGAAAACAATAGGTACTGGAATCAATTTTTTTACAGTATCAATTGCTCTTGTAATTACTTTTTCCTTCTTGTCTCCTTTATGTTCTGATCTTTCCTTGGCTTTGTTCAAAGTAGTAAATGCCAATTTTACATCACTACTTGCCAACAATGAGATGGATGATGTGTTTACCTCTTTCTTTTCATCCTCTTACTAATCTGTCTTATGTTCTTCTTCCTTCTTCTTATCTTCTTCCTTCTTTTGTTGCTCTTCCTTATTCTTTTCCTCTTCCTTCTTGTGTTCTTCTTCCTCTTTATGTTCAGCCTCATCTGCTATAGAAGTGTTCATATTCCCTGAAAAAGGGTCCTTTTCATCTTGAGAGGTGTCAAGAGTTACTGCTACACTAGAAATATAGAAATCTAGTGGTGGATCTACTTCGCTCTTCTCATCAGTTTTTCTCTGTTTCTTTTGATCTTTTAACCATTCCCAATTCTGTGTGCAAAGTGGTCTTAGGAGGTTAGGGCTTAATAGAAGTAGTATTCATCAATATCTTCTCTAGTGCCTTCTGTGTTTCCTTAGTGACTTCATCATACTTCCTTTCCATGATTTTCAATAATCTCACCTTGGTCCTTAATAGAGGTTTTAATTCCTTGTATATTATGTCCATTTCTTGTATTGATATCACAGGTAGCATGTTATCAATTTCTTGGTTCCTAGTTGTATCATCTTTAATCTGTGCTACATGTTTTCTTATCTCCAATCTCCCATATAAGTCTATAGGTATACTTCCTTCAATTTCTAAAAGTGTCTTTTTGAAAGTAAGTGTTCAATCATAATGTCTTCAATCTTAGGCTTCTCTGCTTCTTCATATCTATTATAGTATTTATCAATTGTGACCAATGTACCTTGTTCTAATTCTCTCTTCTCTAACATCTTTAGGTTAGGTTTCCATATGTGTTTTTATGCTTTCTTCTCTTCTCTTACTGTGCTCTTCTCTTTAGGTGATGTTTGCATTCTTGATCTAGTAACTCTAGAAGTAATGTTTTCTGCTTGTCATGTTTGTTGTTGAGGAGGAGATGGACTGTCTACCATAACTACCTCAGGAGTGGGAGGGCCTACCATACTTCCACTTTCTGGTCCAAGAGATCTTTTTGTCATCTTCTTTTTCACTTCTTTTAGTTCCTCTTCTGTCAACCCACCTTTTACTCCACATTCATGTACAATATTCTCAATCTTTCTCTTCCTCAGACCTCTAGTCTATTCTTCTCTCACCTTTGTTGACTTCTCCTCATATGGTCCCCATATTTCCTTTGTTGTATCAATTTCTGATTCAATAAAATGTTCTAATTGCATGGTAAGTACTTCAGAACTTACTTCATAACCCATGGGATAACACCATTTCTTTCTGGGTATGACTACTTCAAAACATACACAATCAGTTTGAACCATGAAATATATTGTATCTTTGTATTTTTCAACGATGTCTTCATGTATATTATATCTGGTTTTCATCTATCTCTGTAGGATCTTGATCATAAGGAACAATTCTCCATCAACCCAAGTAGAATTCTTTCTTTTGTTGCTCTGTGAAATTAAAATGCCAGTATGTATCCCAAATTTCCAACCACTAGGATGTAAGCTAAGAAATTTGTGCTCAATATGAATAAACATATGCATCAACAATGAACTAAATTTGAAGGTTTTAGTTTTTTACTTCTTCACTAGCTTCACATTATCAAGTAATTGTTGTGCAAGAACTTCGCATAGGTTATTTTTTACATTCTCCTTCACCATTCTCCATGCCATCATGATTACCCCATCAGATACTGAGTTAGGTATGCTATTATAGTAGAACTTGTACCCAATTATCATAGCAATCAATCTTACATCTTGTTGAAAGATGTCATTCACTGTCATTGCCCGTCTATCTCATTTGGAATGAGTTAGGGTTTCAAATTCTTTCTTTACATGTTTCTTTGCAATAGGGATGACTCTGGTGTTGTCTAGTCCAGTGATTTCATGGATTAGGTCACTACAAGTCTTCATAGGTTGATCACCTATCCAGATAAACTTATCATGAACCCTACTTAATAGTATCTAAGACCATTCATCTTCATCAAATTCACATAAGTCCAGAATTTTCATTATGCTCAGTTGATTAATGTCTTTGTATTATTTTCTCATGATTAGATTATCAGTCATATACTCCATCTTATTTGATATATCATTAATTCCTAGTATATCATACTTACAATGTTTGTAAGCCCTAATATCTTCTACATGTAATATGCCATAAGGGATTTGGGAAAATGCTCCCTCTGGATCCTCTTCACATGACTTGAATGGATTTTTCTTAAATTTATACCTAGGTCAATCTGTAACATCAAAAATAATAGGTGCATCCATGGCTAGATGATGAAAATACCTTTCTTCTGCTGAAATCCAAGTTTATCCTTCAATCGATCATGCACGGCCAATGTAGAATAGTCTAAATTTCTCTATTCTCTTATCTTCTTAGCTCTCTCTTCATCAAATGATAAAGAGATAGGTCATCAAATGGTGCTTTATACAAGTTTAAGTTATGAATTTCACTTTTACTTAAAACTATCCAGTTGACTGTTAGATCTCATGAACAAAATATATGCGTCAGCTGATGTTGCGCTCTTAGATTTATATTTCATGATGTTGGATAAGCTTATACCCAAGCTTTCTTGAGCTCAATCCATGAATTTTGGGGTAGGATATAGTGTGATTTTTGTATCCAATGCTCCCCCTAAGGCCATGATTGACCAGTTAGGTCGATTCTATTTTGCCACCATCAGGAGAAGATCCAGTAGCCTCTACTGACTCTCCCTGAACTAATGTATCACTTGTTTCTTTTATCTTCCATATCTTACCACTATTTCTATCTTCTACCTTCTTTAAAAAACTTTCAAAATCACTCTTCAAATCTGCAACATTCTTACCAATATCATTTCCATTCTTCTGTGAATTCATCAGAGGTGGTACTCTTCTGTTGTCTGATCCATTATACCTGCAAAACTTTGCTATATGTCCTGGATTATTGCATTTATAACATATAGGAGGTCTTCTTTCCTAATTAACTTGTAGCTTACAGTACTTCACAATGTGTCCAATGTTATTACATTTCTAGCATGTAGGTTTCACTATAGATTATCTTCCATTGTCTTGTCTATATCCTAATTTATTAGGTTTTCTACATTCTGCTTTCTTGTGCACATATCCATTACAGTTAAAAAAATAACTAGAAAAAGTTTGAAAAGGGGAATTACCTCTGTAGTCTCTCTTCATGTATCCAAATCTGTTGTAACCAAAGCATCTACCTCTGAAGGGTCTGATCTTCTCTTTAGGTTCTTCAAGAGAAGGTTTCTCAGCATCAATCTTCTAATTGGATTTCTCTTCCTGATTCTTTGAACATTCAACTTCATTGAAGCCAATACCAGTCATATCACCTTTAGGTTTCTATTTGTCTCTCTATTCACCAATCAAATCACTTCTGGTGTGAAGTTTCTCAATGTGTTTCTATGCTTCAACAAGTTCACCTTTTATAATTTGATTGTATTTTTCCATTTCTAGATACTTATTTTTGTAGTTTTCAGCCTCATTCTTCATTTGATCTAATGCACTGTTTAAAGATTCTTCAAATTTCTTCTTAGCATCCTTTTGTACCTATATTTCTTTATCCATTGTCTCATTTTCAAGTTTCAGAGTTTCATTCTCTTCTTTTAGTTCCTTTACCTAATCTGAACTGTCTTCATCTGAATCCTCTTTTATCTGAACTACAAGATCTTGTCTTTGATTTCTGGAAAGCTCAAGTTGATATTTGAGTTTCTTTATAAATTTCTCATCTCTTCACATATTGAATCTCAACTCTCCATTTTCTACTTTTGCTTTGTCAAGGTCTTCAAGTGCAGCATTAAAATTTTCTTGCAAACTATCCAAATCCATTATGATCTCCCTCAAGCTATTAGACTTTCTCTCTAAGGGCCAAAAGCTCTGATACCAATTGTTAGGATTGGATAATAATGAGAGTAGGGGTGAATTAGTATTATAGAACTTAATAAAATTCTTCAACCATTTAAATATTAACCATAAACTTGCAGTAAAGAAAAGAACATAAGTAAATGACACAGTACTCATAACACCATATTTTGTTTTTGAGGAAACCCTGGCCAAGGGAAAACCCCAGTGGGGATGGTACCCACAAGCATGAATAAAGTATAATTTCCATGTTAGGAGACCTAGCTCTATTAGGAGCTGAATATTACATAGCACATTTCCTTGTTAAAGGAATTACAACCTTGTTAAAGGTTCACAACACCCTATTAGGGGTGAACTGAGCTTACAACTCTTACACAATAATTCAGGTTACAAAGTGTTCTTAGTCATGAACAAATACAAGCAACACTAGTGCTTAGATAGTTCCTTTATAGTTCTTCAATGATCTCTATCATTCTATTCTCTTCTATTCACTCAACAACTCATCCAACTAACTTACCTTCTTTCTATCTTTATCAAAAATATCTTACATATATATCTCACTTCACAAAGTCGGCTATTAATATGAATTTTACAGATATTACAAAGTTAGCCTTCAATAAAAAATACATTTAATATAGTAAATACCAAATTCACAGTCGACACTCTTGCATAGTCAATGTGGAGGTTGTCAACAACTAATATACAACTTCAATTGTCTGGAGTCCAAGTCATACTCCCTCAATCTTTGCTACTGTCCAACTACTTTGTATCGTTGTTTTGTTGTAGTATATCTATCTTCAATTCTTTCTAACTCACCGTAGACTTAACCAAAACCAAATTGATCTTAGGTAGAGGTCATACATACCCCATACTATCTTCCTCTAAGCTCTCTTTCCCTAAATCATCGATCTCAATCTTTGACATCCAAAACTCTTCTGTATCTCTGCTTCTATACTTAGTCGATTTTTGAATCATCAAAACTTATGTTTACTAGAATCGATCTAAGACCCAGATGTGTTGCCATAAATGACAACCAAAAAGTGAATCACATTTACAAAAAATTGATTACTTTCCAACAACATGTCCCAAAGATGACTTCCCTTTGATGAATATCGACATGATTTTTGATATGATAGACAGATACAAGATATACTCCTTAATGGATGGCTTCTCAGGATATAAATAGATCAAAATTTCTCCCAAGGATCAAGAGAAAAAAATGTTCATGTGTGCTTGGGGTATTTTTTGTTGGAATTTCATTTCATTCGGTTTTAAAAATGCAGGTTCTTGTACACACCTAAAATTGGTTCATTGCATATGCTCCTTTTTTAACATGTCTTCTATATTGTGTGTTTGATCTTTATTATTCACTAATATTGTGTCATTCATCCATGTCATCAATTACTTACAATTCTACTCTCTCTATCAAATTGATCATTTTCCAAATCATTTCCAAACCTTTCTAAATCGATCCTATTCGATCCTAAGCCATTCCAAACCTTCCTATACTGATCCTATTCGATTCTAAACCATGCCAAACCTTCCAAAATAAGTTCAAACCTATCCTATTCTATTCCTAGTCATTTGCAGAATTGTCTGGACTCATTCCGACCATTCTGGGGCATTGTCCAAGATCACTAATGCCTTATTAACCTAATTTAAAACCAATCGATCAAAACCCTAATTCAATTCAATCAATCTTATCATCATTTCAAGAGCATTGTCCAAGATCATCGATGCTTCACCATTTCAATTGCAATCTTACGATGCCATCAAAGTTCATTAGCACTTTTCGATTATTTCCAATCATCATTATCTGGGCGCATTATCAAAGCTCATTGATGCCTCGTGATTTTCATAAACTATTCCAGAATCCCATAATTAACCATAATCATTATCAACATTATCAAACCCCTTTCAATTCGACATCAAAACCTTAAATTCAACCTATAATCTACTAATTCCCCCCTTTGGATGAATAACCCATAATTTATCCTAAGTCCTAATTGAATAAATAAACAAACTTTATTTATTCCCCATTTCCCTAAGTCTCCAATAATTAATTAATTTATATTAATTAATTAGCTAATTTCTATTTATGGGATTTTACAATTTTATAAATCTAATTTGATTTGGAGGTATATTTGAGAATATTGAATTATGGATTTGATTAAAGATTCATAATCTCACCTAAATATCATATCCCTTAATTAAGGATTCTCATCCCTATTAAGGTGCTTCCTCAATATCTCCAAAATCCTCCAATATCTCCTCAATATCTCTCCCCCATTTCATGCTTCCAAGCATCCTACCAACCAAAATCTTGGTTGGTGCATTGATTTTGTGCAATCTCACCAAATTGTCTCTCATTTTCCATAAAATGGGATGCATTCCTCTCATTCAAGGTTAACCATGAGATTTTGAGAAAAACCTCAAGATCACTACCTCCTAGTAGTTCTCATTGTCAATTCAAGCTTTCAAGGTTCTTTTCTGCAATTAGTGTTTGTCAAAGAGCAACATATCAACCTCTATGGAGAAGAAAGGAGACCATTAGAACTACATTTGAAGGGAGTTTTTCTTGTTTCATCTTGCATATATTTCAACTCTTGTTTCAAATGGTTTTAATGTTAGATTAGTTAGGGTAGCATATTTTTTAGGGTTTTTGGTTACCTAGATATGCTTCTAACCCATTTTCTGGTCTTACATTTGGTGAACCTGACGTGAACATGCTAAAAATCTGATAAATTTGTTTGCTTGCAAGTTTTCTTTGTTGTTTTGTTGTTGCATGCAGGTTTTTAATGATTTGATCATATCTCCTAAATGGTGTGGAATCTGATTATGAAATTTTTACTACAGGTTGGGGATGGCATCAAGAGTCTACAGTCTAAAACTCAAATTTGTATGATTCATTTTGTGCATTTTATTCCGATTTTATGATTGTTCATACAAACTTAATAATGGGCGTAAATTAGCAAAATTTTTAAAAACATTTACATTTCTCGAAAGATCTTCAAAATATAAATGGTGTCTATTCTCTGTGTTTTTTATTTTCATGATCAATAATGACCGAAATAAACACATCTTTGAAACTGGTTTGTTTTGAAAAATAGGGTCCCTAGAACACAAATTAAGGATTTTTTTAAAATTTATTACATTTTTGGAAAGCTCATTGATTTTTAAGAGGGGTTATTTCTTTCCATTTCTACTATTCTAGTCTCTCTCTCTCTCTCTCTATATATATATATATATTGGATCTTTAGGACTAGGTAAAAAAAAACATTAAAAAAATCAAGGTGCACTTGTTCCAATTTCAATTGATTTGCATGCTTTTCTTTTGTATGCATGTTTATGTGTTACTAATGATTTGTGCAGCATTTTGGCAATCGTGGGATGAAGACTGAATCCTAAAAACTACTTACAATTTCAATGCAGAACATTTGTAGAAGACCTTGTGTTTTTTGAAACTTTCATGTTTGTTTTTGGTAGTTATCAAACACTTTAGCTTGGTGCTTTAAAATGAACCATTTCATTCATGTGCTTAAAGTGTATTTTAGCTTGTAAATCCAAGGAAATGTATGGACATATCCTCTCCCCTCTCCTTAGTGGATCTTGGGTGTAAGAGAAATCCATGCAAGTCCTTTAGTGTGGCTACCTCCCAAGTGCTTTAGTAGAGCCAGTGAGAGTGGATGCCCAACCAACGATAGGCTACAACAAATCCCATCCAAATGGTATACAAATATGCCATTGTAATTATTCTCTCAATGGACGGGTGTTGAATGCCTTATACTTGGAATAAGATCTCCTTTAGTACCCTTGTGGTGCACTAAAACCTATGAAACATAACTTCCGTAGGCTGGGAGGCCTCCATAACGGAGCTAATATGTCACATGTATAACCACCTAAATGGATGCCCTTATTAAACACCATGTCATAGTAACCAAAAACCTTCTATCCATTGGCATGGAAGGTTGGAGACCAACTAAGAAACCCCACACTCTCGCGGCTATTAGTCGAGACAACAATCCCTTGGGAAGTGATGTCATTTGAGAGTTGAAGCTTGGAGTGCTTGAGAAGTGAGTACAAATGTAAGGAGGATCCCATGCCTCCAAGCTTCTAGGTTTTCCACTATTAGTAAGCGTGACTAAGGTTCAAGTGGGGATTCAACAGATACTAGCTTTTCTATCCTTAGGAAGTGGTGTGTTTGTTCCTTTTTACTACAACCATTATGAATGATGTGTCTTGTGTGGGTGTTCAAACCTTAATAAAAATGAAGACATCTTAAAAGACACTCTTCTTAAAGAACACTTTTCCCAAATCAATCTTCAAGAGCAATCAAATGGTCACAAAAAACCTTGTCTTTGAGTAAACACATAGAACCTTGAAATTTTCACTTGGAACCTTTTGGCATGCTTCATAGCCTTCATATTGCATATTCATGACCTAATCTCCTTGCATTGTGTATTTCAAAAAATCCTTGCATTATAGACCTCATTTTAGTCCTCATTAGAACCCTTTTGCATAAGTCCTAATCATTTCCCTCTTGCATACTTATCTCATTCCTAGATCCTCCTTAAAAACTTTGCAAACAATCCTAGAAAGTATCCAAATCATTAAACCTCTCTTTATGATGTTGAAAATAGGATCTTGACTTGATCCCCATTTTTGCCAAATTTCAAACCCCCCTTTATCAATTTGGTCTTATTCCACCTTTTTCATTATGGATTTGACCTAAGCCTTTTATCAAACTTGTCCCTTATTCCAAAAATCCTATCTTTTCAAGTCAAGATCCTTATTCAACCTCATAAGCTTATGCTCCTAGATTTGTCTCCTTTCAAAAGATTAATTGTCAAAGTCCAAAAAATCAAAAACACAGTTGCATAAACCATAGCTTGCATTTGCATAAACCTTAGCTTGCATTTGCATAAACCTTAACTTGCATTTGCATAAATTCCTTTCATTTCCAAAGTTGCATTTCAAAACTTGCATTTCCAAAAATTCCAAAAAAATCTTGCATTTGCATATAGTCATCATGTCAATATTCACTAGGTTCCAAGCATCCAAAAGGAAACAAGAAACTTATCAACCCATGGTTCCATCAAAAGGAAACTCACAATTACCTTTTGATCAAAGACAAGATATACCTTTGCAACAAAAATCTTTTGAGCCAAGGCAAATGACATCAACACAACCAAACAATCAATTGCATCAAGCCCATTCAAACATAATTCAAAAGTTGCAAAAAAAATTGGCTAAACAAAAGAATCTCTTGGAAGAGAAGGTTACCAAGATGATAAAGAGTATACTTTAGATGGCCAAACTTCTTGGATGTCCAAGTGAATATTTTGGTGAAATTGCCACACAATATCTCATTGAGAAATCAAAGATACCAAAACTCATTTCACAACTCAATGAGGCAAATGAACAATTTAACAAATCCCAATTCAATCATGTGCAAGAGCCAATATTTTTCAACCAAGTCCCAGATCAAGCTCAATTCAATCAAATTTCAAACCAGTCTCCATGTGCTCAAATTTCAAATCAATCATTCAATCAAGTTCCAAATCAAACCTTTCAACCTAACTGTGGCATAATTCAAATGGGACCACCACCAAATTATGAACCAATCTTCATTCCAATGCAACTAGCTGATCTTCAAACAATTTCACAACCTCTTGTACCAATCATGCAAACAAGACAACCAATACCAATATCACAAACAATAACATTGATTGAGGAACCTTTTGTGTCCTCCAATTCACCACCAATGTCTTATCAAACAAAGGAAAATTCAAATGTGACATCTTTTGAACATCAACCAAGCATAATCAATAAGAAACCTTTTGTTGAACATGTTCATCCCAAAAATTCTTTCCAACTTGTAAATAATGATGAGGTATCACAAACAAGACCCATAAAGCAGCGCAAGTTCAAATCCAAACTTTTAAAGAATTTGATTCAAAAATTGGATCAAACAAATAATTTACCTGTGTCTAGCAATGGATCACCCCAAAACAATCACATGGATGATATACCTATTTCCCCTCAATACATTTACCTTCAAGAAACATCCATGTTTCCTTCCACCCCTTCATCCCCACATTCCTCCAAAGAGAAATTTACCCCATCCCCATCAAGCGATTCTTCCAACAATGCAACCTTCCAATGGCTAACCATGAAAGAAATCCAAGCTAGTCCTATGCATATCCCAAGTTCCTTTGAACCAATTCCACCATGTCCTCCAATTTCAATCAAACCTATTCATGAGATTCCTATCTCAATTCCATCTTCATCATATCAAAATGTTGACCCCTTTCAAGAGCCCCCTTGCATGTCCAAAGTCATATCCTATGTCAAGAGGATGATAAAAAGAGTGAAGAAACATGTCTAAAAACATATCAAGATCAAGATCCCTTCAATGAACAATTATATCCTATTGTTGACCAAGACCCCATTTCCCTTGAGCCTCGTGATGGTCCAACTATCCTTATCCCCCCTATCCAAAATGATCCTTTTCCACTTCAAGAGAAAAATATCCTACCAAGTCCCATTGACCTCCCACTTCCCAAGCAAGATCATGATCTCCCTTCCATATCTTCCCAAGGTCCCTTTCCAAGAAAAGATCAAGGTGTCCCTTCACTTTCATGTTCTCCTCAAGGTCCCATCATCCCTTTGGATCCTCCAACAAATCCCATCATCTCCTTAGATCTCCCACAAGATCCTATCCTACTAGATGATCTTGTCACAGCTCATACTGCATCGCAGGATCCTATTGTTCCTTGTGCTCCCCCTTGTGATCCAAGCACATCTATGCAAGTTGTTCATGAACCTCTTACACTTCAAATGGGTTCCCCTAGTTCTATTGAGTCTAGTCCACCTCACAGTCATATAATTTCTTCCATATCATTCAAACCTCATAACAATAGACTCACATCTTGTAGCAAGTATCCTACTGGTCCAAGAAAGCATTACCAAGTAAAAGGGTTAGACCTCCATGCAAAAGGTATATTGAAACCCTTATGTGTCCAATAAAATTCAAATGGATATGGTCTTAATAATAAATCTACATCTCAAGGTGTTGGTATCCCTTCAAAATCCAAATCCAGATGTATACCTCCCCCTTCAACCCTTCCATCCATCTTAGGTCCATATATTCCTTCCTCCACTAGCTCATAATCCCCTTACCCATTCCCACATGCAAGTCATTAAAGGTATACACCCTGGAGAACCTTCCATCCATCCAAAATACCTCCATACAATTCCTATCCATCCATGAATTCCATTCCCTTTCAAAGCAATTTAGATGCCAAACATAAAGTCTACAAGTCAAGCAATCCACATGCTATCAAGGATCAACATGTCCAGTATAATCGACATGTACAAAAGAAGAAAAAATTGATCCAAAATAAAAAAGAATTATCCAAAAGGCCAGAAAGGCCCATTAAGCAAAAAATAAATCTAAAGCCATCTGGGTTCCTAAATATATTATGAAATCAATGCACTCTAAGGACCCACAAAATAATGAAAAATTAAAAAGCATGTGGATTCCCAAGAAGCTCCTAGAAGCACAAAGTCCCAGAGAAAAGTCCAAATTAGCATCCAAAATTGCTATCCCTCCATCTAAATGTCTTCCATCTTCCAAATACGTTTTGGGTCCTTGTGTCCCAAAATCCATATCCATTCCTTCATTAATCCTTAAAAATCCAAAATCTCATTTTCCTCTATCACTCCATCACCCCTCAAGGTGTGTGCCAATGTTGTTCTTGCATCCATTTACTTCCACTTCAAAGAAAGCTAGCATACATTCTCTTCATTATCCAACACCTGTTTTCCAACCTTTCATTTAACCTATCTAATCCCTTGCATAAAGCTTGTCCCATCCTTATCTAATCACCCACTTTATATCCTTTTTTCATTACCCTACCAATTTCTTTGCACAATATCTTTCAAAAGCACATTTCAAAGAGTAAGGCGCTTGAGTCCTCTATCCATGTCACTTCATGCGGCCAGTTTTTTTTCCAAAAATGTCAAAAAAAAAAAAAGAAAAAAGAAAAAAAAAATTGAAAAAGAAAAAAGNGGCCAGTTTTTTTTCAAAAAATGTAAAAAAAAAAAAAAGAAAAAAGAAAAAAAAAATTGAAAAAGAAAAAAGTTTCCTTGATGAAAACCTGGAAAACAAGCGTCTTGGCAACACAAAAAAAAAGAGTCAAGAGAAATAATTTCATCCAATAGTGAAAACCTGGCAAATATGCGTCATGTGTAATTCTATGAACTTCTTGCAGTCTATACTTGGGAGCACATTTCATTAGCATTATCCTCTATTACTCCTATCATTGTCCTTCATTATCCCTAGCATGTCCTCTATTATCCTATGTCCCTCATATCCTTTATCCAATCAACACCTATATATCATGTATCCCTTATTGATCTTTCTTATCCTACCCATATCTTGTCATTTTGTTTTTCATATCCTAACATTTTCCCTATCCAAAATACCTTTCTTGGTCTTGATGAAAATAAGGATGTTCAATGAAAAAACATGTTTTCAAAAGAAAACCTCTTGACATGTCTATTTCTTGCATTCTATCCACTACACTATTTTCCTTATCCTATATTGTCTTGCCTAGGCCCTCTGCATGGAAAAAAAATTGTTATCCCATTTCTTGGATAGTCCTTGGCACCTAACCAGATCCAATGCAATGACCCTTGGCCTTTGTCCATCTACCAATTCATTTTTCCCTTCAAAATGTCCCTACCTTTCTAGACAATGGGGCAATTTTAGAAAAAATTCAAATATGATGCTGAAAAAAAAAATTCCAAAAAAATCAAATAATGTCCTGAAAAAATTGCTAAAAATCACATAATCTCTTGAAAAAATTCCAAAAAAATCAAATAATGTGCTGAAAAAATTCCAAAAAAATAAAATCATGCCCTGAAAAAATTGCTAAAAACATCAAATACGATCCTAAAAAAAAACCAAAAAAATTCAAATATTTCAAAAATCCTAAAAATTGCAAAAACCTTTTCAAAAAACTATAATAAATTTGTACATACTTGTCTTCCATTTGCAAATCGAACATCATGTTTGCTGACATCAGTGGCAGAATCATCACTATATGCTTAACGAAATCATATGCGATCTGGATCATTGTGACTCAACATTCAATATGATTGGACTATTCAAATCTTTCGATCTTTGGTATCAATCAATCTGTCCAAACTATCAATCAGTTACCAAATCAAGCAATTTGCAAATCTAAGCTATCAATCAACAAACATTTAATGCAAGTAACAAAAGATCAGAATGGTTGTTGGCTCACATTATTTTAGTGAGTAATTTTTATTTTCTTTTTTTCATGTTCTTATGCTACTCGATGATATTATCTGATCTTATGGGAGTAGCAAGGATGGTTCATGACCAGTTCATTTCAATTTATCTTTTTTATGCCTGCTTGATGATCTCATGAAATTCTAGGGCATGTCTGCAACATGCTTTTGGGACAGAGAAGATCATCCTCTGTCTGCATCGTGTTTGTTTACACAAAAAGGATGACTTTCTCGCTCTGGATTTTGTCCCATGATGCGCTGCATCCTCTTTTGCAATATCAAAATAAAGCTCTTATAACACAACTACACTTTGAAAGCCAACATCTTTCTACTAACATTTCTTCATTTAATTTCTTCTTTCTGCTAACATTTCTTCAATCAATCATCTTTATTTTTGAAAAATTTGTCCTCATATAAGTTTCTACCCAATTTTTTGAGGGGGCATCCTACCTCCATTATGTCGATCCAATGGGGCATGATCTTCTATTTTTTATTTGAGCCAATGCTCATAATCACATTGTCTCAAAGAGGGGCAAAATGTAGATGTCTAATGCTGAATGTGGACCTCTCGATTCAACACAAACGCAACATAGTCCTTACACAATCAACGAATTCGCAAAGACAAACATGAATTGTTTGCTCTACGAAGGTGATTGAAGCAACCTGTTGCCTCCTAATTAGGTGTGATTGCTACAGTTTACCCTCAGAACGAGAGCCAACAACCTGACCATCTCTAAAACGGAGGATTTTATAGTGCAAGTAAATGAAAAAAAGCCATTATTTGTGAGAATGTATGCAACTAATTCATGAGAAATTGTTGTTATTCTATGAATTAAGACATGATTAAGCTATGAAATTGAAGATGAAATGCAACTAGTGTAAGTATGAACTTGCAATTAAGCTAAGAATGAGAATGCAATTAATCT
>MU225395.1:800251-838329 GCA_018584345.1 Thuja plicata | reverse complement strand
TTCATTCAATTAATTAAATAACCTTTCAATTCCTTTTATGTATATTAGCCAAAGAGGGTGGATTTGATTTAATTAAAAGCACTTAGGACTTTAGGATTAAATCAATTAATCATAGGGATTTTAGTTAGTAATCTTTTGAGAATTAGGAATTTTAAATGTAATGTCAGATTTATGCAAATTTGGGTTTTCTGCATTTGAAACTCAATCAATTAAATTCAATTAGGAGAAGAATTTGCCTAATACAATAGGACTTCAAAGATAAGAAAATGCACCAAAATTGATTAGGTTGTTAGGTGCCAATTTTGGGGTGTTACAGTAGACACCTAAAAATGGTTCATTGCATATGCCCCCTTTTTAACATATCTTCTATATTGTGTGTTTGATCTTTATCATTCACTAATATTGTGTCATTCTTCCATGTCATCAATTACTAACAATTCTACTCTCTCTATCAAATCGATCATTTTCCTAATAATTTCCAAACCTTCACCGATCCTATTCGATCCTAAACCATTCCAAACCTTCCTAAATCAGTTCAAACCTATCCTATACTATTCCTAGTCATTTTCACAATTGTCTGGACTCATTCCAAGCATTCTGGGGCATTGTCTAAGATCACTGATGCCTAATTAACCTAATTTCAAACCAATTTATCAAAACCCTAATTCAATTCAATGAATCTTTTCATCATTTTAGGAGCATTGTCCAAGATCATCGATGCTTTGTATCCTTTCAATCAGCCATTTTATAACACAGTCAAAGATCATCGATGTTATTGCTATCAATCTATCAATATCAATTCAATAGTATTGTTCATTGTTGTCAATACTATCTCTTACTATGATTTTGGGAAAATTGTCAAAGATTATTGATGTTTCCCCATTTCAATTTCAATCTTACAACGCCATCAAAGTTCATTGGCGCTTTTCAATTATTTCCAATCATCATTATCTGGGTGCATTGTCAAAGCTCATCGATGCCTCGTGATTTTCCTAAACTATTCTAGAACCCTTATAATTAACCCTAATCATTATCAACATTATCAAACCCCTTTCACTTCAACATCAAAACCTTCAATTCGACCTATAATCTACTAATTCCCCCCTTTGGATGAATAACCCATAATTTATCCTAAGTCCTAATTGAATAAATAAACAAACTTTATTTATTCCCCATTTCCCTAAGTCTCCAATAATTAATTAATTTCTATTAATTAATTATCTAATTTCAATTTATAGGATTTTACAATTTCATAAATCTAATTTGATTTGGAGGAATATTTGAGAATATTGAATTATGGGATTAAAGATTCATATTCTCACCTAAATATCATATCCCTTAATTGAGGATTCTCATCCCTATTAAGGTGCTTCCTCAATATCTCCAAAATTCTCTAATATCTCCTCAATATCGCTCCCCCATTTCATGCTTCCGAGCATCCTACCAACCAAAATTTTGGTTGGTGGATTGATTTTGTTCAATCTCACCAAATTGTCTCTCATTTTCTATAAAATGGCATGCATTCCTCTCATTCAAGGTTAACCATGAGATTTTGAGAAAAAACTCAAGATCACTACCTCCTAGTAATTCTCATTATCAATTCAAGATTTCAAGGTTATTTGTGCAATTAGTGTTTGTCAAAGAGCAACATATCAACCTCTATAGAGAAGAAATGAGACCATTAGAACTACATTTGAAGGGAGTTTTTCTTGTGTCATCTTGCATATATTTCAACTCTTGTTTCAAATGGTTTTAATGTTAGATTAGTTAGGGTAGCATATTGTTTAGGGTTTGTGGTTACCTAAATATGCTTCTAACCTCTTTTTTGGTCTTACATTTGGTGAACCCAACATGAACATGCTAAAAATCTGATAAATTTGTTTGCCTGCAGGTTTTCTTTGTTGTTTTGTTGTTGCATGCAAGTTTTTAATGATTTTATCATATCTCGTAAATGGTGTGGAATCTGATTAAGAAATTTTTACAATAGGTTGGGGATGGCATCAGGAGTTCACAATCTGAAACTTAGATTTGTGTGATTCATTTTGTGCGTTTTATTCCATTTTTATGATTGTTCATAAAAACTTAATTTTGGGCGTAAATTAGCAATTTTTTTAAAAAAATTTACATTTATGGAAATCTTTTCAAAATATAAATTGGGTCTATTCTCTATGTTTTTTATTTTCATGACCAATAATGACCGAAATAAACACATCTTTGAAACTAGTCTGTTTTGAAAAATAGGGTCCCTAGAACACAAATTAAGGAATTTTTTAAAATTTCTTACATTTTTGGAAAGCTCATTGATTTTTAAGAGGGGTTATTTATTTCCATTTCTACTATTCTGGTCTAGAGATATATATAAAAATTGGATCTTTAGGACTAGGTAACCAAAAAAAAAAAAAATCAAGGTGCACTTGTTCCAATTTCAATTGATTTGCATGCTTTTCTTTTGTATGCATGTTTATGTGTTACTAATGATTTGTGCAGCATTGTGACAATCTTGGGATGAATATTAAACCCTAAAAACTACTAACAGTTTCAATGCAGGACGTTTGTAGAAGACCTTGTGTTTTCTAAAACTTTCATGTGTGTTTTTGGTAGTTAGCAAACACTTCAGCTTGGTGCTTTAAAATGAACCATTTCATTCATGTGCTTGAAGTGTATTTTAGTTTTTAAATCCAAAGAAATTTATGGACATATCCTCTCCCCTCTCCTTCATAGATCTTGGGTGTAAGAGAAATCCATGCAAGTCCTTTAGTGTGGCTACCTCCCAAGTTCTTTAGTAGAGCCAGTGAGAGTGGATGCCCAATCGGTGATAGGCTGCAGCCAAGCCCATCCAAATGGGATAAAAATATGCCATTGTGATTAATATCTTAATGGATGGGTGTTGAATGTGTTATACCAGGAATAAGGTCTCCCTTAGTAACCTTGTGGTGCGTTAAAACCTATGGAAAGTAACTTCCATAGGCTGGGAGGCCTCCATAACAAAGCTAATATGTCACATGTATAACCACCAAAATAGATGCCCTTATTAAAAACCATGTCATAGTAGCCAAAAAACTTCTATCTGCTGGTGCAGAATGTCAAAGATCAACCAAGACGCCCCACACTCTCTCATCTATTAGTCAAGACAACAATCCCTTGGGAAGTGATGTCCTTTGGGAGTTGAAGCTTGGAGTGCCTCAAAAGTGGGTTCACATGTAAGGAGGAGCCCATGCCTCCAAGCTTCTAGGTTTTCTTCTATTAGTAAGCATGGCTAAACTTCAGTTCAAGTGGGGATTCAATAGATACTGTCCTTGATATCCTTAGGAACTGGTCTATTTGTTCGTTTTTACAACAGCCATTCTAAATGATGTGTCTTGTGTGGGTGTTCAAACCTTAATAAAAATGAAGACATCTTAAAAAACACTCTCCTTATAGAACACTTTTTCCAAATCAATCTTCAAGAGCAATCAAATGGTCACAACAAACCTTGTCTTTGAGTAAACATATGGAACCTTGAAATTTTCACTTGGAACCTTTTGGCATGCTTGATAGCCTTCATATTGCATATTCATGACCTAATATCCTTGCATTGTGCATTTCAAAAACTCCTTGCATTATAGACCTCATTTTAATCCTCATTATATCCCTTTTGCATAAGTCCTAATCATAGCCCTCTTGCATACTTAGCTCATTCCTAGATCCTCCTTAAAATATTTAAAAACAATCCTAGAAAGTATCCAAATCATGGAACCTCTCTTTATGATGTTGAAAATAGGATCTTGACTTGATCCCCCTTTTTGCTAAATTTCAAACCCCCCTTTATCAATTTGGTCTTATTCCACCTTTGTCATGATGGATTTAACCTAAGCCTTTTATCAAACTTGTCCCTTATTCCAAAAATCCTATCTTTTCAAGTCAAGATCCTTATTCAACCTCATAAGGTTATGCTCCTAGATTTGTCTCCTTTCAAAAGATCAATTTTCAAAGTCTAAAAAAGCCAAAAACATAGTTACATAGACCCTAGATTGCATTTTCATAAACCTTAGATTGCATTTGCATAAACCTTAACTTGCATTTGCATAAATTCCTTTCATTTCCAAAGTTGCATTTCAAAAAATTCCAAAAATTCCAAAAAAATCTTGCATTTGCATATAGTTATCATGTCAATCTTCACTAGGTTCCAAGCATCCAAAATGAAACAAGAAACTTATCAACCCATGGTTCCATCACAAGGAAACTCGCAATTACCTTTTGATCAAAGACAAGATATACCTTTGCAACAACAAGCTTTTGAGCCAAGGCAAATGACATCAACACAACCAAACAATCAATTGCATCAAGCCCATTCAAACATAATTCAAAAGTTGCAAACGAAATTGGCTAAAGAAAAGAATCTCTTGGAAGAGAAGGTTACCAAGATGATAAAGAGTAGACTGGAGATGGCCAAACTTCTTGGATGTCCAAGTGAATATTTTGGTAAAATTGACACACAATATCTCATTGAGAAATCAAAGATACCAAAACTCATTTCACAACTTAATGAGGCAAATGAGCAATTTAACAAATCCCAATTCAATCATGTGCAAGAGCCAATATTTTTCAACCAAGTCCCAAATCAAGCTCAATTCAATCAAATTTCAAACCAGTGTCCATGTGCTCAAATTTCAAATCAATCTTTCAACCAAGTTCCAAATCAAACCTTTCAACCTAACTGTGGCATAATTCAAATGGGACCACCACCAAATTATGAACCAATCTTCATTCCAATGCAACCAGGTGATCTTCGAACAATTTCACAACCTCTTGTGCCAATCATGCAAACAAGACAACCAATACCAAGATCACAAACAATAACATTGCTTGAGGAACCTTTTGTGTCCTCCAATTCACCACCAATGTCTTATCTAACAAAGGAAAATTCAAATGTGACATCTTTTGAACATCAACCAAGCATAATCAATAAGAAACCTTTTGTTGAACATTTTCATTCCAAAAATTCTTTCCATCCTATAAATAATGATGAGGTATCACAAACAAGACCCATCAAGCAGCACAAGTTCAAATCCAAAATTTTATAGAATTTGTTTCAAAAATTGGATCAAACAAATAATTTACCTGTGTCTAGAAATGGATCACCCCAAAACAATCACATGGATGATATACCTATTTCCCCTCAATGCATTTACCTTCAAGAAAAATCCATTTTTCCTTCCACCCCTTCATCCCCACATTCCTCCCAAGAGAAATTTCCCCCATCCCCATCAAGTGATTCTTCCAACAATGCAACCTTCCAATGGCTATCCATGAAAGAAATCCAAGCTAGTCCTATGCATAGCCCAAGTTCCTTTGAACCAATTCCACCATGTCCTCCAATTTAAATCAAGCCTATTCATGATATTCCTATCCAAATTCCATCTTCATCATATCAAAATGTTGACCCCTTTCAAGAGCTCCCCTTGCATGTCCAAAGTCATATCCCATGTCAAGAGGATGATAAAAAGAGTGAAGAAACATGTCTAAAAACATGTCAAGATGAAGATCCCTTCAATGACCAATTCTATCCTATTTTTGACCAAGACCCCATTTCCCTTGAGCCTCGTGATGGTCCCACTATCCTTATCCCCACTATCCAAAATGATCCTTTTCCACTTCAAGATAAAAATATGCTACCAAGTCCCATTGACCTCCCACTTCCCAAGCAAGATCATGATCTCCCTTCCATATCTTCCCAAGGTCCCTTTCCAGGCCAAGATCAAGTTGTCCCTTCACCTTCATGTTCTCCTCAAGGTCCCATCATCCCTTTGGATCCTCCAATAGATCCCATCATCTCCTTAGATCCCCCACAAGATCCTATCCTACTAGATGATCCTGTCACTGCTCATACTCCATCATGGGATCCTATTGTTCCTTGTGGTCCCCCTTTTGATCCAAGCACATCTTTGCAATTTGTTCATGAACCCCTTACACTTCAAATGGGTTCCCCTAGTTCTATTGAGTCTAGTCTACCTCATGGTCCTATAAGTTCTTCCATATCATTCAAACCTCATAATAATGGACTCGCGTCTTGTAGCAAGTATCCTACTGGTCCAAGAAAGAATTACCAAGTCAAAGGGTTAGACCTCCATGCAAAAGGTATATTGAAACCCTTACGTGTCAAAGAAAATTCAAATGGCTATGGTATTAATAATAAATCTACATCTCAAGGTGTTGGTATCCCTTCAAAATCCAAATCCAGATGTATACCTCCCCCTTCAACCCTTCCATCCATCTTAGGTCCATATATTCCTCCCTCCACTAGCTCACAATCCCCTTACCCTTTCCCACATGCATGTCATCAAAGGGATACACCCTGGAGAACCTTCCATCCATCCAAAATACCTTCATACAATTCCTATCCATCCATGAATTTCATTCCCTTTCAAAGCAATTTGGATGCCAAACATAAAGTCTACAAGTCAAGCAATCCACATGCTATCAAGGATCAACATGTCCAGTATAATCGACATGTACAAAAGAAGAAAAATTTAATCCAAAATAAATAAATAAATTATCTAAAAGGCCATAAAGGCCCATTGAGCAAAAAATAAAGTCTAAAGCCATCTGGGTTCCTAAATATATTATGAAATCAATGCACTCTAAGGACCCACAAAATAATGAAAAATCAAAAAGCATGTGGATTCCCAAGAAGCTCCTTGAAGCACAGAGTCCCAAAGAAAAGTCCAAATTAGCATCCAAAATTGCTATCCCTCCATCTAAATGTCTTCCATCTTCCAAATCCATTTTGGGTCCTTGTGTCCCAAAATCCATATCCATTCCTTCATTAATCCTTCAAAATCCAAAAGCTCATTTTCCTCTATCACTCCATAACCCCTCAAGGTGTTTGCCAATGTTGTTCTTGCATCCATTCACTTCCACTTCAAACAAAGTTGGTGTACATTCCCTTCATTATCCAACACCTATTTTCCAACCTTTCATCCAACCTATCCAATCCCTTGCATAAAGCTTGTCCCATCCTTATCTAATCACCCACTTCATATCCCATTGTCATTACCCTACCAACGTCTTTGCACAATATCTTTCAAAAGCACATTTCAAAGACTAAGGCACTTGAGTCCTCTATCCATGTCACTTCATGCGTCCATTTTTTTTTCCAAAAATGTCAAAATGAAAAAGAAAAAAAGAAAAAAAAATGAAAAAGAAAAAAGTTTCCTTGATGAAAACCTAGCAAACAAGCGTCTTGGCAACACAAAGAAAAGGTCAAGAGAAATAATTTCGTCCAATAGTGAAAACCTTGCAAACAGGCAGTTTGGGAAAGTACTATGATGAAAACCTAGCAAATAGGCATCATGTGTAATTGTATGAACTTCTTGCAGTCTATACTTGGGAGTAGATTTCATTGGCATTATCCTCCATTACTCCTATCATTATCCTTCATTATCCCTAGCAAGTCCTCCATTATCCTGTCTCTCATATCCTTATTCCTATCAACACCCATATATCCCGTATCCCTTATTGATCTTGCTTATCCTACCCATATCTTGTCATTTTCCTTTTCATATCCTAACATTTTCCCTATCCAAAATACGAAAATAAGGATGTTCAATGCAAAAACACATTTTCAAAAGAAAACCTCTTGACATGTTCATTTCTCGTATTCTATCCACATCACTATTTTCCTTATCCTATCATTGTCTTGCCCAGGCCCTCCACTTGGCAAAAAAATTGTTATCCCATTTCTTGGATAGTCCTTGGCACCTAACCAGATCCAATGCAATGACCCTTGGCCTTTGTCCATCTACCAATCAATTTCTCCTTTCAAAATGTCCCTACCTTCTAGACACTAGGGGCAATTTTAGAAAAAATCCTAAAAATTCAAATATGATGCTGAAAAAAAAATTCCAAAAAAATCAATAATGTGCTGAAAAAATTGCTAAAAATCAAATAATGTCCTGAAAAAATTCCAAAAAAATCAAATAATGTGCTGAAAAAATTCCAAAAAAATCAAATCATGTCCTAAAAAAATTGCTAAAAAATTAAAATATGATCCTGAAAAAAGACCAAAAAAATTCAAATATTTCAAAAATCCTAAAAATTGCAAAATTTTTTTTGAACATCTACAATAAATTTGTACGTACTTGTCTCCCTTTTGCAAATCAAACATCATCTTTGCCGACATCAGTGGCAGAATCATCACTCTATGCTTAAAGAAATCATATGCGATCTGGATCATTGTGACTCAACATTCAATCTAATTGGACTGTTCAAATCTTTTGATCTTTGGTATCAATCAATCTGTCCAAACTATCAATCAGTTATCAAATCAAGCAATTTGCAAATCTAAGCTATCAATCAATGAACATTTAATGCAAGTAACAAAAGATCAGAATGGTTGTTGGCTCACATTATTTCAGTGAGTATTTTTTATTTTCTTTTTTTCATGTTCCTATGCTACTCGATGATATTATCTGATCTTATGGGAGTAGTCGGGATGGTTCATGACCAGTTCATTTTGCTTTATCTTTTTTCTACCTGCTTGATGATCTCATGAAATTCTAGGGCATGTCTGCTACATGCTTTCATGACAGAGAAGATCATCCTCTGTCTGCATCATGTTTGTTTACGCAAAAATGATGACTTTCTTTCTCTGGCTTTTGTGCCACAATGTGTTGCATCCTCTTTTGCAATATCAAAATAAATCTCTTATAACACAATTGCACTTTGAAAGCTAACATCTTTCTACTAACATTTCTTCATTTAATTTTTTCTTTCTGTTAACATTTCTTCAATCAATCATCTTTCTTTTCGACAAATTTATCCTCATATAAGTTTCTACCCAATTTTTTGAGGGGGCATCCTACCTCCATTCTGTCGATCCAATGGGGCATGATCTTCTATTTTTTCTTTGAGCCAACGCTTATAATCACATTGTCTCAAAGAGGGGCAAAATGTAGACACCTAAAAATGGTTCATTACATATGCCCCCTTTTTAACATGTCTTCTATATTGTGTGTTTGGTCTTTATCATTCACTAATATTGTGTCATTCTTCCATGTCATCAATTACTAACAATTCTACTCTCTCTATCAAATCGATCATTTTCCAAATCATTTCCAAACCTTCCTAAACTGATCCTATTCAATGCTAAACCATTCCAAACCTTCTTAAACTGATCCTATTCGATCCTAAACCATTCCAAACCTTCCTAAATCAGTTCAAACCTATCCTATTCTATTCCTAGTCATTTGCACAATTGTCTGGACTCATTCCAACCATTTTGAGGCATTGTCCAAGATCACTAATGCCTAATTAACCTAATTTCAAACCAATCGATCAAAACCCTAATTCAATTCAATCAATCTTGTCATCATTTCAAGAGCATTGTCCAAGATCATTGATTCTTCGTATCCTTTCAATCAGCCATTTGATAACACTATCAAAGATCATCGGTGTTATCGCTATCAATCTATCAATATCAATTCAATAGTGGTGTTCATTGTTGTCAATACTATCTCTGATTATCATTTTGGGAACATTGTCAAAGATCATCGGTGTTTCCTCATTTCAATTTCAATCTTATGATGACATCAAATTTCATTGGTGGTTTTTAATTATTTCCAATCATCATCATCTAGGTGCATTGTCAAATCTCATCGATGCCTCGTGGTTTTCCTAAACTATTTTGGAACCCTCAAAATTAACCCTAATCATTATCAACATTATCAAACCCCTTTCAATTTGACATCAAAACCTTCAATTCGACCTATAATCTACTAATTCCCCTCTTTGGATGAATAATCCATAATTTATCCTAAGTTCTAATTGAATAAATAAACAAACTTTATTTATTCCCCATTTCCCTAAGTCTCCAATAATTAATTAATTTCTATTAATTAATTAGCTAATTTCAATTTATAGGATTTTACAATTTCATAAATCTAATTTGATTTGGAGGAATATTTGAGAATATTGAATTATGGATTTGATTAAAGATTCATAATCTCACCTAAATATCATATCACTTAATTGAGGATTCTCATCCCTATTAAGGTGCTTCCTCAATATCCCCAAAATCCACCAATATCTCCTCAATATCTCTCCCCCATTTCATGCTTCCAAGCATCCTACCAACCAAAGTGCATTGATTTTGTGCAATCTCACCAAATTGTCTCTCATTTTCTATAAAATGAGATGCATTCCTCTCATTCAAGGTTAACCACGAGATTTTGAGAAAAACCTCAAGATCACTACCTCCTAGTAATTCTCATTATCAATTCAAGCTTTCAAGGTTCTTTATGCAATTAGATTTTGTCAAAGAGCAACATATCAACCTCTGTGGAGAAGAAATGAGACCATTAGAACTACATTTGAAGGGATTTTTCTTGTCATCTTGCATATATTTCAACTCTTGTTTCAAATGGTTTTAATTTTAGATTAGTTAGGGTGGCATATTGTTTAGGGTTTGTGGTTACCTAGATATGCTTCTAACCCCTTTTATGGTCTTACAGTTCTACCTACCAAAAATTTATAACAATGATCTTCCATGATATGATGTGCATTACCATGGAAGACTATGTGGATGATACCCTTGTGAAGACCATGAAAAGATCCACACATCTACAAGATCTGGGCATAATTCTAGATAGAATGGAACAGTTCAAACTATGGTTGAACCCGAAGAAATGTGCATTTGGTGTGACATCTAGTAAACTATTAGGATACATTGTCTTAGAAAAAGGAATTGAAATGGATCCCACAAAGGCACAAGATATCATGGAGATGCAACTTCCAAAGAATATTAGCCAAACGCGAACACTCCAAGGGAGGATTTAATCCATTAGAAGATTCATCTCACATCTGGTTGAAAAATCATAACCATTCACAAAGACCTTGTGCAAAGGAGTGGTGCATTAATGGGATGAAACATGTGACAAGAAATTAAACCAAATCAAAGAATATTTGGAAAATCCACCAGTATTGATTTATCCTATACAGGGTAAGCCATTGATTATGTACATCTCAACTACTACAACATCATTGGGATCACTCCTTGCACAAAAGAATGAGAACAAGAAAGAATGATATATTTACTAGATCAGTAGAACCTTAGTCTCATAGGAAATAAAATACTAAGTGATTGAGAAGGCTTGTCTACAAGTTGTGTTTGCATCACAACAACTAAGCCATTATATGCTGAAAAACTTTGTGAAACTAGTTGCAAAAATTGATCCACTAAAATAACTTTTGAGCAAAGTTACCTTGACTAGAAGGATAGCTAAATGGGTCATGATATTCAGTGATTTTTCTACTAAGTGTGTCAAATTAAAGGCTATCAAAGGGAAATACATTGTAGATTAGTTAGCTGAAGCTCCAACACAAGATGATCAACCTACCAATGTGGAGTTTCTAGATGGATCCATTATGCACATCACTCCTAGATCCTAGAAGATGTTCTTTGATAGTTCTTTCAATGAACAAGGTTTAGGTGTAGGTGTGGTATTTATCACTCCTTAGGGATACTCTATTCCTAATGCATACAAGATCTTATTCCCTTGTACAAACAACATTGTTGAATATGAAGCCTTAGTGAATGAATAAAATTGGTTATTGAATGGAATATTTCGGATTTTCATATTCATGGTGACTCTCAACTAATGATCAACCAAATTAATTATATCTATCAAGAAAAGGATAAGAATTTCATACCTTACAAAATAATGATTGATGATTTCAAAAAGTACTTCAATTTTATCACATTCCAACAGATTCTAAGGATGGCAAACAAATTTTCCAACACAATGGCTAGAATAGCCTCCTTACCTCAATAGGGAGAAGACTTTCATTATGAGTTCCTGGTGGAAAAGATCCATTACCAAGCTTATAAATCCCCTGAATCCTAGATGATTTGTTCTGTAATAGGATAAGAATCATTACACTACTAACATTTTTACGCTTACCTATGCCATCAATTCATCCTTGATGAGCTAACCCGTAATGAAAAATCACACTTGATCCATAACAAAAAATATTATCCGTAATGCCTCATAGTATGTTCTCATATTAAACAATTTGTATAGGTGAGGACTAGATGGTACTTTGCTTAGGTGTCTAGAAAAGGAAGATTCCAAACATGTGTTGTAACCACATCAACTCAAAGAGGGGCAAATTTAACCACCCTAATTTGGTCTACTCTGACCAAAGACCCTATTTTCCCTAAGTGTGATCATGCCCTTAATTATGTCAAGACAATTCTTTGATTAATTGGCATAATTCATCTAAATCAAATTTAATTTCCTAGTGATCTTATCACTAATTTATATTAATTTCTTTAGCCAATTAAATCAAATAAAATCAATTAAATCAAAATAATTAAATACATGGCTAAGGTAATTAATTAAAAGGAATTAAATAAATTCCCTAATTACAATTCCTCACTTGAAAAATGGAAATTAAATCCATTGGCCAATGAGAGTTAAATCACTTGGATCACCTCACATGGATCACCAAGGATTCAATCTCCACCTCTCTTCACAAATCAATCCTGACCTCTCATTCCTCAAATTCTTCTATAAAACAAATGAATTTTGATCTTAACGGGCCCTTAATCTTTACAATTTGAAAGCATCCTTATGCTGCCCATAATCTTAGAATTTTAATTACATCCTTATGCTGCTCTAAATTTGTATAATCATAAATGCATTTTGATTCATAGTAATTATATCATCTCATTTAGGAACTCTTAAATGAACTTTGATTGAACATTTAGCTTGTATTCTTTAAATGTTCCATTCTAAGCATGAATATGTCACTAATTTATGCATAATCTAAGGGCAAATTATAGCATATTTAATAATCTTCTTAGATAGGGAGCAATATGTCAATTTTAGTGATGTATATGTGCTTCTCCTTTGATATTTCATGTTTATCTCACTAATGCAATGACATATTGAAGTGTTGTGTTGTAGCTTGTAGATCCACAAAATACACACACATTTTTGACGCCCACGGTGGGGCAAATCCTTGGAATTCTCCTCATTTTTAACTTATTTTTGGCTAATTTGTGTTCTCTATTTTCAGGTTCAGGGTCGCCTTTAGTTGCTAAAGCTCGTATTCAAGAAAGGAAATCATATTCAGGAAATAGCATCGCATCCCAGATTTCTGACATCGCATCCAATGGATCCTGAATCACATCCAGGGAAGGCTCACTTAAAGTAGATCTTGTATCGCCTTTAGTGTGAAAGCTTGCATTCAGGAAAGGAAATCACATCCAGGAATTGTAGGCTCGCATTTAGTAAAGGAAGTCACATTTGGTTGGTTGAATTGAAAATTTGAAAGTCTAACCACTAATCTTTTAACCATGCCTATTTATGTGCTTTGAACAGCCTAACATTTGTTTGCGGGTTGTTGTTAGAGACTTTTGTGAAAAGTTAGAAAGAAAATACTAACTTGTGGGTTATAGGTTGCCAAACCTCTCAACTTGACTTCTTTTTTGTTATGCTTTCACACTTAAGAACATTTTCCATTATTTGATAAATTGACCAGAGGATTATGCTATTTTCCTTTAAGGAAAATCAGAAACTCAAAAGTCAATTTAAAACTTGATGATAATTTGGGGAAATGAACAAAGAAAACAAATTGTCTAAAGTTTGATAGTAATTGAACAAGCTATTCATTAACATTGTGGGATAATTGAACCATCAAATTGTCTAATTTTTGGATGGTAATTGAACAAGCAATGTTGAAGACAATTATTCAATTGTGTATTGTCATTGATGTTACACATGTATTTACACTTATGTAGTGATGTTACACAAATGTCTACATTCAGACCGAGCACACTTGGTGAATAGAATGAGTTATTTAGTGTTGACTGAGTTCATTCAGGCATTGAAGGAAGTTAAGTGTTGACCAAGTCACTTGGGTATTTCAGTCTTGGTCGAGAATTTAGTGGCAGCTGACTAACAGTGATTTATATTCTATAATTAACTGGTTATATGAGGCCAACTAAATTGTGATTTATTATTTAGAAGTATATTCAAGTCAACTTGACAGGGATTACCATATAAATGAAAGGTCAGGTTTGGATTGAATGTGTGTAAGAAGAAGAGAAAAATAAAAAGTAGAAGTGTTGAATTTTGTGGTATGAAGAGTGAAGGTGAAATCAGATAGGATTTTGATTGAGTACAGATCACTTAGAGCTGTAATAGAACATCTGATCAGCAAGGACTATCCAGTTATAATCAGAATAGAGATCTGAATCAAAAAATATAGTTTCTTACACATATATGTCAATTATTTTTTACTTTCTACAAATTGTAGCAATGATCTAAAATCTCTTAATAGAGTAGACTTAACAGTCTTTTTGTAAATCCTCTCCCGAGGTAGCATTTCTATGTTGAAGTGTTAGAGACCTCTAACAAGTCCACTCCTTATAGGGTGATTAAATCCTTTAACAAGGTCACACCTAACAGTGTGTTATTGTAACCTTTAACAGGGTTGGCTCCTAACATGGCTCACTTCAGAAGAGTGAAAAATAATAACCAGTTAGATTGGTGGTTTTTCCCATATTGGGTTTCCACATTAAATCTTGGTGTCACATGTGTATATGTTATTTGTTTTATTCTTTCTATTTCTACACTTAATCTCTAATGTATAATTGCATTGGATATTATCAAGATTTATTTGACACCTGAGTTACAGAAGAATATCTTAATTAACTAAGTAACAGTGTTAAAGTAGTTAAGACATCTAAGGGACAAAGGATTTTTTTTGGAGTAACTATTTCACCCCACCCCTCTTAGTTACTTATCTCATTTCCAACAATTCGTATCAGAGCTTCAAGTTCTTTCAGAGAAGGTTTCAAGGCCTAAGCTAAAGATCAGAGATGTCTTATAGAAGGGAGATCCCTAAGCTAAACAAAGACAATTTCCTAGCATGGTAGGAGCTGATAAAGCTACATTTATCTACTATCAAAGATGCCAGTCTGCAATTTTTGGAGAGAAAATATGTGGAACCAAAAGGGACTATGACTATGGAATAGATGATGGAACAGAAGAATCATAACATAATGATGATTGATATAGCTTCTTCACTCAGCTACTCAGAATTTGATGAAGTCAAGGACTGCCCTACAGCCTATGATATGTGGAAGAAATTACAGGACATTCATGGAGGTGATGCAAATTTAAAGAGAGCTAAAGTAGAAAGTATAAGAGGACAATTTGACTAGATGAAAATGAAATAAGGAGAAGATATTACAGGATACAGTGACAGAATCAAGAAGATTGTGAGTTCTATCAGAGCTGCAAGTGGAATAATTGAAGATACAACAGTGGTCAACAACGTACTAATAACTTTACTTCCTATCTATGCTCTTCTATTTTCAGATATTCAAGAGATGAGGTGCAATAAAGATATAAATCTGGACACATTAGTGGGAGGGCTTACAAATTTTGAGCTTGACAACTTTGACAATTACTCTCCTATCTCTAGAAATCTTGAGTCATCATTTAAAGCAAAACTGAACCTTGGTAAGAAGGATAGATACTCAAAAGGGAAGTAGATTGAAAGTGGCAGTGATGATGAATCTGATGATGAAGACCTTGACATCATTGAAGCATTAATTGCAAGAAGAGAAGAAAAAGGAAAACATAGAGGAAAGATATCATTGATTTGTTTCTCATGCAATGAGGTTGGTCACATTGCTGCAAAGTGTCCTAACAAAGAAGACAAACATGAGAAAAATTTCAACAAATTTAAAGGCAAGAAAGATTTCAAGAACTACAAAAGCTAAAAGGATAAAGGTAAGAAGTCTTGTTATATTTCTAAATTTTCTGACAGTGATGAAGAAGAAGAAATGGTTTATATTGCTGTTAAGGATGAGTCAAATGAAGAAGATGAAAAGACATCACTTTTCTCACACATCAATAAAAATGACACATGGATAATTGATAGTGGTTTTTCTCATCACATGACTGGTGCTAAGACAAATTTTGAACATCTTGAACACTATGATGGTGGAAGTGTCAGTTTTGGGAATGATGAACCTTGCCCTGTAAGAGGAAAATGTTGCATTGTTCTGACAGAAGGAATCAAATGTGATAATGCTTATTGGGTTGAAGGATTGAGGAGAAATCTACTCAGTGTAGCACAGCTGAACAACATTGGATTCAAGGTAGAATTCATGAATGGTAAGACCAAGCTCCTTTATGGTAAAGTGAACCTAGTCTAAATTGGCAGACAAATAAAATGTAATCTATTCTATCTTGATCTCACTAAAGGTTCATGCTTTCTTGCACAAGTAGAAGAAAGTTGGTTATGGCATAAAAGTTTATGTCATGTAAAATTTGATAATCTGGTAAACATAAGAAAGAACAAGAGAGTCAGAGGTATTCCCATTCTAAAGAAACCCAAGTTAGCAATATGCAAACAATGTCAAATCGGAAAGATGAGCAAGACTAGTTTCAAAAGGAAGAATTACAATACTAATGAAGTCTTGGAATTGGTACATACTGACCTATGTGGACCAATTAGAACAAAAATCTATACTAGAGAGAAGTATTTTATTCTATTTTTTTATGATCATTCTAGAATGATGACTGTCATGTTTCTCAGAGAAAAATCAAAATCTTTTCATAAATTCAAGTGGCATCTTGCAAGAGTAGAAAAGGAAACATGAAAGAAACTAAAATGCCTAAGATCTGACAGAGGAGGAGAATTAATTTCTAATGAGTTCAATGAATTATATAATGAGAGAGGAATCAAAAGAAAGGTATCTTCCCCTAGTACACCACAAAAAAATGGAATAGCAGAGAGAAGAAATAGATCCAACATGGATTATGTCAGAACTCTAATGATTGAAAATAATCTTGCTTCCAAATACTGGAAGGAGGCCATCAACACTATAGTGTTCACCCTGAACCGAGTTCAACTGAAGAAAGGTAGTAATCGGACACCTTTTGAATTATGGTATGGCTATAAACCTAATGTTTGTTATTTGAAAGTATTTGGAAGTAGATGCTACATCTTAAAGGAAGAAAGAAATGGAAAAATAGATACAAAAAGTGATGAAGGAATATTCCTAGGTTACTCATGTAAAATCAAAACATACAAATGTCTGAATCTTACTACTCATAAGGTCATAGAAAGTGTACATTTCAAGATTGATGAATTTGCAAAAAAATGTGAAGAGAAGAGAAGTAAAGAGCCTGAAGACTACAAGAACTTTGTGTATTATGAACCTGATACTATACCTATGACTTGAGCAATGGTGATGGGACAACAGAACTATCGACCACTGAATATACTAGCACAAACTGTGCAACCCAAGCTACAAATTGTGTAACTTGAGCTACTGGTAGAAGAGACTGAGTCATAGACAGAGGGAACTAAGTCACAAATAGAGGGAACCGAGTCACAGATGGAGGAACCCAATTCACAGAGAGAGGGACCTGATTCATAGACAGTGGAACCTGAGCATCAGATAGATGAATAGGAAAGAATGTTTGAGAATGACAGATTTAGTGGATCAAGTCCAAAATCTAAAATGAAGGATCCAGTACTTTCAAAATATGTTAAAAGGCATCATGCACTTGAGAAGATAATTGGAGATTAGATAAAAGGTGTAATCACAAGGAAGAAACTCAAAGGTACATGCTTACTAAGTGAATTTGAACCTAGAACTATTAAAGATGCATTGAATGATGAAAGTTGGTTAGAAGAAATGAATGAAAAAATTGAGCAGATTGAAAAGAAAAAAACTTGGACTCTTGTGCCTAGGCCAAAGGACAATAATGTGATTGGAACCAAGCGGGTTTTTAGAAACAAGATGAATGAAAATGGAAAAGTTTCTAGAAACAAGGCTAGACTAGTTTGTAAAGGATATGGTCAAGAAGAGGGTATTGACTATGGAGAAACTTTTTCTCCTATTGCAAGAATTGACGGAGTCAAAACTCTTCTAGCATATGCTGCACATAAAGGATACAAAGTATATCAAATGGATGTGAAATCTGCATGTCTGAATGGAATCCTAGAAGAAGAAGTCTACATTGAACAACCTAAAGGATTTGTTGATCCTAGTAGAAGGAATATGGTTTTCAAGCTGCACAAAGCATTGTATGGGCAAAAGCAAGTGCCCAGAGCCTGGTATGAAGTATTGCATAGCTATCTAGTAAGTATTGGATTTCAGAGAACCAATGATAACAGTAGCTTGTACATCAAAGAAGGACCAC
Source organism: Thuja plicata (assembly GCA_018584345.1). Lineage (NCBI taxonomy): Eukaryota > Viridiplantae > Streptophyta > Pinopsida > Cupressales > Cupressaceae > Thuja > Thuja plicata. The sequence continues at coordinate 820,117 of MU225395.1, read as the reverse complement.
AAAACAAAATACGGTTAGCAGAGATATTTGTTCATGAAATATTATTCACTACTTATGATGACCTATGTAAAGCATTCTCTATAGCTATGAGTAAATAATTTGAGATGTCTATTTTTGGTGAGATCAAATTCTTTGTTGACAAGTACATCAAATGAAGGATGATATCTACATTACTCAATCAAAATATATCAAGGAGATACTTAAGAAAATTGGTATAGAAGATTCCAAATCTATTGGAACACCCATGTGTACTGAACAGAAATTGTCTAAAGATGATTATTCAAAAGAGGTAGATTAGACCAACTATAGATCCATGATTGGAAAATTGCAATATGTTGTTCACACCCAACCTGATATTGCATTGGCAGTTGGTATTTTTTCAAGATTTTTAGCTAATCCCAAAGATAATCACCTAATGGAAATCAAAATAATTCTGAGATATCTAAAGGGTACTGAAGACTATGGTTTATGGTATAAGAAAGGTGGAAACTTTGATTTAAAGGCATTCATTAATGCTGATTGGGATGGAAGTATTGATGATAGGAAAAGAACCAATGGTGGAGCTTTATTTCTTGGAAAGAGGTTAGTGTCATGGACTAGTAAGAAATATAATTTTATCTCTCAGTCTATAGCAGAGGAAGAATATGTTGCTACTGCAGTGAACTGTTCAAACATCATATGGATCAAGAAGTTATTGTCAAGAATGAAGGAAGAAGTAAAAGAGTCAGTTATTATCTAATGTGACAACACCAGTGCCATTAAATTTCAAAGAATCCTATGATGCACACCAAAACCAAGCATATAGCAATAAAGTATCATTGTTTGAGGGAATTAGTACAAAATAAAGAAGTAAGGTTGAAATATGTGAATACCAAAGAAAAAATTGCAGACATATTCACCAAACCTTTACCTAAGGATGCATTCTTATATCTTAGAGGAAAGCTAGGGGTGCTTCCCCTAACTGAAGCTCACTAAAATATAGTTTAGTGATGCATCAACCCGAGCAACAGTGAAGATCTATCAGTTGATGTAGGTACATTAGAGCACATTGCAAATGAGTTTGTACATTCAGGTATATTACAATTACAAAGTGAAATAGTACTAACTATTGATATTTTTGGAGATGGTGTCTTTGGCATCTATTGTCAAAGAGGGAGAGTTTTCTATAATACACAAGAACAAGTTAAAAGAGGGAGAATTTTTCTATAATATAGTAAGAGGAAGATTTTGATGTCAGAGGGATTTTTTGGATGAGAATCAGAATGAAGCTAAAGACATTAATAAAAATTATTTGTTGCTCTACAGTTATTTGTATTATGACATGTGTTGCCATCAATGCCGAAGAGGGAGATTGTTGAAGAAAATTATTTAATTGTGTATTGTCATTGATGTTACACATGTATTTACACTTATGTAGTGATGTTACACAAATGTCTACATTCAGACCAAGCACACTTGGTGAATAGAATGATTTATTTAGTGTTGACCAAGTTCAGTTGGGCATTGAAGGAAGTTCAGTGTTGACTGAGTCACTCGGGCATTAAATGGCAGCGAACTAACAGTGATTTATATTCTATAATTAATTGGTTATATAAGGCCGACTAAATTGTGATTTATTATTTAGAAGTATATTCAAGCTGACTTGATAGGGCTTACAATATAAATGAAAGGTCAAGTTTGGATTGAATGTGTGTAAGAAGAAGAGAAAAAGAAAAAGAAGTGTGGAATCCTGTGATATGAAAAGTGAAGGCGAAATCAGACAGGATTCTAATTGAGTACAGATCACTCAGAGCTGCAATAGAACATCTAATCAGCAAGGATCCAGTTATAATCAAAATAGAGATCTAAATTAGAAAAGATAGTTGCATACACATATATGTCAATTCATTGTTACTTTGTAACAATTGTAGCAGTGATCTAAAATCTCTTAACAGAGTAGACTTAACAGTCTTTTTGTAAATCCTCTCACAAGGTAGCATTTCTATGTTGAAGTATTAAAGACCTCTAACAAGGCCACTCCTTACAGGGTGATTAAATCCTTTAACAAGGTCACACCTAATAGTGTGTTATTGTAACCTTTAACAAGGTTGTATCCTAATAGGTCTCACTTCAGAAGAGTGAAAAATAGTAACTAGTTACATTGGTGGTTTTTCCCATATTGGGTTTCCACATTAAATCTTTGTGTCACCTGTGTATATTTTATTTGTTTTATGCTTTATTTTTTTGCACTTAATCTCTAAAGTATAATTGCATTGGATATTATCAAGATTTCTTTGACAACCGAGTTACAGAAGAATATCTTAATTAACCGAGTAACAGTGTTAAAGTATTTAAGAAATCTAAGGGACAAAAGATTTATTTTGGAGTAACTGATTCACCCCTCCCCTCTCAGTTACTTATCTCATTTCCAACAAGAAAAGCACTAAATTTGTGGGAAAAATGAACAAATCTCAAATAGTCTAACTTTTGGAAAAGTAATTGAACAAGCAAATCACCTTAATTTGGGGAAATTGAACAAGACAAAATTTTCTTTCATATTCTTTGTTCTTTCTTACAATAGGAATTTAAAAGTTGAAATTAAACTTATTACTTAGTCTCACTAGAGGATTTTCTCTTTTTCCCAACTTGGAAGAATCAAAGACTCATCATGGGGGATTGAGTTTTGAGTTACAAAGTTTGAGGAAATGAAAATGTTTGGTGTGTTTGTGGGAGAAAATGGCATGGAACAAGAGAGTACGCTCTTCTTCTCATGAAGAATCATAAATCTAGACTCCTAAGTTGCAAATCCTTTGTTATATGCTTTCAAAACATTAGAGGCCCTGTCGATTGAGGAAACAATCTTTTGGGATGACCCAAGTGAGGACAGGTTTATGCCAACCCTTCCAACTCACTATAATCTATTGATATTTGTATAGTGGGAAAAGGGAAAAGTCGGGTTCACCAAAATTTATGGTATGAAAAGGGGAAAAAGGGGAATGTAAGATTGGAAAAGGATGTAATAGGTTTTGGTTAAGTGTTCATTTCCTTAATTCCCTTAAACCTACTATAAATTTAATTGAAGTTTGTATTGAAATGTGTATTAAGAGGAAAATAAGATGTTCCATTTTTATCCTCAAATACACAAATGAAAGATCCAATTTGATCAACCCAAAAGGGGGATTAATGCACAAATGAATCAACCATTTGGAAATGAAAAAAAAGAGGGAAATATTAAATTCTATTAATTAACAATGTATATATGATAGTAATTGAAAAGGATGAGAAGAAGAACCAACCTTAAAGAATTGCAGATCTAGAAAATGTTGTTTTCTGAGGTTTGTAGACTGTTTCTAGAAAATTTGAAGTATGATTCAGAACCAGAATGTAGAGATGAACAAAACCCAGAAATATTTTTTTGATCTAACACCATCTTATGAAAAAGGTTGACCTTGACCCACAAATGTCACCCCTAACCCAATAATGTCAACCTTGACCTGCACAGCGTTGACAGAAAATCTATTCGCAGAGCCCGAAAGAAAGCCAAAAAGGGTATCCAAATCTGAGTCCAAATCCATAGTCCTGAACCTGTACCTACAAGAAAAAGAGGCTTGTTTGTTGTGAGGGAGGGGTTTTCCTTAGTCAAACCATAATTTAGGAATTAACCTTGAAATCAATAAAGTATAGAATGCTAGCAAGTAGTAGAATTGAATCTAAGAATGAAGCTATGATATTTAATAGATATAAAATTTGTAATAAAAATGTAAGAAAGTATGTAAATATGAAAGATTGGACTCAATAAAGACCATAAAAGTCCATGATTGTATGCTTGAATCCACCTTGAAGAAGTAATGAAAGAGTCTTGAGGATGCACAAAGGATCTTGAAGGAAGATCACATCACCATGATGGCTAGATCTAGGGTTTGAATGATGAATCTTGAATGCTTGAACCTAATCCCTTCAAAGGCATGAAAGCTTGAATCCTTGATCTTAAATGGGAGCTTGAATGTTTGAGAGGAAGACTTGAACACCTTGAAATGTTGAAAACATGTAGAACAATGGATGCTTGAACTTTTTTCTTGATGATACTTAGAATCTATCGCTTAGAGAAAATGAGAGAGAAAACTTCCTTTTATATGAAAGTAGGGCACAATATTCTAAGGAGGCCAAAATAGGAGGATTAAATTACCATTAGAGCCTTTACCCCTAGTAGAGGACCTAAGATAAATACAATTTAGGAATCACCTCTTCGGAACCCGAAACAGATGACCCGGAAGTGGGAAATAACTTTTTGCAAAGACCGACATCTGAAAACTGTGGGACCCTAAGATTTGAACCATGGGGAAAGGTTGGGGTCGACCTTGACCTAGGTCAAGGTTGAGGTCAACCTTGACCTAGGTTAGGGTCAAGGTTGACATAGACCCAAAAGGTCAACCCTGACCCTGAGGTCAAAGACCTTAGATCTACAGTCCAGGATGCCAAAAACTGGATGAAAAGAAGTGGAAAAAGAGGCAGAACAGGGGGAAAGCTAGGTCAAAGTCAAGAACCCATTCAAGGTGCTTGATATGACCCAAAAACACCTACTCAGAAGGATAAACTAGTCAACCATGGAAGTACTTCCATTTTTTGACTATACATTTAGCCCCCACTTTAGCGAGAGTATAGAAATCAAACATGCTCACGATAAAGTTAGAAGAAAGACACTGGTGGATCACAACAAAGTAGAATATCGCTAAGTCAAGGACATGAGCCCCTAGACCAAGGATTCTTACTCAACATACATACATAAAGATATGAAAGTAAAGAGAAATCAATCATAGAAAACATGCATGATTACATAAGAAAGATCAGAGAAACACTATAGATAACATAGCTTCATGATCTAATCCTACTAGCATGAAAGAAAAAAGAGAGAAAAGAAAAAGTGATTACCTCACCTAGTAAGATTCCCACCTTACTATGAATCACCAAGGAGGGAGAGCCCAACAGGTTCACCCATAAATTGTGCTTGTAATTGTAAATGCATCTTCTGATAGCTTTTAAAATATCCATAGATCCACATTCTTGTATCACTATGGAATATAAAATGTGTGTCCATTCAGGATTTAACAACTTATGTGCGTTACCTTTTGAGGATTTAGCATATTGTAAAATAAAAGGGTGCATATCTCTTTAGGATTTAGCAACTTATGTGTGTTACCCTCTGAGGATTTAGAAAAAATAGAAGTAAAAATGCGTGTCTCTTCAGGATTTAGCAACTTATGTGCGTTACCTTCCAAGGATTTAGAAAAAAAGTAAAAATGTGTATCTCTTCAGGATTTAGCAACTTATGTGTGTTACCTTCCAAGGATTTAGCATGCTGCAAAATGTAAATAAATATAAACTATAGTACAAGGGAGACCCTTTATATGCCCCCCTCCTTATCATGACTACCCACTAGGAAGGATAAGGAAGAGAAAAGAGGATACCTAATTCACAAGGTAAGGAGATATCCAGCTTAAAAACAATGTATACCATATTCTTAGTGAAGAGCGTTGACCCTTACATCCAAGAACATAGATAATTATGAAATGGATATGTCACTTATGGAAAAAGGATCTCAAAAAGGAAGAGATCTTATCAACAAGACCCTCGCCATAGAGGAGTGCTTAGGATAAAATTTCATCTTCTAAAGAAAAGATGGACCAAAGATTCAATCAACAAGCCCCCTGTAATCAAGAAGAAGCAAAATCTTTAGATGAAGAACTCAAACTCTAACCCAAAGCAAGAGAAATAGTTTATCAAAATCATAGTTTGGAAAATAAAGAAGAGGTGATGACCTAGGACAATCACCTCTCACATAAGAGGGTGTCCATAGTAAAAAACATACATCTTTATAAGGAAATAATGTTAGATGATAATCAAATTCCACTAAGCTAAGGAAAGTGAATCTTTATATAGAGGAAAAAGTAAAATACCTTGCCCCCCAGGTGTGAAGGCAAGGGATATATCAAATTATATCAAGATATTTTATAGCAAAGAGATATCCTTACAAAACAAATGTCCTGGAAAAGATATCATGAATGGTTTATAGGGATAGAGTATAGAACCAATTAAACTCAAAACAAAATACATGCTAAGAGAAAAATGGATCCTAGAAGACTAGAATAAGATACCTCTTGCCCCCCAATGAAGAGACAAGAGGAAAAATACAATCTAACTTGTAGAATAACAAGGGGAATTCTCTATATCAAAATTATGAAGAAATTGTAATACTGCACGGGAATGAGATATAATTCCAAAAGCAGCTCTTTCTCTAACATATAGCTTGAAATGCACACAATCAGCAAGTAAATGTTTATTTCTATAATGAAAAGGAAATTTATATTTAGAGAGAGAATTTCTAAGAATGGGTTTGAAGATTTCTTTCTTGGAATTCATTAACTGGACATACACCTTTTTAGCCACATCTTGAGGAGTATCAGGGTGATTTAAGGTAGGTGTTGGAAGAAGAATATGAAGAGGAGGATGATAGTTAAAATCAGCTACCTAAAATTGAGAAGGCAGTAAGCCTATACCATGCATATTTTGTTTAGGAGACACATGAATCGGGTATTTAATGCCATGTTCATTAACACCAAGCCCTAAACCCTTATAACCTTGTTTATCAACCATAGTATATCTGGTAGTGTATCTATCTTGCAAAGATACTATAGGAGGTGATTGATTATTGTGTTCATGAGAAAATGTTGTGTAAGGTGGAATGATGGTTTTAGGATAAATTTCTTGGGATTTTCCTTTAATAGCATCATGGACCGGATAAGAAGGGGAAGGTAAATCTAGGAATTCTTGCACATCCTCATCTTGTACCATAGTTTGAGCCTCAACAAAAGTGTGAGAAGAACTAGGGATGGAAGATGGAAGAATAGGAGTAGGAGTATTAGGAATTGGATTAGGAAGGTTAAGAGGAAGATTAGGAATATTAGGCAATGGTGCATCATCTACCAAATTCTTCACATAATCCAAAAGAGTAATGTGTCCATTACACAAATCCTTAATAGAAGTTTTAAAAGTAGGGAGACTAGTATTGTTCAATCTCATAATGGCATAAAAAAGCACACCATGAAGAGTGAGGAATGTAATAAAATGGAGGATAGTATCATTAAAATCATAAGTACTATAAAGAGATGTTAAAAGAAGAATAATGAGAAAAATAGCCATACACCAAAAGATCTTCATAATGAATGAAATGCAAGAAGTGTTTTTGTATTTTTATGAAGATTTATTTAAATTTTTATTTTTGTATTTTAAGATGCAAGTTCTAATCTAAGATGTAAATCTAACACCAAAGAGGAGTTGTCTATCGCATGTTCACCAAAATGTATAGTGGGAAAAGGGAAAAGTTGGGTTCACTAAAATGTATGGTATGAAAAGGGAAAAAAGGGGAATGTAAGATTGGAAAAGGATTTAATAGGTTTTGGTTATGTGTTGATTTCCTTAATTCCCTTAAACCTATTATACATTTAATTGAAGTTTGTATTGAAATGTGTATTAAGAGAAAAATAAGATGTTCCACTTTTATCCTCAAATACACAAATGAAAGATCCAAGTTGATCAACCCAAAAGAGGGATTAATGCACAAATGAATCAACCATTTTGAAATGAAAACAAAGAGGGAAACCTTAAATTATTTTAATTAAAAATGTAGATATGATATATGACAGTAATTGAAAAGGATTAGAAAATGTTGTTTTCTGAGGTCTGTCGACTGTTTCCGGAACATTTGAAGTATGATTCAGAACTGGAACACAGAGACGAACAAAACCCAGAAATATTTTTCTTCTCTAACACCATCTTATGAAAAAGGTTGACCTTGACCCACAAATGTCACCCCTGACCTAGTAATGTCGACCTTGACCTGCACAACGTCGACAGAAAGTCTTTTTGCAGAGCCTGAAAGAAAGTCAAAAAGGGTATCCAGATCTGAGTCCAAATCCGTTGTCCTAAACCTGTACCTACAAGAAAAAGAGGTTTGTTTGTTGTGGGGGAGGGGTTTACCTTACTCAAACCCTGATTCAAGAATTAACCTTGAAATCAATAAAGTATAGAATGCTAGCAAGTAGTAGAATTGAATCTAAGAATGAAGCTATGATATTTAATAGATATGCAATTTGTAATTGAAATATAAGAAATTATGTAAATATGAAATCTTGGACTCAATAAAAACCATAAAAATCCATGATTGTATGCTTGGAATCCACCTTGAAGAAGTAACAAAAAATTCTTGAGGATGCACAAAGGATCTTGAAGGAAGATCACACCACCATGATGGCTAGATCTAGGGTTTGAATGATGAATCTTGAATGCTTGAACCTAATCCCTTCAAAGGCATGAAATCTTGAATCCTTGATCTTCAATGGAGAACTTGAATGCTTGAGAGGAATAATTGAACACCTTGAAAGCTTGAAAACATGTAGAACAATGGATGCTTGAAATTTTTTCTTGATGATACTTAGAATCTATCGCTTAGAGAAAATGAGAAAGAAAACTTCCCTTTATATGAAACTAGGGCACAATCTTCTAAGGAGGCCGACATAGGAGGATTAATTCCCATTAGAGAATTTACCCCTAAGATAGGACCTAAGATAAATATAATTTAGGAATCACTACTTCGGAACCTGAAACAACTGACCCGAAAGCGGGAAATAACTTTTTGCAAAGACCGACATCTAGAAACTGTGGGACCCTGAGATTTGAACCCTAGGTCAAGGTCGAGGTCAACCTTGACCTAGGTCAGTGTTGATATTGACCTTGACCTAGGTCAAGGTCAAGGTTGACATAGACCCAAAAGGTCAAACCTGACCCTGAGGTCAAAGACCTCAAATCTGTAGTCCAAGATGCCAAAAATTGGATGAAAAGAAGTGGAAAAAGAGGTAGAACGGGGGGAAAGCTAGGTCAAAGTCAAGAACCCATTCAAGGTGCTTGATATGACCCCAAAACACCTACTCAGAAGGATAAAATAGTCTACCATGGAAGTGCTTCCATTTTCTGACTATACAATATTGTGGCGAATGATCATGTAGTAGGTGTTGATATTGTGGTGACATGTTTGGTAGTATAATGCATTGTATGGTCGATTTTAGAGGTTTCCCTAAAATGCATGTTATAAGCATTTGAGATGTATAATGCATTGTAAGGTGGTGTACATTTTTTCTAGATAATAAGAAAGTTTGGACAGATGTGTAGGTGGATGTAGCCCAGGTTTTTAGTGAACCACGTTAAATCTATGTGTTATATGTGTTTATTTTCTTTCTTCTATTGTTTCTGCATATAAATTTTTATTCTTATATTGTTTCGGTTCTGTTAAACCCTAAAAATTGGTATCAGAGCTAGGTTTGTTGTTGTAGATTGATAGGAATTTTATATTTGAGTGGGAGCAATGGAGGATTCCAAATTCAAGATTGAAAAATTCAATGGCCAGAATTTTCAGTTGTGGAAAATGCAGATGGAAGATTATCTATATCAAAAGGACCTGTGGAAGTCATTAGAAGGAAAAACCAAGAAACAAGGACCTATGTAAGTAGAGGACTGGGAGTTATTGGATAGGAAGGCACTGGGATCTATTTGATTGTGCCTTGCACTGTCTATAACATTCAACATATCAAAGGCAACATTGACCATAGAGCTGATGGATACATTAGCTAAGTTATACGAGAATCCCTCAGCTTCGAATAAGGTATTTCTTATGAAGCATTTTTTAATATGAAAATGGGTGAGGGAGGATCTGCATTGAATCATTTAAATGAATTTAATATTGTCACCAGTCAATTGTCATCCATAAAAATTGTATTCGATGAATAGGTTAGGCATCTCTTACTTTTATGTTCTTTGCCAGAAAGCTAGAATAGTTTGGTTATTATTGTAAGCAACTCTATCTCTAGTTCAAATACTTTGAAATTTGATGAAGTTGTTTGTGTTATCCTAAGAAATTAAATGTGACCAAAAAGCACAAGTGAAACTTCAACCTCATCAGGTTCCACTTTAAATGTGGAGAATAGAGGAAGAACAAGTGAAAGAGGAAAAGGCCCTTCACATGGAAAGTCACGAGGGAAGTCAAATAAAGTACATTGTCAATCTACAAGAAAGAAAGATTGATGGTACTGTGGAAAGCCTGGTCACCTAAAGAAAGATGACTGGTCTCAAAAAAACAAACAAGGAGACATAAATAAAGATAATAGTAAGGAAGCTAATGTTGCAAGTAATAATTTACAAGATGCTTTAATATTATGTTTGGATAATGTTAATGATTCTTGGGTAATTGATTATGGGGCTTCATTTCATGCTACACCCCATAGAAAATATTTTCAAGATTACGTTCAAGGTGATTTTGGACAGGTATATTTGGGTGATGATGAGCCCTGTCCTATTGTTGGGAAAGGGAAAATAAAGATCAAATTGCCAAACGGAAATGATTGGACACTGCAAGAGGTAAGGCATGTCCCTAATTTAAGAACTTTAATTTTTGCAGGACAATTGGGTAGTGAAGGCTTCATATTCATGTTTACAGACAATGTCTGGAAGGTCACAAAAGGTTCATTAGTAGTAGCTAAAGGTTCGAAGATAGGCACATTATATCTGTGTACTGGTAACACTTATTCTACCTTAGTTTCTATTGATAATGTTAATGTAGGGAAAGCTTCTATAGATGTTGCAGGAACAAATTAAAAAATATGGCACCATAGGCTTGGGCATATGAGTGAGAAAGGGACAAAAATCCTTCACTCTAAAAATATGTTGCCAGGACTGAAAAATATCAATTTAGAGTTCTGTGAAAACTGTGTTTATGGTAAACAGAAAAGAGTCAAATTTCTTAGAGTTGGGAAAGAAAATAAAAGTGAGAAGTTAGAGCTAGTTCATTCAGATGTATGGGGACCAACTCAGGTATCATCTCTCATTGGCTCTCATTATTATGTTATTTTTACAGATGATTCAACTAGGAAAACATGGGTATATTTTTTGAAACAAAAATTTGATGTTTTTGAAACATTTAAGAAATGGAAAACTTTGGTTGAGAATGAGACAGGAAAGAAGTTGAAGTGTCTCAAATCTGATAATGGAGGTGAGTACTGCAGCACAACCTTTGAATATTAATGTTCTATCAATGGAATTCAAAGGTAGAAGACAGTTCCAGGAACCCCACAAGAAAATGGTGTGTCAGAAAGAATGAATAGGACAATCATGGAACATGCAAGGAGCATGAGATTACATGTTGGAATACCCCTTCATTTGTGGGAAGATGTTGTAAACACTGTAGTCTATTTGATAAATAGATGACCTTCATCCCCTTTGGATGGTGGTATTCTAGAGGTAGCATGGACTGGTAAAAAGGTAAATTATTCATTTCTGAAAACTTTTGGTTGTGAAGCTTTTGTCCATGTTGATAAAGAAAATAGAACCAAGCTTGATGCTAAATCTCAAAAATGTACCTTTATTGGATATGGAGTAGATGATTATGGTTATCAGTTATGGGATTTTGAAAATCTTAAGATAACTAGAATTAGAGATGTTATATTCAATGAGAAGGTCATGTATAAAGAACAGTTGCTTACGAAGCATGAACAGGTCAGACAAGAATATGTGGTGTTGGATGAGACTCCTGAAAAAGGAACACCACTGGTACCTGATGCTCACCAACAACAGGTTATCCCACAAACTCTTGTAAGTGTTAGACATTCTACAAGGTCAAGTAGACCTTCTGAAAGGTTTTCTCCCTCTTTGTATTCCATTTTATTGACTAATTCTGGTGAACCAGAAGAATATGAAGAAGCAATGTAGGTGGATTCCAAACAACAGTGGAAGCTGGACATGAAAGAGGAGATGGACTCCTTGTTGAAAAATAAGACTTGGGACTTAGTCCCTTTACCTTAAGTAAAAAGAGACTTGCCTAACAAATGGGTTTATAAGCTGAAGGAGGAAGATGAAGGAAAGAAGAGGTATAAGGCCAGACTTGTGGTAAAAGGTTTTGCATAGAAAAATGGTATAGATTTTGATGAAATATTCTCCCCTATTGTAAAAATGGCTTCAATTAGAACTGTTCTAAGTCTTGTGGCTATAGATGACTTACATCTTGAACAAATAGATTTCAAAATAGCTTTTCTCCATGTAGATTTGGAGGAGGAAATTTACATGCAACAACCAGAGGGATATGAGGTCAAGGGTAAGGAAAATTTGGTGTGCAGGTTAAGGAAGAGTTTGTATGGCCTAAAGAAGGCACCCCACCAATGGTATTTTAAATTTGATAGTTTCATGGCTGGACAAGGTTCCCATAGATGTCATTCTGATCACTGTGTATATTTTAAGAGATTGGATAATGGGAGATACATTATCCTATTACTCTATGTTGATGACATGATTGTTTCTGGGTGCAATATGCAACACATAAATGAACTTAAACAAAAATTAGCAAGGTCATTTGCTATGAAGGATTTGGGTGCTGCTAAGAAAATCCTTGGTATGAGGATTACACGGGACAAGAAAAATAGAACTTTGAATTTGTCCCAAAGTGAGTATATAAAGAAGGTGTTGAAAAGATTCAATATGCAAGATGCAAAAGTAGTCAGTACACCTTTGGTTAGTCATTTCAAATTAACTAAGGAAATGTGCCCAAAGGCACAGGAAGAGGTAGATAAAATGTCTAACATCCCGTATTCATCAGTTGTTAGTAGTCTGATGTATGCAATGGTATGCACACAACTAGATATTGCTCATGCAGTGGGAGTTGTCAGCAGGTATATGAGAAATTTAGGTATGGAACATTGGAATGTTGTCAAATGGATTCTTTGATATTTGAGAGGAACTACTACAAAGGCATTATATTTCACAGGATCCAATTTTTCTCTGAGTGGATTTGTTAACTCTGATATGACAGGATATATTGATATAAGGAGGAGTACTACAGGGTATGTTTTCACTATAGGGGGTATTGCAGTCAGTTGGATTTCTAGATTGCAGAAAGTTAATGCAATTTCAACTACTCAAGCCAAGTATGTAGCTGCTATGGAAGCTAGAAAGGAGATGATTTGGTTACAATGTTTTATGGAGGAATTGGGTCATAAGTAGGAAGATCGCCCATTGTAAAGTGATAGCTAGAGTTCCATTCATCTTGCATTGAATTCTTCTTTTCATTCAAGGACAAAGCACATACAGCTTAGGTACCATTTTCTAAGGTCTATTTTGGAGGATGGCCAATTACGGCTTGAAAAGATTCACACAAGTGACAATCCTGCATACATGTTCATGAAGGCAGTCCCCAAGGAGAAGTTGGTTTCTTTCTCAAATTCTATTGGGCTTCTTGACTGATGATCATGGGGTTGATACATAGCAAGGTCTTTTATCTAGTGGGAGTTGCACATACTACATTGTCGTCTAGTTCCAGTCTCCAAGTGGGAGATTTTTTGGTGTGGAGCCTGATCAGTCTCCAAGTGGGAGATTATTGATATTGTGGCAATAGTGTTTAGTTTCTTTCTTCTATTTTTTTTGCGTATAACTATTTATTCTTATATTTTTCTGGTTCTGTCAAACCCTAACATAATCAATATGCTTCCTTCTAGGACAAAGCCTCGAAAGACATAGTCAGTTTTGTTCCTGGAATTTTGACATCATTCCTTGAATGTGCTTGAGTGTGTGTAGAGTGAAGCCACTTGAATATTTACTATGAGAATACACACATTTGAGTACTCATAGGGCTATACACCTTAATATTTCCTTGTGCAATTCTATGGGGGACGATTGTGAACAGATGCCCACAATTACAAAACACTTGTAGTCAAAATAAACCCGGTTTATCTCCAAAAGGGTGATAATCTTTGTGCAAGGAAAATAGTAATTTCCCCAAGATACTTGTCATTTTGTGTCCTCTCTTTCTTTTAGAGTTGGCTAATATGGAATCATGAATGGAGCCATAGCGTGCTTGGTGATGGTTGTATTCTTATTAGCATGTGAGTGTGTACCTAAGTCTATGAGAAAATATTCCTATTCTTTGCTTAGAATATAGGGAATAGGGAAGTGTTTGATCACCCATAACAAAGAAACATTGCTTGATGTATCCTAAAAGATCACTAAAAAGATAATCTCCTTCAAACAAGCAATAACTTTCATTCCCTGACAGACATGTTGTTTACAACTCTCTGGAAAGTCTCAAAAAAACTCTGGTGTCAGAATAAATTTTATGTACTTTGAGACAAAATTTGACAAAAGCTTGAAAAACCATCAGAGGCTCATTTTTGGTCTATCCTAGGTCACATCTAGTTGCATTAGGTTTCATCTAGGGAAATTTCTCACTTATGGTCATTCCTGGTTCACATGCAGGAAAGTTGCTCACATACACAATTTCAAAGCTCACATTCATTTTACATAATCTTGCATCTGGTAAATCAAAACTCACATTTAGGGAGTCACATCTGGGATAGTGGGTACTTGAACATGTTCCACTCAAAGAAAATTAGTGTTTTTGGATACTCTTTTGGCTCTTCAGTCTAGTCTTGTTGCTCTTGCTGGTCCACCTGTTATTTTTTCACAATCTTCTTATAAGTCTACCTTGTATGTCCTTTTTGGATTCTCACAATTGGTCCTGAAACATGTGGTCTTTTCACTTATCAAAACCTCTTGATTCCCAGCTCACTATCAGGTCATTCTAACCCTCTTATGCTGGATTCATTCACTGAAAACAAACACAAACAATCTTTCACTACTTGGACACACTTACTCAGACAATTTGGAATCCTATTTGACACTATTGGAAAACCTTTAACAAAGTTGAGACCCAAACTTGATGGTTAACAAAAGACACAATCAATACTTTGCTAATTAATTAGAGATACCTCCTAGATTACTTCAGTTTCAACAAGGAGAGACATCTTGCAATCCCTTATACGATCAATACTCACCTACAATGGAAGCTCCTCATCAAGGATGGAGTGTAGCTTTTGAAGAATACAATAATGAACAAGACCAAAATGAAAGAGAGAGTAGTCATGAAGAAAAAAATATTGGCCATCCTTTGTTTGACTTAGATAGTGATGAAGATATATCCAAAGAAGAGTACAACAAGCTCAAACAAAGTAGAAAAATTCAAAGGACTTTGGAAAAGATTGTTAGTGAAGACAAGGATAAATATTTCCTACACCTAGCCTCTCTTAGGGTAATACTTCCCAAAGACTATGATGTTGAGAGACTAAAGGAAAAAGAGGTACCAACACCTATTTCTATTCTTACAAAAAAATTGACCTTAATGCAATCCAAACTTGCGACACTCAAGCAAGAAAAGGTCAAACCAACAAAAAAATACTCTTTGGAACATATATGTCCATTTTCCTTTTGACAAGAGTATCAACATGGTTCCAATTCCCCCTAACATGGCAAGACCCAAATATGAAAAGTACATGGGAGAAACTGATCTACATGACCATGTTAGAGAATTTTGTGCTCTAATCATTGAGTACATGCATGAACCTACCTATCTAATTAGTCTATTTTTGGGAAGTCTAGGCGGAAATGCTATGGAGTGGTTCTCAAACTCACACCAAGTGTGCAGTCCTTTGAGGATTTAATACAAATATTTTTCCAACATTACTTATACAATATAAAACATAACGTAATCATGATGGACCTTTGTAACACAAAACAAAGAATGGGTGAATCCTTTACACACTTTTTACAAAGGTGGAGGATAATCTTTGCAAGGTACTCAAGAGCAATACCTGAATTGAAAAAGATGGAAATATCTATTAACAACTTGGTACCCAAAATGAACTATGCTTCGCAAATGCAAGATTCACTTAGCTTTGATAGAATGATCAAAAACACAATCCATGCCAAAGATGTCATGGTCAAGAAAGTAGAAATCACACTACAAAGTGATAACAAATCTAAAAACTACAACAACAAACCTAAATGATGGAACAAGAGTAATAATTTTGTTAGTGATAGAGTGGTAGAAGCATCCAATGCTAATCCTAAACCAGTGGTGTTCAATCTAACAAACAACTTACAAGAAAAAAAATAAGCTAAGGTAACAACAAAAATACCAAGAGAAAACAATGAGAACAACAAGAGTAAACCATGGACTAGATCTCAAAGAACATTTACTCAATTGATAGAACCTATTGAGATAGTTTTGAAGACACTCTTGGATAATAAATTCCTCATGATATTGGATTCAAAACCATGGGAATTGGAAGATAAACCAAGATGGTGGAATGACAATGCCTATTGTGTCTTTCATAAAAACAAAGGACATAAGACTAATGATTGTCTTAAGATAAAATACATTATATAAGACATTATTGAAGGAGGCAAAATCAAAGTGGAAGGACATACCACTAACAAAGATCATATGAAATTTAACAAACCATTCCCTAACTACAAAAAAGGGGAAGCTTCTAAAGAAAAAGGAAATGAAGTGAATTACAAGTACTCCCATAACAACAATGTGATCAACATGTTGGACATTAACAATGAATCAATAAATGTGATCACTATTAAAGGTGCCAAATACACATCAACACAATCAAATGTGGTGACTCAAAGCCAAGCACAAGTCATGATCAAAGGAGATAACTCCTAATCTAAGAAAGAAAAATCCTCTAAAGTACCTATTGTCACAATTCCCAAACTAGAAGAAACAAGACAAACAATTAATATACCATCTACAAACTATAGCTTGGTAGACCAACTGCAAAGAAAATCAGCTCAGATTTCTATATTTGAGTTACTAAAGATCTCTTCAGTGCATAGGGAAGTTTTTGAACAAGCCCTACATTCCACAAATTTTCCAAAAAACATTGATGTAGATAGGTTCCAAGCAATGGCCAATCACATCTCAACTCCACATTACCTCTCCTTTTCAAAAGATGATGACAAGTCCTTGACTCATTCGCATAACCAACCCCTTCACATTGAAGTCTTGATTCACAAATCCTATTTCAAACGTGTATTGATAGATGGAGGCCCAGGGTTGAACATATGCACTCTCAATCTAATCAAGAAATTGGGTCTTTTAGAACAAACCATTGATTCAAGAAGTAAGATTACTATCAAGGCTTACAATGAAGAAGAAAGATCATCTAAAGGGCTCATTTTTCTACCAATCAGAATAGGACCAATTGAACAATATGTGATTTTCCAAGTTCTCGATCTACCATTGGCCTATAACATTTTACTAGGGAGACCTTGGATACATGAAATGCAAGCAGTGTCATCTACTTACCACCAATGCATCAAATTCTCACATAATGAGGTGGAAGTAACAATTCCTATAGATTCAAGCTACACTTGCAACATTGTTAAAGAAGATAGTATAGTTCCTTATGATAAAGAAGTCCCAAAATAATCCATACCTAAAAATTCTAAAGACATGGTGATGAGAAGCTTTGAAAAGACACTAAAACTTGAAGAAACCAATATGGGGGAATACAAACTAGACATGACATCGTCATTGACTAACATTCCCGTGTCTCTAAGATCTTATGGGAAACCTTCCTCATCTTTCACACCTAGTACATCTAAAGAACAAGACATTCACAAACCAACCTGTATGGTTAGAGCCTCTACATCTCAAGAGGATGAAAAAGAAGATAAAGTAGTATTGGCTTGGCTCTATAAAGGAGAACAAATAGAAAATGAGGTAAACCATGTGGAGATATCCCTAGAAAAGTATGGTAAAGGATATGACCTTCTCAAAAAAATGGGATATAAAGGGAAGGGACCTTTAGGAGATAAAGGAAATGGACTTGTTGAACCTATACACATGGAATTCAAAAACACCCAAGACAGAAAAGGACTAGGTTTCAATAACCAATCAGAAAACCCTACTTCAAGAGATGGTCCAATCTTTGATGAAGGAAGTGATGATGAAGAAGAAGAAATAGCATTGGAACCATGGACATATGAAAGATTATTACACATTGGTACTGATTATCCCAAATATCAAGGAGAAATATATGTACTTACTTTTGTAGCACAATAAGAGCATCGTGTTCCTTTGTTGCCAAAAGCTAATGTCCAAGAAGTAGAGGAAACAACATAATACTCTCCATTAGTCCAACAGATAGAAGAAAATCATGAATAAATACACCAACAATAAGATATACATCCTAACTAGGGACAATTGGTCACAATTTCACATGTCCTAGACTTACCACACTTTGATCTGTTAAAATACTTTAGGGATAACTAAGAGGGGGGCGGGTGAATCAGTTATCAACAACTTTATCTTTTTCTTATACTTATTAATCTAGATTGATACAAAATAAATGCACATTTAGATAACACAATACACAACACATCAATTTGGTTACGGGGAAACCAAATGGTAAAAACCCCGGTGGGAATTAGTACCCACAAAGAACTATACTATTTTTAGTAATCCATGTTAAAAGATCTTCCAACCCTGTTAGGATTTGTTCATTACAATGCAGTAGTATAGTGACCTAGTTAAGGGTCTGACCCTATTAGGAGTCTTTTACAATAACCCTTCTAGGGGTGGTGGACTCACTATCCAAGTGGTGAAGGCTACAACCTTTTGGTTATTTGATACACGTTGTATCAACAAGGTGAACTGCTGTTTGTGACACTACTTGTCTGATCAATTCCTTTTGTGTGTCGATGCTTTAACCTCTTGTAAAGAACTATAACAATCTTATCTATATTCTGAAAGCTTCAACTTCAATATCTATATTATCAACATATGATAAATATAGCTCTGCTTCTTCAACACTCTACTCTGCTTTTCTTATCTCTGGCTTTTGCAACTCTTCTTATCACAAATGACCTTCTATAATTATATAGTCCAAGTGTGAGATCATGAGACTTGTAAGAAAACTCTTCTTAACATCATTGTTGGCTCTACTAAGCATGCAAGAATAATTACAACCGCGCAAGTATAAACTGAATAGACGCGTCGCTTCACTAGGTTGGCTTCACCAATTTAATCATAACTTTGCAATCTTCTTGAAATATGTTTGGCACCATTAGATTAATATCAAAAAATCATAACTCATAATGAATATACACACGCATATCTTGAATACAGGTGCAACTCAATAAAAACGTTACATACGTCAGCCTTAAACCGTTATTCCTCCAGAACTGTAACTGTCAATAACAAAATTACATATCTTTACTAAAAAATCATATATGGGTCTGTGCGTATGAACATAGCATAATAAACATGTAAACAACATGTTTCTATCCACGTAAGTCTTCATGTCATCATATGGATAATTACATATAGAAGTGTTGCTGTGTATTATATGTTGTCATCAATGACAAACATATAATAAATCAATTGTTCAAAATCAAATCTCCAACAATCTCCCCCTTTGGCATTGATGGCAACATATGATAAAAACAACTTCTATTCATGGTGTCTTCTTTCTTTTACAATCTTCTCAATATCCTCATCAAAGATTCATCTACACTGCTGCAGTTACATAGACTGTGTTTTATATGTATACTCCCCCAGAGTATAAGCTCCTTGTATGTGTTCCTTTGTTAGCTCTTTGTTTGTGTTCCTTGTTTTTAGTTCATACTCCCGCATTGACATCAATGGAAAAGGGTTCCATAAACCATTATGCATAGGTACTACTCCAGAAGTAGAGTAGTCAACCATTCATCAGTCACACAGGACTGATGTACTTGCTACTTTCTCTAATCAAACTTACGAGAGGGAATGACTCCCAAATTCTCCCTTAGATACTCAAAAGTATCCTTTGCTAAAGGCTTTGTGAAAATGTCTGCTAATTGATCTTTTGTGCTTACATAGTCCAATGTCACTTCCTTGTCTGCAACTTTTTCTCTTAGAAAATGGTACTTGATCTCTATGTGTTTTGTCTTTGCATGCATCACAGGGTT
>MU225395.1:767037-797747 GCA_018584345.1 Thuja plicata | reverse complement strand
TAGCTCTTCATCAGTTTATTCATTCTCATTATGACTAGAGATGTGTGAGGATTTCTTACCGTGGATTGAAGCTTTGAAGGCTGTTTCATTCTTAGGTTCAGTCTTCAATCTTGATATCTCAAATGCAAAGAATTTTCTGATTAGAGTCTCTCTCTTGAATTTTTGTGAGAATTGCATAGTTTCCTCTAGAATGTTGATCTTGTTTTCATAGTCTAATGTCAAAGTAGTTAACAACTTATCCATTATATCTTCTTCTGATATTTCACTACCATTGTTCCTGATTCCAGATACTGCTTCATTTATCCTCTGATTGTAAGCTCTAATGTTTTCTTCTGGTAACATCTCAAGACTGTTGTATTTCTTCTTCCATGTCTTCTTGTGTGCATTCTTAGCTTGAACATCTCCTTCAAACATGTCTTCTAAATACTTCCATATGGTATATGCTTTGTCAATCTTCTTGATTTTGGAAAATTCACTGTCAGATAAGGCACTGATTAGGGCTTCTTTGGAAATTGCATTATTGGTAAATGTTTCCTTTTTTCTATTAGTAGCATCATCCCTTGCAAGGTCTTTCAGAGATGGAATTACAACCTCTTGTGTAGCAATCTCAAAGATCACAAAGCCAACACATTGTAGACGTGTTATCATTTTATTTTTCCAATCTAGATAGTTCTCTCCATCAAACTTAGGACTCTCTTTTTTGAAGTATGCCATCTGATCTACCTTAAGCTGTTAGGCTTTCTCTCCAAGGCACTTGGCTCTGATACCAATTGTTAGAATACTTCAGAGATAACTAAGAGGGGGGGTGAATCAGTTATCAACAACTTTATCTTTTTCTTATACTTATTAATCCAGATTGATACAAAGTAAATGCACATTTAGATAACACAATACAGAACACATCAATTTGGTTATGAGGAAACCAAATGGTAAAAACCCTGGCAGGAATTAGTACCCACAAAGAACTATACTATTTTTAGTAATCCCTATTAAAAGATCTTCCAACACTGTTAGGAGTTGTTCATTACAATGCAGTATTATAGTGACCTGGTTAAGGGTCTGACCCTGTTAGGAGTCTTTTACAATAACCCTGTTAGGGGTGGTGGACTCACTATCCAAGGACTCACTGTCCAAGTGGTGAAGGCTATAACCGTCTGGTTATTTGATACACACTGTATCAACAAGGTGAACTATTGTTTGTGACACTGCTTGTCTGATCAGTTCCTTTTGTGCGCTGATGCTTTAACCTCTTGTAAAGAACTATAACAATCTTATCTATATTTTGAAAGCTTCAACTTGAATATCTATATTATCAACATATGATAAATATAGCTCTATTGCTTTAACACTCTGCTTTGCTTTTCTTATCTTTGGCTTTTGCAACTCTTCTTATCACAAATGACCTTCTATAAGTATATACTCCAAGTATGAGATCATGGGACCTGTAAGAAAACTCTTCTTAACATCTTTTTTGGCTCTACTAAGTGTGCAAGCATAATTACAACCGCGCAAGTATAAACTGAATAGACGCGTCACTTCACTGGGTCGACTTCACCAATTTAATCATAACTTTGCAATCTTCTTGAAATACATTTGGCACCTTTAGATTAATATCAACAACTCATAACTCATCATGAATATACACATGCATATCCTGAAGATAGGTGCAACTCAATAAACACATTACATACATTGGCCTTAAACCGTTATTCCTCTAGAACTGTAACCGTCAATAACAAAATTACATATCTTTATTAAAACATCATATCTAGGTTTGCATGTATGAACATAGCATAATAAACACGTCAACAAAATGTATCTATCCACACAAGTCTTCATTTCATCATACGGATAATTACATACAAAAGTGCTACTATGTATTATATGTTGTCATCAATGACAAACATACAATAAATCAACTGTTCAGAATCAAATCTCCAACATGATCTACAAGTGGCTAATAGGGAACATCAGGTAACTATTGATGAGTTTCTAAATAGATCTGATGACAAAATAACTAACTTACATGATTATGAATGGTTAACCTGTCTAATGCTACCATGGACATTAAGGTAGAGTTGATTCACAAATTTTGATCTCTATTGGAGAGAGGAGAAAGTTCTAACACTTCCCCTTACACTGCTATTGTCCTAGAATCATATGAGATACCACTACTCAAGATTTTTGATGGAGATAGTGGTGCTTTACTAGGTCTAGAGGACATTCAAAGGATAAAAGATATGAGTTTAAATTTGATGAGAGAAGAATAAGAAAGGTCAACTGATGAGTCGCTAGAGCTAGGTCCGCATATCAGATTCTAAAATAGTAGAAATAAAAGACATATATGATGGTGAAAACCTCTTAGAGGGGCCAAAAGATGATATTATTGATATCCTCCTTGAGAACTTTCAAGAAATATCTTCAGTTCCGATAGAACCTACACAACTAGTTAACTTGGGAATAGTAGAAGATCCTCAATTTGTTCACTTGGCACAATCCTTATCAAAAGAAGAAAAGATACAATTCATTGAATTCCTCAAAGAGAAGAAGATCAACTTTGCATGGTATTACACTAATATTCCTGGACTTGATCTTGAATTAATAATGCATCATTTATCAATAGCTCCTAGAATCAAACCCGTGAAAAAAAAATTAAGGAAGATGCATCCACATGTGGCATTATTAGTGAAAGAAGAGCTGGAAAAACTATTAAAAGTTGGATTCATAAGAGTCATTTCTTATGCAGGATGGATTTGTAATGTGGTACTAGTTTCTAAAATAGATAAATCCATCATAATATACACAGACTTTAGAGACCTAAACAAAGCTTTTCCTAAAGATGATTTTTCACTACCTAATATTGATATGATTATAGATCTCACAATGGGATATCATGTATTCTCTTATGGATGGATTCTTTAGATATAACCAAATTAAGATTGCTCCTGAGGACCAATAAAAGACAACATTTACATGCGCATGGGGAACATTTTGCTAAACGTGATGCCATTTGGACTAAATAATGTTGGCGCTACATACCAAAGAGCTATGAAAACAATTTTCCATGATATGATACACAAAAACATGGAGGAATATGTGGATGATACATTAGCCAAGTCAAAAATAAGAACAACTCATATTGAAGACTTGAGAAAGATACTAGATCACATGGAGAAATTTCAACTAAGACTTAATCCAAAGAAATGTGCATTTGGATTCCAATCAAGGAAACTCTTAGGTTTTATTGTATCAACTAAAGGAATTCAGGCGGACCCCAAAAAGGTAAAAGCTATACTAGAAATGTCACCACCTCACAATATCAGTCAAATGAGGACACTTCAAGGAAGACTTCAGTCCATCGGGAGATTTATGTCCCAAGTAGTTGATAGAGTGCAACCTTTCACAAAACTGCTACATAAAGGTGTTACTTTCAAATGGGATGCGCATTGTGAAAAGGACATCAAAGAATTAAATATTACTTGGCTACTCCTATTCTTATGACAACTATTCATGGAAAACCACTACTCCTCTATATCTCAACTAGGGCTACATTGCTTGGAGTATTGCTAGCACAGGAGGATGAAAACAAAAAGAAAAGAGTGATCTATTATATCAGCAAGACCTTGATGTCTTATGAACTCAATTACAGTATCATTGAAAAAGCTTTCTTAGAGGTTTTTTTTGCATCCCAGAAGTTGAGACACTACATGCTCTCGCATATACTGAAACTGATTGAAAAAATAGATCCTCTCAAATATCTCTTGAGTAAAATAGCATTGACAGGAAGACTAGCAAAATGGGTCTTAATTCTAAGTGAATTCGATATTGATTATGTGGACAGAAGGGCTATCAAAGGAAAAGTCCTAGCAGATCAACTAGTTGAGTCACCATTACAAGATGATGCTCCTTTGATAATTAAATTTTCTGATGAGACAATCATGCACTTAATTGAATATCCATGGAAGATGTACTTTGATGGTTCTTTCACACAACAAGGATATGGAGTAAGGTTTCTATTTATCACTCCTCAAGGATATAAGATACCCAAGGCATATAAACTGATGTTTCCATGCACAAATAACATCTCAGAATATGAAGCATTGGTAAATGGACTCAAGCTTGCTATGGAATGGAAAATTGTAGAGTTACATGTGTATGGTGACTCTCAGCTCATTATCAACCAAGTAAATGGAGATTATTAGACAAAAGATGAGAAACTAATGCCTTACAAACAACTGGTTGAAAAATTTGAAAATGTACTTTGTCTTTGTCACATTCCAAAAAATACCAAGAATGGAAAACAAAGCTTCAAATGCTATGGCTATGCTAGCATCCATGTTACAACTAGAAGAACACCAATTCCACTATGACTTATTAGTGGAAGAATTATCCTTTCTAGCCTTTGATACACCTGAATCCCAAGTGCTTTGTCCTTTAAATTCCCAAGAACAATCCTGACATGGAAAAATAATTGCTTATCTTACTAATCAAACCTTACCTAATGCCCTATCAAGAAATGAAAAATGAACTTTAATTAGGAAAGCATCGCGTTATGTCCTCATCACTACTAACTTATATAGACAAGGTCTTGATGGTATGCTTATTAGGTGTTTAGAACAAGAAGAGTGTGACTGCGCATTAAGAGAGGTTCACAAAGGTGTATTTGGATCACACTCAAATGGATTTTCATTAGCTGAGAAAATATTAAGAGTTGGATACTACTGGTCCACAATGGGAAAAAATGTTGTTCAATTTTCTAAAACATGTCACAAATGTCAAACACATGGAAACCTTATCCATGCTCCAGCCAGAGAACTCATACCTTTTATAACACATTGACCATTTTAGCAATGGGCCTTTGATCTTGTTGGATAGATCTATCCTAATAATTCAAGTGGACACATGTACATCATTGTGGCCACTGAGTATTTCACTAAGTGGGTCAAGGTCATTCCGCTAATCAAAGCCATTGGAAAATAGGTTGCTATGTTCATCTTGAACTACATCATTTGTAGGTATGTGATACCCTCTTCTATTGGAATAGACAATGGGGTTCAGTTCAAAAACCAATATAATTAGGACCTTTGTACATAGTTTCATATCAGCTAACATTTTTCTTCAATCTATTATCCTTAAGGTAATGGACAAGCTGAGGCTTCAAACAAAAACATTCTAAAAGTCTTACATAGAACTATGAGTAAGTTTGGAAGAGATTGGCATTTGCAACTAAATCTGACATTATTGGCCTACAGAATAAGTATCCAAACACCAACTGGAGCCATGCCATCTTCTCTATTCTATGGTGTAGAAGCAGTGCTATCCATTGAAGTAGAAATTCCATCTTTTCTAGTATCTCTCCAAGGTCTTGTTATAGATGAACAATACTACATTGATAGGGTTCATGCACTAGAACTACTTGATGAGCATAGGAAATAAGAATTCAATCATATCAAAGTGTACCAGAAAAGAATGTCAAAAGGGTACAATAAGAAGGTAAAACCATGACAATTTCAAGTGGGGGATCTCGTTCTCAAAGAAAATCCTAAAAACCAGCCAAACAGAGAACAAAAAGAAAAGTTTGAACCCAACTGGCTAGGGCCTTATGTTATTATTGAAACCTTTGGGACTAGAGCTTATCAGTTAGCTACACTTGAGGGAGATTTTCTCCCTGATCCCATTAATACTCTACACTTGAATCGGTTCTACACTTGACATCTGGATGACAGAGCTTGTGCAGTGGAAAAGTTCTCAGAAAATATCTAAAAAATCATAAAATTGATCTTGAAGAAATCCAAAAATAGTGGAAAAAGTCCTTAAAAAAGGAATCCTTGGGGAAAACCTGGAAAACAAGCACCTTAATACTAATAAAAAAATAAAAATAAAATAAAAAAGAACAAAAATTTTGAAAAAGAGAAAAGTGCCTCGGTGAAAACCTGGCAAATAGGCGTCTTGGTAAAAAAAATAAAAAGCTTTTTCGAGTGGTGAAAACCTAGAAAAAAAGCATCACTTGTACTCTATGCTCCATCTATCAGTGCACTTCTAATACTAATCCTTCACAATCATACCTGTGCTATTGGTTGACTCTGATTCCTTACAAATGTCATATCCTTGCCTAGAATTTGTCTACATTTGCATCTTAGGAATAGTCATTCTACATTGGGGGCATCTTTTCTAGCATGTTCAGTCTATGTCTGCTAGGTTATCCTAGGTTCCTGTCTAGGATGGTTTGCCTCTCACAACATTATTTCTCAATACTTGCATCAAAATGTCACTATCACAAACAAGGGTGTTTCTTCAACACCACCTACCTATAATAGACATCATACTAGTGTTTCTCAACACTTTAATCAACCAGTGTTCCTACATTGGATTCCAATTGTTTACAATGTTAATCTCATATACTTATCCATGAAAAACATATTGCTTGATTCCAAAATTCTGATTGATGATTCTCTACTGTGCTTGAAAACTGAATCAACAGTATTTCTCAATACTACTTTAAACACATAGACTGATCTTGGTTTGATTATGACTCTTTTATGTTCCCATGATGTTTCAAACTAGGGGCATGTAAGCAGTTATGAATTTCCTTTGATTGATTATCAATTGGTGATTATTATGTCTTCTGAGTTACTCCATGACATCTATTCAAAGACAAAGAGTTGCAAGGACAGGGGGCATAACCTTTTCTTGGTTTTCTGTGTATGGTGATTGTTTTAATGATCCTATAAATTTCACCTAACTTGGATGTTTATGGTAAGATTTTCCAACATGAGTGGATAGTCGCATATATCTCAATCCTAGTTATCTATAAACTATGGTGAGGTTGAACCAATTTCCTTGTGTGTTTCTAAAACAGATTCTAAGTAAGGTGTATGACACATTATGTACCCAAGAATATGAATATTTAAGGTCATTGCGAGTCACATATCTTACATTACACACAAATAGAAGATGATTCTTAAAAGAAAAAGGAGATAACTAACTAGTCATCTTGGCCTCTATGCCTTGATGCTTAGGTTTATTTTTGACATTGCATCCAATACACATAGTATTCATACTTTCATGATACCTTGTGGGTATTAGTGACATTTGTACTATCCAATGATGTCCGTTACAAAAACACTCAATGATGATAAAAATGCTACAATGTATACAAATCAGTGAAAGTCCTAAGAGTCTACATATAGATGCATTTATAGATTGCTTGATTCATTTTAAATAATATCATAAGGACTTGAGCTCAAAATGATTTCCTGGTTCATCCATAATCCAAGTTAACTACATAATCTATATTAGTTATATGAATGTCATTTCATATCCATGGCATACATTTTGAATTCACAAATGAAAAAGAGAAAATACAAAAAAAAAGCATTCAAGAATTGAATTTATCTTTTACATCCTAAGTGCATCCATACATATATCTGCATAAAGAAAATCTCAAAAACCTACATATACATTTTCATCTAGAATAATTCAAAACATATTTATATATCAGTAATAAATCAAAGAGCATAAATGATGTCATCACATGAATCTATTCTAAATCATCAAGATACCAAGTACATAATCAAATGTGCATCAATCTCAACATCTATCAAAAGAAAGAGAGAACCCATGAACATATCAAGATCAGAAACAACTATCTTAGATATATATCAATAATGGAACAAATAAAAAATGTGGAACTGTCAACAAAATATTATTAGTGTGATCACAATGAAATAGATATACATGTATATATGTTTGTAGTATAATGGATGATCTCAGAAGGATCAATATATACAAAATGTCTCAAAATATCACAAGTACAGTATCAGGTCTGAATGCCACCCTCTCCTTGATCTGGAGGAGGAGGAGGAGGTGGTGGTGGTGCAGGATGAGCTAGTGGAGGCATCGCTCCCTTAGACTGTTGTTCCACTCAAGAATATGAAGGAGATATCTATCCCTTTGGAATTGCCACATAATATAAACCAAAATAGTAAGCAACTCTTTGGCCCTGGTGATTAGCTATGCAGGCCTGGGTATCTTTCTCATCTCTTATGATCTCTAACTGCATGTCCCTGTCTTCCAATAAAGTATCTAATTTCATGATGCAAGCTCTAATCTTCTCAGACTCCCTCTAATACTGTGACAAGGCATCTCTATCCCTGCCAGAATCTCTTCCTGTATCCCTGGGAGGATCCTATCTAGGAGGTCCACCTGCTCCACTAGGTACTTGTCCTGGTGGCCTCTGTTTCTCATGTTGCTTCTCTCTATTTAGTAATGGAACTGGATCTACCTATGGAGGCATGAACCTAAAGTGAGTCCATCTACCACTAGCACACTCTCTGCTTCCACCCACTCCACCCCCATCCTAATCATCTCCATTGTCTCGGTGATCATCCCGACCATGTCTGTGACCTCTATCTAGAGGAGGAGGGCATCTAGCATCTCACCCACCCCCACCACCCCTATCTTGTTGGGCTCTATCTCCACCTCTAATAGGTCTATCATCAGCTAGATCATAATCTAATGCATCCTCTATGTGAGGAGCTACCTCCTTAGCAGCTATGAATCTCAAAAAAGGATATTGTAATATGTGTGAAAGATAACCATCAGTACAACCTACATCTATAACCTCTGGAAGATAATCCCACCCAACTATGACCATCTGACTAATCTCCATCTAAGCAGTCTCATATACCAATTTGGCCCCCCAAAGAGGCTCCTCATCATGTATTCTGGCATATGCTGTCAAATCTGGTAACCTACCCTGTACACAACCATATTGTCGCAACACTCAAGTAATGAGAAACCGCTCTATAATATAACAGGTCCACCCAATAAAGTACCTACTCTGGAAAAATTATGACATCTAATGCCAATCCGAGGTCCACTCCTTGCAATCTAAGTATGATCATCATATCACAACTATCATATCATCAAGAACACATCACCAATACTCTACCTTTCCCAGATGGGGCTGCTGAATAAAACCTGCATACATATATACATAAGGATGCTCTTATGCCCTCTGTCTATCTACTATAGGTTGTGTAACTGGGATGTGCTCCTAGGCCCAGATCTACAATATAGGGATACCAACTGTCATGCTGTGTGAATACTCATATACAATCTCATGTAACTCTCAATACATATGGGCTAAGATACAGCTTCCCCAGCTAAATCTACATGATGGAACAATCATATACTCCAAGGTCTCCACCCAAATGCACATGAATCCATGTTATCCTTGGTCAGGCATGAGGATCCCCTGAATCAATCTAGAAAGATATACAGGTAACCGATCATAGTGATCTCACATATAATCATATGTTAGATATCGGTGAACTATGGTCTAATATCCAAAGTACCTCTAGGTAGAAGTAATAGCTATTGCAGAGCTCGACTCAAACTGAACCTCCCAACCCATGACTGGAATACACCACACATCCTCAGGTGTGACAGTCATCTCACTAGTTGGGAGATGAAAGGTGTTGTGCTCTGAGTGCCATCTCTCGGTAAGAGTAGTCAACAACCCCCAATTTACCCTGATGTCAGGTAAATCTATAAGTGAAGTCAAACCCATATGTGCTATAATTTGTAACTCTGTAGGTGTCAAGGCCCTTGATAAAGAAATGACTCATCCTGGATGAGGTCCTCAAAAAGACACTACCTCAAAATCAATCTGTCAATAGAACACAAATACAGGTTCAAATCAATATTCTAGCTAAGCCAACTACGTGTAAAAGCTATCACTTAAGTCTTTTTGGCCTTCAAAAAGAGAAAAATAGTCAAAATTGGACAAAACCTAACTTTGACACTGAAAACAACTATGTTTTATGGGGTGCAATACTAAACACTGGATGCGATATGTGATTTCCCAGATGCAATGGGGAATCCAGGAAGTGATCATGTTTTGACATGATGTGACTCGAAACACGGGGTGCGATCCTATTTTCACAGGATGCGAACAAATTCAAAGGATAACAAAATTTTACCCTATGTGATGCAATATTAGACAATGGTATGCGATCTTGAATTAACAGGATGCGATCTAGGATTTTTGGGAAAAACAAGATGTGACACAGGATTAACTAGACGTGACCCAAGACACAGGGTGTGATGTAGGACTAAATGCTTAATTTCTCCTACAAAAATTGACAAAAATGAAAACTAGAAACATGCAAAGGTAGGTATTTATTTACTCACTAGTGGTGCATAATCTAATGGGTGTTGATGTCGATGGGAAAGCTCAAATCGATGTTTCTCCATGGGGACCACCATCTTCTCTACAGAGTTCTAAATTTACTGAAGATAAAAGTGAAAATGAATGAGTGAAAGGTAACTTTTGGGATATATATTGAACCTTTTGAGCTTTTAGGAGCTCTAGAACTCCTCCCAAACTCTCAAAATTCAATTTTTTTCTTCTCTAATCAATCGGGAATGAAATCAAACACACAGACAATGTTTTCAATAGCACACTACACATTTTACGATAGTCTCACAAAAATGCAGAATTGCTATACATGTTCAAAAAATGATTTGTAGGCTTTATGCAATCAGATTTATGGGTACTCTATCACCAAATTGCACATTATTCATCAAAATATTGGTCCTACATCATTTTATTAGACTCAAAACTCCTATTTTCACATGGTTAACTTGGTAAAATTGTGTTTCCTCTTAACACACCTTCGCTTCTTCATTTCCTCTAAATTGACTCTTTCTCAATCTAAATGATCATTTCAAGTGATATATCATTCTATAGAGGGATTTCATTATTTTTCCATTGATTTCATTCCTGAGGGGGAATGATCACACTTAAATCAATCAAATTCTTTCTCAAAAGCATTAAAATGACTTCATCATCAAAAGACTAGGGGCATCGCAATTTCCCTTGATCAAGTTGGGATTGTTGGATAGAAGGCTTCAGTTATCACAAGTTGGATATCTATGTCTAAATATTCTCAGATATTTAGTTAGCTTCTAGAAGCTTCGTACTAACCTTCATTTGATCAATTTTAGAGTCAGTATTATCAATTCTTGTTCGAGCACATTTAGAATTGATACCTCAGAGCTCCTAGTAGCTTTGTACTGACCTTCGTTCGATCAATTTCTAAGTCAGTATTATCAATTCTCGTTTGATCAAGTTCAAAATTGGTATTTTAAAGATCTATGTTTATTGACCTTTGTTCAATCAAGTTCAAATTCAATACTATTAGTCTTAGTTCAATCAAGTGTGAGACTAATCTCATCAGATATTTCATTCAATCAAGTGCAGAATTCTCAAACTTTCTAAAGTTAACATCAAACATTCTTTGAATCAATGCACTGCTCACACATCAATTCAAAGAGGGGAAAATGTAACCACCCTAATTTGGTCTACTTTGACTAGAGACCCTATTTTCCCTAAGTGTGATCATACCGCTAATTATGTCAAGACAATTCTTCAATTAATTAGCATATTTCATCTAAATCAAATTTAATTTCGTAGTGATCTTATCACTAATTTACATTAATTGCTTTAGCCAATTAAATTAAATCAAATCAATTAAATAAAAATAATTAAATACATGGATAAGGTAATTAATTAAAAGGAATTAAATAAATTCCCTAATTACAACTCCTCACTTTCAAAATGGAAATTCAGTCCATTAGACAATGAGATTTAAATCTTTTGGATCACCTCACATGGATCACCAAGGATTCAATCTCCACCTCTCTTCACAAATCAATCATGACCTCTCATTCCTCAAATTCTTCTATAAAAGGAATGAATTTTGAGCTCAATGTGTCCTTAATCTTTACAATTTGAAAGCATCCTTATGCTACCCATAATCTTAGAATTTTAATTACATCTTTATGCTGCTCTAAATTTGTAGAATCATAAGTGCATTTTGATTGATAGTAATTACATCATCTCATTTGGGAACTCTAAAATGAACTTTGATTGAACATTTAGCTTGCATTATTTAAATATTTTATTCTAAGCATGAATATATCACTAATTTATGCACAATTTGAAGGAAAATAATGTCATATTTCATACTCTTCTTAGATAAGGAGTAATATGTCAATTTTAGTGATGTATATGTGCTTTTCCTTTGATATTTCATGTTTATCTCACTAATGCAATGACATATTTAAGTGTTGTGTTACAGCTTGCAGATCCACAAAATATACACACACGCGTTAGCTGAGGTCCACAAAGGTTTTTTTTTCTCATTCTAATGGTCTGAATCTAGATCAAAAAATGCTAAGAGGTAGCTACTCTTGGCCAGACATGGAGAAAGAAGCAATAAGGTACTCCAAAATTTGTAAGAAATGTTAGCTGCATGAAAATCTTATACATTCTCCAGCCATGGAGATTATTTCTTTCATCACACATTGGCCCTTCAACAATGGGTATTTGACCTCATCGGGTAGATGTATCCATCCTCTTCAAATAAACATAAGTTCATAATAACGGCCACAAAATACTTCACTAAGTGGGTTGAAGAAGTCCCACTCAAAAAAGCAATAGGAAAATAGGTGGCCCTGTTCATTTTGAACTACATAATTTTTTGATATAGTATCTCTTCCTCGATTAAAATTGATAATGGAGGGAAATTCAAGAACAATGATATAGACAAACTCTGTGATAAATTGAAAATCAAACAACATTGTTCTTCTATCTATTATCCACAAGGAAATAGGAAGGTCGAGGCCTCAAACAAGAATCTGTTGAAAATATTGCATTGTACTGTGAATAAGTTGGGAAGGGATTGGCATTTACTACTCAATCCTACATTATGGGCCTATAGAATAAGCATTAGAATGCCTACTAGAGAAACACCTTTTTCTCTAGTGTATGGAATAGAAGCGTTCTTTCCCATAGAAATAGAGATCCCATCTTTGAGGTTTTCTTTACATTGGCTAATAACAGATGAAGATCACAGAGTCACAAGACTGCAAGAACTAGAACTGGTGGATGAGCATCGATAAGTGGCATTTGATCATCTTATAGTATATTGGAAAATAATTTCAAGAGGATACAATAAAAAAGTCAAGCCTAGAGAGCTTAAGGTTGGTGACCTAGTATTGAGAGAAAATCCCCGCAATCAGTCACATCGAGAATAAAAGGGGAAGTTTGAACCCAACTAGTTGGGTCCCTATATCATTATTGCAATATTTGGCTCTAACACCTATCCATTCTCTACACCATAAGGAGAACATCTATGGGAGCCCATCAACACTCTCCACCTGAAGAAATTCTACACCTAAGAAATCTCAATATCTAGCAACATATACATCTCTTTAATGTCCTAAAAAAAGACAAACAAAGTGAAAAATGTCCTGAAGAAAAGCTAAAAATTGGAAAAAGTCTTGAAAAACTGATCATCCTGGTGAAAATCTAGCAATAGGCACCTTGATGAATCAACACAAAAAAAAAAGAGAAAAAGAGAAAAAGAATTTTTTTTTTTACAAAAAAGTTAAAAAAGAAAGAGAAAAAGTGCCTTGGTGAAAACCTGGTAAACAGGTGCTTTGGTAGAAAAAATAGAATCTCTTCCAAGTAGGTGAAAATTAGGTAAACATGCACCTCTTGTACTCATATGCTCCATCTATCAATGCAATTCTTGGCATCCTTCATACTTTCCTATCATTTTTTTTAGTTTGTACATAGTTTTTAGTCACTTTTGTGATACTTTGGTTCCTCTAAGAACCCTCATGGCTTGAAACCAATCAGAGTCATAGTCTGAGGCTAATCGAATAAATTTTATCCTAGCAAGCTAATTCAAGTCAGTTGTTTGGCACAATGCCATCTTGGATTGGAGTTTGTTTTCATCTAAGTCCTAGGGTATCACTTATCACTAGAGGGAAATCACTCCAATTTAATCAATCAAATGAACCAAACCAAAGTCAGTATCTTATTCCTCCCGTCGGACAATTTTCCAGTGACACAATAATCTTTCTCAATACCCTTATCAACAGTGTTTCTTAACACTACTTATTTGGACACATCTGTGCTTCTCAACACACATTGGATAACACATCATGAACCCTAATATTGGTTTAATAACACTCAAGCACACAACTGTGTTTATCAAAACTATACACTCACAAGAATGATGGTGTTTCTCAACACCCTGCAAAGACAAACATATAACACTCACAAACTTTCTAAAGGTATGTTGAATATTTTCTTGGCTACTATCTGTTATCAATACTTTTCACTCATCTTTTCTTTGATTGATGTGTGTTGGTGTGGTATCGATGATCCTACAACATCAAAGTAAATTGGGTGTCTATGATAAGAGATTTTGTATTAAGGTGGAAATTCCTCACATACCTTGAATCCATTTACTTGAATGCCAAGGTGAGTTTGGAACTATCTCCTTGACTGTTATTAATTTGTCTATTTACGTAAGATCACAGTCATGGTTATCCCAACTTTGTATGCCTCGATGGTGTACCCTTGCAATATCAAGTGGAAACAATGTTCAAGTCATTTGGGCATTAAAGCATTGATTCTTACATTGATTTCACACATTTTATCCGCTGAAATTCATACTCATATCCTTATGGTCACAGTGGCACTAGTAAGGGCTGTATCGACTTCGATGTCCCAAACATTCAGTGATGAAAATAGAAAACAAAACTCTAGTGACTACTTCCTAGGTTGCATTAATGTTAGCTCTTGCATTTCAATTTGATAGCATGATAACATTGCAGTGTTCTCTCTCCAGTAAAAAGTAAGGCTTGATTATTTAGTATTCCTGAATCTATTTTCGGGATTGAAATCAAAATTTGAGATCATTTTATTTGTCAAAATTGCAATTTGACTCTTTTTAGTCAACCACAGTTTACCACCTACGCAATCAATCTTTTGAAATTTAAACAAATAAGAATTTTCTCCTAATTTTAATCAATTTTCCAAAATTTTGGTCAAAATTGCTCAAAACTTGCCAAAATTTCTCTCAACCTTGGTCAACATGACTAAAACAAGTGCAGATGTGTCCTAAATGCTTCAAAATCATATCAGTCACTTCCTACATCATTTTATCAATCAAAATACTTCTGATCACTGGGATACCTTGCCATATTTTTATTTCACTCCTGAGGGGACAGTGATCATGACATCAAAAATTCAGTGATCACATCATCAAACATCGAGAAATATGTTAATATTTAATCAAGCAATCAAACCATCAAATCAAACAAGACCCCACCGCAAGGGGAATCTCAGCTTCATCACACCATATCAAGTTGATATTCCTTGACATTAACAAATCTCTGGGGGCATATCAGTTTCATCACTTCAAATCAAATTGATATTGTCTTCTTTAGCAATTGGCTTCATCGCATCAAATCAAGTGAATTTTGCTAATCGATCACTTAACGGTAATCAATTTCATCGCATCAAATCAAATTGGTTATTTTTTCAAACCAATCCAACTGTTTAAGATTCTTTCTGGCATTGATTAATTTCATCACTTCATATCAAATTGGTTATTTTTCATTATCTATCATCATAGATCAATCAACAGGTGTTCAGTTTCATCTCTTCACATCAAACTGACCATCCTGATCTATCTTCATTGGTTGTAGTCCAATCAAGTTTAGAATCAATATCTTTGAATCAATCAACTTAAGAGTAGTTTCATCTCTTCACATCAAACTATTCTTGGTCTCAACGCTAACTATTCTTTGAATTAATGCACTAATCACACGTCAATTCAAAGAGGGGAAAATGTAATCACCCAAAAATGGTCAACAAAACCATAAGCCCCCAATCTCAATTGTTCGTCAAGAAAACCCAAATCTTGATTAAATCTCCTGAGTCCTAATCTAAGACAATTCAACTTCTCAATTTGATTTGACCTAAAGTCTAGGTCCTATTTTATCATTGAACTTGATCCTATCTAATTATTTAATTCCTAATTTCTAATGTTGTTGACAATTAAATCAACCTTATATTATTTATTTATTTAATGTCTTAGGATGTCGATTAAATAAATAAGAATTGTAAATTAATAAAAAAAATGAATTAAAAATGAATTATGGCATCACAATTTGGAGGAAAATGCATTAAATCATTTAATTAATTCAAAAGTGATTTCTTAT
The DNA here is from genome assembly GCA_018584345.1 of Thuja plicata. Classification (NCBI taxonomy): domain Eukaryota; kingdom Viridiplantae; phylum Streptophyta; class Pinopsida; order Cupressales; family Cupressaceae; genus Thuja; species Thuja plicata. The sequence continues at coordinate 781,655 of MU225395.1, read as the reverse complement.
GTCATCAAAAAGTTAACTTATTATCATTTTGGAAACAAAACAGTTAACTAATCAAGCACTTCTGTTTGATTTAGCAAATTTCAAATCAACTTGAAAAGTTTCTAAAATGACTAATCATTCTTTTGAGTTAACTTATTCTCTCGACCAATCAAATCATTTGCACACAGATTGTGCTAGTATGAGATTATTCTCAATCATTAATTTTTAATCGATCTTGTCTGTCCATTTTCAAGAGGATTTATATACAATCAGGCTTTTATTCTTCTGAGAGGGATGAATTTAAAAGTAGATTAATGTTTTCTAATTATTAAATAGTTGTTAATTGCTTATTTCTTATCATAGTTCATTAAGCTTATTTTGCATTTGCATAATCATAATCAAGGAATCTTACTTTCAATGGCTTAATCTTAGTTTAATTCAGATAAAATTGCATATCATTTAACTTAGCTCTTAAATCTTGCACATGATAAGTATCATTCTCAAAAATAGTAATGTAGGGCTTCAAGTTCATGTTTAGAACCTGAAAGCATTATATGCTTACCTGGAAAGAAGCTTGCTAGAAAATACAACAATTACCATTGATGATAATGCAGGAAGCTCGGGCCCAGGGTCAAGAACCCGAAGTGGCATTAAAAGGAAAGTCCCAAAGATTCCTAAAGAGATGAAAGAGATGAAAGAGTCCATTAACAAGATGGAAGAAATGCAGAAGGAGGTGGAGGAAGCCTACCATAGTATGATGTAGTTTCTTTTTTCTGTTCTGGAAACTTTGTTGGAAGATGTGCTAGAAATTGTGGTGGAAACTGTGCATTTTTTTGGCAGTTCTTTATTTTCCTTTTTTTGGGTCATAGGAGTTTTTCAAGGTCCTGCTTTTTGTTCGTAGTAGGCTTTCTATGTTTATAATGGGCTTATGATGCTGATCTCTAGTAGTCTTTTTTAAAAGGTTTTAGGGTCCTCTCAAAACCTATTTTTACCTTAATCAAAAACTTAGCTCTTAAATATTTCATTTAGATAGAGTCTAAAGTAACTGGATTTGTAATGATCTGAGAGAAAATCTACACTCCTCTTTACTAGAAGGCAATGAGTCACCTTGGTTAATTTTTTCTTCATTTATCTATTTTTTTAATCAATCAAACAATGATTCACTGAAGTTTTTTTTTGTTATCTTAGTCACATTTTCACATACACAGCTTGAAGCTTGATGCATTTGTTAAATATAAAATTAATTTCAAGCTCATAAAAAAGGGGTTCTAGTTCTGAAAATTATCTTTATCTTGTAACTAGGATAGTGTTTAGTTTCAGGTTGTTGAAGGTGAATGTAATTCTGAGATAGTTTAATCTCATGAGCAGTGTTAACTAGTTTGTACAATTATAAATGCTAATATCATAAAGTTGTCTCTAAATTTGTATACTTTAAATCATATGAATTTGATACATTAAAGATGGTTGACTTTGTCTCTACAATTTTCTTGTGGGTGTGTTATTGATTCATGGGTCTCTCTCAAGGAGAGAGTTAAATTCTTTGTGTAAATACCAATGATTTTGACTATATGAAATAGATTGTTGAAGTAGAAATTTATGTTAACATGAGTGGGATTGTTAATTTTAAGCTTTGATATATTCAAAACCCACTGGTTAAGTTTCATCTATTCATAAGATCTTTGTCATGGCTTTACTTTCACACTATAGCCTAGGATTGGGAAATCAACTGTTGAGAGCCCTAGAGGGTTTTAAGATTTAAAATCAAATTAATCAAATCTATTATTTTTTTTTGTTCTTTTCTTTTATGTTTAATTTATCGGTGTTCCTATATCTCCACGGTCCTTATAAATATGTGGAGGATGCATTTAAAAGAAACAGTATAACACTCCTCCATGATTCTGAGATGGAGATATATAATTTATGTGTTCTCAGTGTTTGCTACAGAAATTGGGATTACTTGATCAAGTGATGAAATAAAATCCCCATCTACTTAAAATATGAGAATTATCTACATTTTAAGGTCTAGAGCTGGCCATTAGAATGAATCTATCATATGTACAAACTTAGAATAAGGAAAACCCTCCCGAGTCCTATAGAGCTCGAAGTGAAGAAGGCTATCCAAGCCTTGTTATTTGGTGTTTTCTTGTCCTTCCAGAATAATTCCTAGCACATTACTCATTTACACCTTTTCTAACCTTTTGGAAACTAAAAATATAGTATTTTCCTCTTCTTGTTCTATCACTCCTTATCCATATTAAATCCTCAATCACAAGCAATTCCTATGATATAATTCTTTTGAGACATATATATTCCACTACCAGTACTACATCACTTAAACCCCCAACCAAAAAGGCATAAAACCAATATCTAATGGAGCTTAGTTTTTCAAATAAATCAGATAAACATTAACTTATAGGAACACTAAATAGTACCCTTCCGTCCGCCTCATAGGTTCAATAAAAAAACATAATGGCCCTTCTTATTAGGTTGCATGGGGAGAAGATGATTATCATTTTCAAGAATCCTTAGTGTTTTCTCAAGGTCTCATAAGGTCCTAAAGAGCATTTAAAATTAGTTCAAATATTATTGTAAGGCAATTGATGTCATTTAACTCATGTAGACCTATAAGGTCCTAATTGGGTTAAACATGGTCAAACTACTAAAAGTGTGTTCAAAATGAGTGGAAGTGTTGTAATTGGACTCATATTGTCAATTTTTGCATGTATTATGGATAGGCATAAAGTTATGAGTTAGTTTGTTAAGTAGGAAAAAAAGTTGTAAAAAGTTGCATTGACAACTTTTGCAACTTTCTAGTGCAAAAGTACAATTTTCAAATCCCAATCATCACCCATTCAAAAATAAGTTGGGGAACATTGGGGATGGGATAATTTATGTTTATAAGGACTCTCTTGGTCAATTCATATGTATTTGTTAAGATTTGAAGAAGTTGAATATAAATTTTGCTTTGTTTTCCTACTTTATAATTATTTTTTCTCGTGTTTCAGAGAATTGTATGAACACATACTATAATTTCATGATTTTAAACCCAAAATGATGGAAATATGGGATAATATAGTTTGACATGAAATTAGTTTGAATTTTTTTCATTGAATTTTGAAGGAGTTATTTCTATTTTTCTTAAGGTAGGTGTGAAACCCTCACCAACTAGGGTTTGAACGTTAATATGCTTGTAAGACTTCATTCCATCATAGGAGAAATATAAATCCTAGTGTAATGGTAGTTCTTAGGATCCCTCTAAAGATGCATCTAGTTGTAGAGAAAGAGGTGGAGTTGGGAGAGAGAGAAAGGGAGCCCTAGGTCTGGCATTTTCTATGTGATAGACTCATTTGTGTGATTGAATGAAAATTTGGAGTCTGAGACAAGTTTGAGGGGCTAGGAGACTAAAAAATATGGAATATTTGTTTTTGTGTTTAATTACATCTATTTTTGGTATTGGTCAAGGATTTTTCAAGGGTTTTCAAGTACTTTCTTTGGAAAATAGGTCTAATTATGCCCCCAAAACTGGTTGCATACCTATTTTGCCTTTGGTGTCCCAAAAACACATATGGGAGTTTTTGGATATGTCATGTAAATATTATAAGGTTATTCTAAAGTTTCCTTTGTTTTTGCATTAAAAAATCAACTTGTCACTGATGTCAGCATGATGTCATCACCAAAAAATCCAAAACATGCAGCAAGAGAGGGGCTTTTATACCATGAATGATCTGAGAAACACTGATTTGATAATGCCCAAGAATAACTGCATGCAAGTACCTGTTACAAGAAAGAAGAAGAAAGGAGGAAAAATATGAAGAACTCAAAGCTCAGAGAAACTCAAAAAGAGAAAAGCAAAATTTTATTCTAAATTAATGAACAATAATTACAAAGTTCACCCTTAAAAGGTGAACGAAACCATAAAAGGAAAAAAGATAGGTTGCACATTAATAATTAATAAAAGAATTAATTATTAATGCACCTTAGAGAAATCTTAAGCACTAAAGAGTAGTAAAACAACTTAACTAATTAAATTAATATGATTTACTTAATAAGAAAAATAAAGATTACTCTAACAACCCCTATATATATATTAAATAAATAATGGAAACATTTAGAAATCTATAAATTGATAATGTATTACCTAATTGTGGTCAGAGTTTGCTTCCTTCCCTCTATTTCTCAACATTTTTAAATATCTCTTGAGAGTTCAAACCTTGATTAATGGACAATTTAAAATAAATGGGTGATTAATGAGAAATCTTTACCTTGATTTAATCTCTTTCTAGATTTAAATTCCTATGTGATATCTCCTGAGAGTTCAAACCTTGTGATGGAATGAATAACACACAAATAAGACCACCAAACAACTCAAATCAACTGAAGCCCAACCATTCTCTACCAGGTGGCATCCCTTTTGTACAAATCTATTAGTAAAAATTCTATCTAAACATATTTCTATGGATTGAAAATGAACCAAAAGGCAAAAAAACATACCTTTTTTTCATGTTTAAAGTGAAATCAGGGATTTGATTTCTATACATCTATCCTCTACTCTCTATCTCGCAAAAAGCTAAATTAGATGACCAAACACTGTAAACACTCTCTATCATATTCTATGTATCTAGAAAAAAAATAAAAATGGGCATCCAAAATACAAACTAAAGGATCAACAAGACCAACCTAACAAACATAAAACAACTGAAATAGACATATGGCAGTAATTTTAACTCAGGCGAGAAATTTTAATTTTTCTTCAATTCATTAGTGGGTGCTATAGTGAATTTTTCCAGCCAATCTAATGAAATTATTTGGGATTTAAAAATATGAAATGTTTAACGCCGCAGTGGTTTTTCGTGTTTAATGATGCAGTGGTTAATGTCGACTTTATCACTGACTTTGACCCATAAATGCAATCTATTTTTTATTAAGGTAAAAATAGGTTTTGAAAGGACCCTGAAACCTTTTACAAAAGACTACTAGAGATAAGCATCATAAACCCATACAAACATAGAAAGCCTTCTATGAACAAAAATGAGGACCCCATCAATCACCCAAACCCCAAAAAAAGGAATACAAAAAATTGTCAAAAAAATGCACAATTTCAAGCACAACTTCCAACAAAGTTTCCATAACAGATAAAAAACTACATCATACTTTGGTAGGCTTCCTCTGCCTCTTTCTAAATTTCTTCCATTTTTTCAATGGACTCCTTCAGCACTTTCATCTCTTTTGGAATCTCTAGAATTTTCCTTTTAATGTCACTTCAGGTTCTAGTCCCTACGCCCGATCTCCTTGCTTTGTCATCTATAGTAATTGTGGTATTTTCTAGTAGACTACTCTCCAGGTAAGCATATAATGCTTTCAGGTTCTAAACAGAAACTTGAAGCCCTACATTACTGTGTTTGAGAATGATACTTATCATGTGCCCATTGTGGCTGATTTTCTTTTTCATATCTTGCAACTTTTCTTCCACAATAGCGTAGACTCTAGCAGTGATCTCCTCATTGTTGTTGTTTTTGTTAACCTTAATCAGCAGGTCCTTCTCTATTTCTTCTAGCTTGGATTTGAAGGGCTCCATAGCTTCCCGCATCTCATTCAGGTGCTGCTTCATGGTCTTCATTTCCTCACTAAGCCAATTCTCCATGCTAGCCTGTGGTCCTCTTTTCTTTTAGGAATTCTATCAACAATATCAAACCCTACCATAGTTTTTTGATCAGGGTCCGTTCTCTATTTTTTATTTTTCCTATTTCCAGCCTTCAAGATCAGTTGCTCAATATGTTCCTCATTTCCCTTACCATCATTCATTTCCTCATTATTATCCTCCTTGTCATCTCCCTCTTTTTCTTCTTCATCTTTTTCCACCTCTTGGTTCCTAGCTTCATTATCCATGTTCTCATCATCATCAGTCATAGGTGTATCCTCCTCATTTGTCTGGGTGTCCTCCTTGCTCAACTGATCATCTTTATCACTCACTAGAGTCTCCTCATTTATCTCTTGAGCTTCCTCTTCAATCACAAGCGTGCCCTCCTTCTCCTCTTTATGAATCTCATCTTCATTACCCTGACTATCTAGGGTTTGGTCTTCAATCTCCTCCTTCCTTTCCAAATTCTCCTTCTTTTTTATTCTTACCCTTTTCTTCGGGCTCTATTTTTTGTTATCCAGCTTAGCTTTCTTAGCATTCCCTTTTAACCTTTTGGGGATGGGCTCCAGGATTTTATTTCTAGCATATTCTAAAATTAACAGAATAAGCCCTACATGAAGCACCGGGTTACTCACTTTTTTCCTATGCTCCATGACACTATTATGCACCGGGTTATAAATGCAATCTGTTTGAGATGCTAATGTCAACATTAATGTCACCTAATTTTGTGTAATTTTTAAACCTTAAATGTACCCCATTTGGGGCACCAAAGATGACGTAAAGAACACCTAATTTAGTGCCTAATTTTGATTTGAATTTGTGGTCATCTTGTAATCATAATATTTGAGCTCTAATTTGTTTTAGCATTATAATTTGATTTTAGTTTTATTTATTTTTCTGTAAATCTTGTGTATGGTTGGGGTTATCTTTATTATAGAGTTCAATTTGGTTTAATATTAGGGATAGGTTTCTATTTGGTTTAACATTAAATTATATTTAGGGTTATAATTCAGTTTAGTTTATTGTTACTATTAGCATTCAATTTGGTTTACAATCATGGTTCAATTTAGTTTAGCAATATTTATAGGGTATAATTTGGTTTATGATTAGGGTTTGACTTGGTTTAATATTCAATTAGTTTTTCAGTTATCATTTTATTTAGTTGTGCTATAGTCAAGGTTCAATTTTGTTTAGGATTGGGGTTTAATTTAGTTTAGATTAATGGATCAATTTGGTTTAGGATATAATTAGGTTTAGGTTTAGGGTTAAATTTATTTTAGTGTTTGGTTTCAATTTGCTTTAGTGTATGGATTAAATCTAGTGTAGGTTTAGGATTACATTTTATAAGGTTTAAACTATTAATGTTAAATTTGGTTTACTGATAGGGCTAGGGTTAGAGTTAGAGGTTAAAATAAGATTTAGTTCTTAATTAGATTTAATTAAGGTTTTATTTATTTTTATTGTTAGTGTTCAATTATTTTGGTTTATGATTAGGGTTCAATTTGGTTTAATTTTCAATTAGATTTAGGGTTTGGGTTTAATTTTGTTTAGTATAAGGGCTAGGGTTCAATATGTTTTTACATTAGACTTAGGGTTAAATATTATCTAGGATTTGGGTAATGGTTCAAGTTTGTGTACTATTGAATTAGCTTTACGATCAGGCCTAAAATTTGGGTTGTTGTTTAGAGTTAGGGTTACAATTAAATTAAATTTAGGGTTAAAATTTAATTTAGTTTAGTGTTAGGTTTAGGAATATGTATAGAATGAGAGTTAGTGGTAGAATTCAAAGGTGATTTAAATGTTTAGTTAGATTAAGGGTTAAGGTTGAATTTGGTTTTATGATTAAGGATCAAGATGGTTTAGGGTTAGGATTCAATATGGTTTATTTTTACGATCAGGGTACAATTTTGTTTACATTTATGGTTGATGTTCAATTTTATTTAGGGAATAGATTCTATTTATCTCCTCTCTCTTACCATCCTACCTATATATCTCTCTGACTCTTCCTGATCTTCTCTCTCCCTCCCTGCATCCCCTCTTTTCTCTCCCCCTCTGGCTATCTCTCTCCATCTACCCTCTACCTATATTTTTCTCCCTTTGTCTTCCTCCCTCCCTATTTCCCTTGTCTCTATCTGTCCCTCCCACACTTCCTCCCTATCTCCCTACCTAACTCTCTACATTTACCTCATTTTCTCATTCTCTTCAAATATATTTATATCTCTCTCTTTCCCTTTATTTGTTTTACTATCTCTCTATCCTTCTCCCCCTCCATATATGCACCTCCTTATACTTCTATATCTCTATCACTCTATCTCATTCTCTATATCTTTCTTTGTCTCTCCCTCTTCTCTTTCCATTATATATCTCTCTCCGTGGCTTTATCTATATTTATGTCTTGTCTATCTCTCCATTTATTTATCTCCCTCATGAATATATACACATATCCCTCTATCTCTATCTTCCCATCCCCTATTCTATCTCTATCTGTTTTTAGAATAACTGAGAAAGGGGTGAATCAGTGGACTCAAAAATATTCCATTAAATCAACCCAAAACTCAGTACCATAGTATTAAGCCTCTAGTTATCTTTAGTCCTACAAGATGAATGCCTTCAAACAATCTTAACAAATACTACTACTCGGATTTTACTGTTAAACCTTATTCTTACTGTTTACCGATTAACAATATTTCATTTACCGAAATACAATAAATTTCTTAGTGTATACCAATCAATCTAGATTAGTTATGTGTAATGAAAAACACTAAAGTAATGAATCATAAACACATTGACACATAGATTTTTAACATGGAAATCCTGTTAAGGGAAAAACCACTTAGGACTGATGACCCAAAATTTTCACTCTTTTGAAGTAAGATCGGTGAAGAGACAACCCTGTTAAAGGTTACAAACACACTATTAGGTGTGACCTTGTTAGAGGATTTAAATAGAATAGTTTGTCATTTGATATCTGGCATCTCTATGCTACCTCTATGACCAAACCTAGTGTAGTTGGTCAAATGGTATCTGGCATCTCATGCTATCTTCATAATCAAACTTTTTGATACTCCTTGGGATGTATCTCAATATAGAAAGGATTGTTAAGTCATGCTTGGTTAAGAGACTTTCTGATCCAAAGGTTAAATTGAAATAGTAAATGATTTGTTCACATATACAACTATACTTTGAAATTTTTTAGATCTATTATAAGCTCATAATACCTTTCCAATCAATGTATCTTTTCAATACCTTTGCTCCACTTCTTTCTGCTTGGTGATGTTGTTCTTCTCTGTTTCTTAGTGTCTGCAGAAATATAGCTTTATTGTTTAGCTTGAATGATAAGGACTATATGAAGTTGTTCTTCATCAGTTTCTCCTCAGCATGCTCTTTCTCTATTCACTCCCCTAATTCATAATGAATTGTATTGTCTCTTTATAGACATGATATCACCATTTCTAAGTTCTTAACTTTCTTTTTCTTGGCGTGATCCGCAATTCTAGCCAATCTTACTTTAATTCTTTACTTCATTTTTATCCTGTAGATTTCTCCTTGACAACAGGATAAAACAACTTTAAATATTTTACTTATCTCTGGCTTTAACTTGTCAATGAAAATAATATTAACAACCAATTAAATCTATCTTTAGCTCTTTCCAACTAAGTATCTTTTCATTTTTGAACTTTAGTTCCTTTCAGTGTTTAGCTCTTTGATAGCTTCGGTCAACACTTCAGTTCTCCTCGGGGTTGTATGTCCGTCAGGGTGCACCATGAAGTTATTCTCATTGGCAATGCTTTTGATTCTTCTCATCAATAATGATTATCAGGTTTCTTTCTTGGGCAACACTATGACTTTATTTCGGGTTTCTCTATTTTTTGGGGTGCACTACCCGTCAGTTTTTGTAGTCACTTAGTGAATACTAGTCTTTTATGCATTACTGAAAGCCTAACCTTTATAATTCTAATTCTCTAAAGTCTTTGACACTTTGTATATAACCAAATAGATTATATCAAGTTGACATCAATGATAATACAATCCATTAACTGATTTAATGTCTTGCATTATATTTCTGCATTTTGGTGATCAACTTAACATCTTCAAATATTCAATCAGTTATGCTTCATCAATCTCTCCCTTTGGTATTGATGGAAACACACAAAATTATCACACTATATTATTACTAATACAATATGAAATATAACAGTTGAAGTTCACCAATCTTTCCCAAATCTTTTTATTCTATAACCAATACAAATGTCTGGCTTTCAGTAAGCTCATATAGCTTAGATTTGTTTCTTGCAAAGTGTCTTCTTCAATCTTCAATCCCTTTACTAGATAGATGTAGTAGCTTCTGATTCTTTCTCTGATGTTGTCTCTCCCTTTGAGTATTCCTCACCTTGATCATCTCTTTTTCCTTTGACAACAATAACTCATCTCTTCCTTACAATACTTCTCTCCCTTACAATAGTCATCATGGATATTTCATATGTAATATCTCCCTCTAGTTATTCTAGATATTCTCTCCCTTTGGATAATTATAATCTCTCAGGAACTCATCTCCCTTTGACAACAATGCCAAAGTAAACTTTTATTATGCCAAAGTTATATCCTTTCACCTTTTTATAATATACTCCTTGAATTTCCCTATCCATCAGCAATACAGTGACTCTGGTGTTCGGTGTAGCTATGTACTTTGATGTGTATAGATGTATCTTTGCATTTCATTTTCATGCTTGCATCAACATGAATGGTCTTCTGATTATGTGTAGGCTGATGTGGCCTCCTAGTCAACTTACTAACCAATAGACAAGGGTTGGACCCCTAGTCTCTTTCTCAGGTACTCAAATGTATCTTTCGGTAATGGCTTTGTAAATATGTCAGCTAATTGTTCCTTGGATTGAGAATATTTTAGTATCACTTCTTTTGTGTGCACTTGTTCTCTTAGGTAATGATACTTGATTTCTATATTCTTATTCTTAGCATGCATGACTGGATTATTTGATATGTTTATTGTGCTGGTATTATCACAATAGATAATCACTTGTTCAAGAATCTTCATATTCATAACTTCTATTAATTATTTGATCCATGCAATATTTGAGTAGTTTGCAATAGCAGCCACATATTCAGCTTCTACAGTAGACTGTGAGATGCATCCTTACTTCTTGGTGATCCATGTGACAAGTTTGTCACCCATGAAGAATGCTCCTCCAGTTGCGCTCTTTCAGTCATCTAAGTCTCCAGTCCAATCAGCATCAGTATAGACTTGAAGCTCAAATTTTCCTTCTCTTGTATACCATAATCCATAGTCCTCGGTGTTCTTTAGATATCTTAGAATTATCTTGACATAAGTCATATGTGATTCTTTGGGATTATCAGAGAATCTTGCAACTATTCCAACTACATGTGCTATATCTGGTCTGGTATGAACAACATACATTAGTTTTCCAATCATTGATCTATATAGGGTCTAATTTACCTCATTTGACTTATCTTCCTTTGTCATCTTACATCTAGTTTCCACAGGTGTTCCAACTAGCTTGGAATCTTCCATTTTGAATATCTTCAACACTTCCTTGATGTATTTGGATTGTGTGATATATATGCCTAGATCTTGTTGAAGAATCTATAAACCAAGAAAGAATTTGATCTCCCCAAATATAGACATTTCAAAATCTTTTCTCATTTAATTAGAAAATGATTTACATAACATATCATTATCCCCAAATATGATATCATCAACAAATATTTCAGCAATCAGAATATTATCATCATTATCTTCTTTTAAGTACAGATTTTTATTTTCACTAATTCTTACAAATCCAATGCTTATGAGATAGGAGTGAAGTCTTTCATACCAGGCTCTAGGTTCTTGTTTCAATCCATACAAGGCTTTATTTAGTCTATATACCATGTTTCTCTTGTTTGGATCAACACACCCTTTTGGTTGTTCAATGTATACTTCTTCCAGTATTCCATTTAGGAATGCAGATTTGACATCCATCTGGTATACCTTGAATCCTTTGAATGCAGAATAAGCAAGTAATATTATTACTCCTTCTAGTCTAGAAATGGGTGAAAATTTTTCTCCATAATCAATACCTTCTTCTTGTGCATACCCCTTGCATACTAACCTTGCTTTATTTCTTGTGACTTCTCCATTCTCATTTAGCTTGTTTCTGAATATCCATTTGGTTTTGATGACATTCTTGTCATCTGGTCTTGGTACTAATTTCCATATAATTTTGTTTTCAATTTTTTCTCTCTTTTCATTCATAACACTTACCCATTCTTCATTTTCAAGTGCAGTATTAATAGATTTAGGCTCAAAATCACAAAGTAAACATCTAGTGTTTAGTGACTTACTTCTTGTTCTCATTCCAGCCTTCTTGTCTCCTATGATCTAATTTTGAGGATGATGTCTTCTTACATACTTGGAAATTTTTGGTTCAGCTCTTTTTCCATCATTTTGATCATCATCTTGACCTTCATTCTGATCTCCATCACTCAGAACATCATTTTGAGGATTTTCCTAGTTTTCAGTAATTGCAGCCTAATGCTTGGGTGCAATGTTTTGTTTCTCAGGAGTGATACACTGTTGCTCAGGTAGAGTGTTAGGTTCTTTAGTGTAAACAAACCTATTGTAGTATTTTGGTTCTTTTCTTATTTCCTTACCATTCTTCTCTACAAATTCATTTATTCTTACATTTGTACTTTCAATTATCTTGTTAGAGGACTTGTTAAGACATTTATAAGCCTTGCTTTTGGTGGACTACCCTAGAAATATACCTTCTTCACTTTTGGATTCAATATTTCCATTTATATCATATTTCAAAATATAAAATTGAATTCCAAAGATTCTGAAGTGACTTACATTGAGTGTGTAACCATACCAAAGCTCATAAGATATCTTCTTTGTGTCCTTCAATTGTACTCTGTTCAATGTGTAGATAGCAGTACTAACAGCTTCCCTCTATAAATTTTGAGTGATGCTTTTCTCAATTATCAGTGTTCTTACACAATCAACTATGGATCTATTTCTTCTTTAAGCAATTCCATTTTTATGTGGTGTTCTTGGTGCAGAAACCTGTCTTTTAATTCCATGCTCATTACAGAAGTTAGTTAATTCATCTAAAATAAATTTTCCTCCTCTATCTAATCATAAGCATTTGAATTCCTTACCACTTTTTTTTCTACCATATCCTTATACCATTTAAACATCTTGAATGCTTCTGATTTTTCTTGTAACAACATAACTGACATCATTCTAGAATAATCATCTACAAAGAGAATGAAATACTTATCTTTATAGAAACTCTTTGTCCTAATGGGTCCACATAGATCAATATGGAATAATTCTAGAATTGCATTAGATCTATGGGATTTACTCTTGAAACTAAACTTTGTCATTTTACCTTTTTGACAATTCTTGCACATGATATATTTGGGCTTTGACATGCTCGATAAGCCTCTTACTTTCCTTTTATTTCTTATCTTTATCATGTTGTCAAAATCGACATGGCATAGTCTCTTATGTCATAACCATATGTCTTATTTTCTAGCCATCAAACAAGTGGTGTTAATATAATCAAGATAGAAAAGGTTACCTTTTGTCTATTTACCAGATCTGATCAACCTTCTTGATTCATTGAATATCTTTGCCTTCTTATTTTCAAATGCTACTCGGTGACCTGTGTTATTCAGCTATGAAACACTCAATATATTATAATTAATCCTTTTTACCTAGTAATAATTTTCACATTTGATCAGGTTATTCAACATTATGGTTCCTTTACCTTCAACTGAACAAGGTGTGTCATTACTGTTGGAGATTTGATTCTGAGCAGTTGATTGATTGTATGTTTGTAATTGATGACAACATATAATACACAGTAGTAGTTCTGTATGTAGTTATCAGAATAATTATATGAAGAATTGTGTGGATAGATACATGTTTTTGACATGTTTATTATGTTATGTTCATACACGCAGACCTAGATATGATGTTTCAGTAAAGTTATGCAATTCTGTTATTGGCAGTTATAGTTCTGGAAATATAACTGTTTAGGGCCGATGTATATAATGTTTTTCTTGAGTTTTACCTATCTTCAAGATATGTGTGTGTATATTCATGTTTAGTTATGAGTTGATGATATTCATCTAAAGGTGCCAAACATGTTTCAAGAATATTGCAAAGTTAGAGTTAATTTGGTGAGGCCGACTTAGTGAAGCATCGCGTCTATTCAGTTTATACTTGTGCGGTTGTAATAATGCTTGCGTGCTTAGTAGAGCCAAAAAGGATGTTATGAAGAGTTGTCTTACAAGTCCCATGATCTAATACTTTGAGATAGATACTTATAACAAGTCAATTGTGATACGCTAAGTGTGAATGAAACGAAAAAGAGAAGAAAGATGTATAGAGAAGATTATCAGAGTTGCTTCATTCATCAAGAGTCTATGTGAAGAAGAAGTAAAAGATTGTAATACACTGGAACTGATCAAGATAGCAAGTCTACTCTATAGTTCATCATTAGATATAGTGCATATCTATTATACAGAAGGTTGTAGCCTTCACCATCAAGCAATGAGCTTTTGGACAGTGAGTCCACCACCCCTAATAGGGTTATTTATAAAAGACTCCTAACAGGGTCTGACCCTTAACCAGGTCACTATACTTATTGCATTGTAAAGTACAACTCCTAATAGGGTTGAAATATCTTCTAACAGGGATTACTATAAACAATTATATTTCATTGTGGGTGTTAATTCCCATCGGGGTTTTTACCATTTGGTTTCCCCGTAATCAAATTGTGTGTTGTGTATTGTGTTATCTGATTAAGCATTTACTTTGTTGTATTTTGAAGTTAAAGAATTAAAGTTACTAATAACTGATTCACCCCCCCTCTCAATTATCCTTTGGGACTATTCTAACAATTGGTATCAGAGCCAAGTGCCTTGGAGAAGAAGCCTAACAGCTTAAGGTAGATCAGATGTCTTACTTCAGAAA
>MU225395.1:751128-766987 GCA_018584345.1 Thuja plicata | reverse complement strand
CTTGGAGAAGAAGCCTAACAGCTTAAGGTAGATCAGATGTCTTACTTCAGAAAAGAAAGCCCTAAGTTCGATGGAGAAAATTATCTGGATTGGAAAAACAAAATGATAACACATCTACAGTGTGTTGTCTTTGAGATCTTTGAAATTACCAAACAAGAAGTTGTAATTCCATCTCTGAAAGACCTTGCAAAGGATAATGATACTAATAGACAAAAGGAAACATTTACCAATAATGCAATTGCCAAAGAAGCCCTAATCAGCACCTTATCTGATATTGAATTTTCTGAGATCAAGAAAATTGATAGAGCATATACCATATGGAATTATTTAGAAGATATGTTTGAGGGAGATATTCAAGAAAAGAATGCACGTAGGAAGACATGGAAAAAGAAATACAACAGTCTTGAAATGTTACCTGAAGAGAACATTAGAGCCTACAATCAAAGAATAAATGAAGCAGTCTCTGGAATTAGAAACAACGGTGGAAAAATATCAGAAGAAGATATAATGGACAATTTTCTAACTACTTTGACATCAGACTATGAAAACAAGATCAGTATTCTAGAGGAAACCATGCAATTCTCACAATAATTCAAGAGAGAGACTTTGATCAGCAAAATCTCTACATTTGAGATATCAAGGTTGAAAACTGAACCTAAAAGTGAAGCAGCTTTCAAAGCCTCAGTCCATGGTAAGAAATCCTTACACATTTCTAGTCATAATGAGAAAGAAGAAGTTGATGAATAAATTGAAGAAATCATTGCTATGATTGCTACAAGAGAAAAGAAAGGAAAAGGGAAATATGAAGGACAACTTCCATTCAAATGCTTTTCATGTAACGAGATTGGTCACTTTGCATCTAAGTGTCCCACAAGAGTCAAGAAGTTTAGATCTGATTACAAACCCAAATATAAGAAGGAATGTTATCATGCTGAAGAAGGTGTAACTGATGAAGATTCAGGAGAAGATGAAATTGGATTTGTTTCCCTTAGAGACATGGAAAGTTTGCTTGAGGAAATGTACATTGAAGATGAAAAGGAAGAACAAGAGCTAGCCCTAATTTCCAAAGAAGACATCAGAACTGATTGGATCATTGACAGTGGATGCTCCCATCATATGACAGGTGACAAAGATATATTTGTTTAGTTAGACAAATATAAAGGTGGTATGGTTAGATTTGGTGACAACACTCCTAAACCTATCATAGGCATAGGTTATATCACTTTGGATGGAAAGAACAAGATAGATGATGTTCTATATGTTGATGGATTACATCATAATTTGCTGAGTGTTGGACATCTACTTGACAAGGGTTATCATTTTGAGTTCAAAGAAAACAAGTGCATCATTAACAAGGATGGAGACATGATTGCATCAAGCTCTAAAACTAAAGGTAATGTTTTTCAGCTCAATTGTGATGTAAGTTTTTTTGTTGCAAAGGTGGATGACAGTTGGCTATGGCACAAGAGACTATGTCATATCAATTTTGATAACATAGTAAAGATCAGTAATGTCAAGGAAGTTAAAGACCTACCAAGTATGGCAAGACCAGTTGACACAGTATGCAGGGAATGTGTTATGGGTAAGCATGTAAGGAGTTCTTTTAGAAGCAAGCAAAACTTAGCTGAAAACAAATTGGACTTGGTACACATAGACTTATGTGGTCCTACTCAAACAAGATCATATTATGGAGAAAGGTACTTCATTTTTTTTGTTGATAAATTTTCTAGGATGATGTGGGTTGTGTTCTTAAGGGAGAAATCTAAAGCCTTTAAAAAGTTCAAAATATTCAAAGCTAAGGTTGAGAATGAATTCGGATTGAAACTAAAATGTCTGAGATTAGATAGAGGAGGAGAGTTCACCTCTGATCAGTTTTATGACTATTGTGAAGAACATGGAATTAAAAGATAGTTGAGTGCACCTAGAACCCCTCAGTAGAATGGGATTGCAGAAAGGAGGAACAGGATCATACTTGATACAACGCACACTATGATGATTGAAGGAAAAGTTGTGCACACCTACTGGAGAGATGCAGTGAACACAATAGTATATACTATCAACAGAACACAATTGAAACCAGGCACAGATAAGACACCCTATGAGCTTTGGTTTGGTAATGTACCTACAGCAAAGTATTTCAGAATCTTTGGCAGCAAATGCTACATCAAGAGAGATTATGGTGTTAGTAAGTCTGATTCTAGAAGTGATGAAGGTATTTTTCTTGGTTACTCTACAAAAAGCAAAGCATATAGATGTTTTAATCTGAGATTGAAAAAGGTAATTGAAAGTACTCATATAAAAATTGATGAAAATTTTATGGTTCAAGAAAGATACTATGAATATGCACCTATGATTGAAGATGAATCCAGTCCTAGCAGCAAGGATACTGTTATTAAAGAAATGTTTGATTGCATTGATGTCTCATGCAATGACCTTGAATCAAGCAGAGAAGCATCATAGATTACAGAAGAAGAAAACACACCTAAGGTTCCTAAATTCACATCTAGATACCATTCTAAAGATGATATCATTGGAGATCAGAGCAACAACATTTTGACCAAATCTAAAGAAAAAAGTCTAGCAATGGATGAAGAGGTATGTTTGCTTTCACAGATTGAACCTTTAAGTGTTGAAGATGCTTGTAATGATTCAGATTGGAAGAATGAAATGAAAGAAAAATTAGATCAGATAATCAAAAATGATACATGGGAATTGGTCCCTAGACCCAGTGACAAAAATGTGATTGGAACAAAGTGGGTATTCAGAAACAAGATGAATGAAGATGGTATAGTAGTAAGAAAAAAAGAAAGATTGGTATGTAAAGGGTATGTGCAGAGAGAAGGAATAGACTACACTGATACATTTTCCCCTATAAGTAGACTGGAAGCCATTAAATTGTTTTTGGTGTATGCAACATTCAAAGACTTTAAATTTTATCAAATGGATGTAAAATCATCTTTTCTAAATGGTGACTTAAATGAAGAAGTCTACATAGAACAGCCTGAAGGATTTAATCTTTCAAATGAACCTAACATGGTATGCAGATTAAAGAAGGCACTCTATGGTCTTAAATAGGTCCCAAGAGCTTGGTATGAGAGACTTGATGGTTATCTTACCAAGATTGGATTCAAGAAAGGAGCAGCAGATTATAACCTATTCAAAAGAGAGACACCTGATGGATTATTATTAGTTGCCATATTTGTTGATGACATTATCTTTGGAGGTAATGACAAGCTCAGTAAAGCATTTGCAAAAGAAATGCATAATGAATTTGAAATGAGTATGATTGGTCCTATAAAATACTTTTTGGGACTGAATGTAAAACAAATAGATAAAGGTATATTCATTAATCAGTCAAAATATGTGAAGGAAATATTGAAGACTTTTCAGATGGATGACTGTAAGCCAGTATGCACTCCCGTGATAACATGAGGCAAGCTTTCAAAAGATGATGATTCCACAACAGTTGATAAGACACTGTACACATCTATGATTGGTAAACTCATTTATTTAGCTCAATCTAGACCTAACATATCTAATGCAGTTGGCATTGTTGGAAGATTTGCAGCTAAACCCAAGCAGGATCACTTAATGGAAATCAAGAGGATATTCAGATATCTAAAGGGAACTATAGAATATGGTTTATGGTATCCTAAATAAGAGAATGTACAAATTCATGTGTACACTAATGAATATTGGGTAGGTTGTATTGATGACAGGAAGAGCACTTCAGGAGGAGTAGTATTCCTTGGAGACAGGTTGGCTTCTTGGATAAGCAAGAAGTAGAACTGTATTTCTCAGTCAACATCAAAAGCTAAATATGTTGCAATAGCACTGAATTGTTCAACCATGGTTTGGATCAAGTATATGGTTAAAGACTTTGGCATTCAGGTTGATTATCCTATTGTTATTCACTGTGATAATACTAGCACTATCAACATGTCTAAGAACCCTGTGATGCACGCAAAGACAAAACACATAGAGATCAAGTACCATTTCTTAAGAGAAAAGGTTGCAGACAAAGAAGTTAAATTGGACTATGTGAGCACCAAAGAACAGTTGGTAGATATTTTCACAAAGCCCTTATCAAAGGATATTTTTGAGTATCTCAGGGAGAAATTGGGAGTAATTCCCTCTCCTGAGTTTGTTTAGAAGAAGCAGCAAGAACATCAGTCATTAAGTGACTACTGAGTGGTTGACTACTCTACTTCTGGAGTAGTACCTATGCCTAATTTCTTATGGTTCCCTTTTCCATTGATTTCAAAGGGGGAGTATATAGTAAGGGGGAGTATGTACTAAGGGGGAGCATATACTCTAGGGGAGTATATACATGGAACAAAAACACAGACAGAGGAACTACAGCAGTTTAGAGAAATCTTTGATGAGGATATTGAGAAGATTGTAAAATAAAGAGGAAACCATGAACATAGGATGTTTTTGATATCATATGTTGCCATCAATGTCAAAGGGGGAGATTTTTGGAGATTTGATTATGAGCAGTTGATTGATTGTATGTTTGTCATTGATGACAACATATAATACACAGTAGTAATTCTGTATGTACTTATCAGAATGATGATATGAAGACTTGCATGGATAGATACATGTTTTTGACATGTTTATTATGTTATCTTCATACACGCAGACTCAGATATGATGTTTCAGTAAAGTTATGTAATTCTGTTATTGGCAGTTATAGTTTAGGAAATATAACTATTTAGGGCTGACATATATAACATGTTTCTTGAGTTGCGCCTATCTTCAAGATATGCGTGTGTATATTCATGTTTAGTTATGAGTTGATGATATTCATCTAAAGGTGCCAAACTTGTTTCAAGAAGATTGCAAAGTTAGAGTTAATTTGGTGAGGCCGACTTAGTGAAGCGTCGCATCTATTCACTTTATACTTGTGCAGTTGTAATAATGATTGCATGCTTAGTAGAGCTGACAAGGATGTTATGAAGAGTTGTCTTACAGGTCCCATGATCTCATACTTTGAGATAGATACTTATAACAAGTCAATTGTGATACACTAAGTGTGAATGAAACGAAAAGAGAAGAAAGATGTACATAGCATATTATTAGAGTTGGTTCATTCATCAAGAGTCTATGTGAAGAAGAAGTGAAAGATTGTAATACACTAGAACTGATCAAGATAGTAGGTCTAATCTATAGTTCATCATCAGATATAGTGCATATCTGTTATATAGAAGGTTGTAGCCTTCACCATCAAGTAGTGAGCTTTTGGACAGTGAGTCCACCACCCCTAACAAGGTTATTTATAAAAGACTCCTAACAGGGTCCGAACCTTAACCAGGTCACTATACTTATTGTATTATAAAGTACAACTCCTAATAGGGTTGAAATATCTTCTAATATGGATTACTATAAACAAGTATAGTTCATTGTGGGTGTTAATTCCCACTGGGGTTTTTACCATTTGGTTTCCCCATAATCAAATTGTGTGTTGTGTACTGTGTTATCTGATTAAGAATTTACTTTGTTGTATTTTGAAGTTAAAGAATTAAATTTACTGATAACTGATTCACCCCCCCCTCTCAATTATCCTTTGGGACTATTCTAACAATTACCCATTCCACCATTATAGTATTCAAAAGTTTCAATCTTTTGTTTATCACTAGTCATCTGGTGAGTGTAGCCTCTATCTATAATCCAGACATCATTCTTACTAACCTTAGATATGAGTGAAGTCTCTACATACCTTTCTTCTTTGTTTGAATCATCCTTCATGGCTACAAATACCATCTCAATGTCCTCATCAGATTCAGTGTCAGTATCATCAACTCTATTCTCAGCCAGGTAACAAGCTTTCTTTCCTTTTTCCTTGTAGTCTCAAGTATCTCTTATGTTAGATTTTCGGTTGCTTTGGTAATCTTTGTTATCACCTTGGTCAAACTTTTTTTCATATGTTGTATCATTACTTCTATCATCTTTTCTTCTATTAGGACATCTTACAAAAAAGTGTCCAATCTCTTTACAATTAAAACATATAAGTGGTAATTTACCTTTGTATCTACCTTTACCTCTCTACAATCTTCTTTCCATTAGTGCTTCAATCTCATCAAGTCCTTGGTCATCACTATCACTTTCACTATCATTCCTCATAGTGTTTCTATGACTTGAATTAGTTATTTTCAAAGAATAATTGAATGTAGACTCTATAGATTGTAAGACACTATTATCAAAGTTTTTCATTTCAAATGAAATCAGTCTACCAATTAGACTATCTAGAGTAACATTATTGTTTGCAACTGCTCTCATTTCTTGTATAGAAAATATTATAATAGCATATACATGTAGTAAGGTTAATAGGATTTTACTTACCACTGTCTCTTCTTCAAGTACACCTCCAACTCCTCAGATAGCATTGACTACCTCTTTGATTCTACAACTATACTGAGTGATATTTTCTCCTTCTTTCATCCTTAGGCCATCAAACCTCCCTCTTAAGATTTCTTCCTTATCTCTTAGTACATTATCATCTCCTCCATGTACCAGCTTCATTTTATCCCACATTTTCTTTGTAGAGGTGTAGGTTTTGACATCTTCAAACTTAGCATCCGAGAGTGAGGAAGAAATCTCTATCATCATGAAATTATGCTCATGATTTTCTCTTAATTGGTCAGGTGTGTGAGGTCCTGTAGGAAACACATATTTAGTATCTAGGTGTTGAGTAACATCATTACCAATACCTGATAGGTGGAGTCTTATTCTTCTTTTCCATGATGCAAAGTTGTCTTTATTCAACTTGGGCACATCTCATTTGTTCATCGTGTGATCTTTTGCTTGAGTTGTTAAACTCCATTTCTAAGCACACAAGCTTTGATACCAATTGTTATAATAACTAAGAGGGGGGGTGAATCAGTGGCCTCAAAAATATTCCAATAAATCAACCCAAAACTTAGTACCACAATATTAAGCCTCTAGTTATCTTTAGTCCTACAAGATGAATGCCTTCAAACAATCTTAACAAATAACTACTACTCAAAGTTCATTGTTAAACCTTATTCTTACTATTTACCGATTAGCAGTCTTTCATTTACCGAAATACAGAAAATTTCTTAGTGTATACTGATCAATCCATATTAGTTATGTGTAATGCAAAACACTAAATTAATGACTCATAAACACAGTAACACATGGATTTTTAACATGGAAACCCTGTTAAGGGAAAAACCACTTGGGACCGGTAACCCAAAAATTTCACTCTTCTGAACTGAGCTCGATGAAGATCCAACCTTTTTAAAGGTTACAAACACACTATTAGGTGTGACCTTGTTAGAGGATTTAAATAGAATAGTTTGTCACTTTATATCTGGCATCTCTATGCCACTTCCTATGACCAAACCTAGTGTAGTTTGTCAAATGGTATCTGGCATCTCATGCTATCTTCATGATCAAACTTTTTGATACTCCTTGGGATGTATCTCAATATAGAAAGGATTGTTAAGTCCTGCTTGGTTAAGAGACTTTCTGATCCAAAGGTTAAATTGAAACAGTAAATGATCTGTTCACATATACAACTATACTTTGCAGATTTTTGGATCTATTGTGAGCTCATAATACCTTTCTGATCAATGTATCTTTTCAATACATTTTCTCCACTTCTTTCTTCTCG
Organism: Thuja plicata; assembly: GCA_018584345.1. Classification (NCBI taxonomy): domain Eukaryota; kingdom Viridiplantae; phylum Streptophyta; class Pinopsida; order Cupressales; family Cupressaceae; genus Thuja; species Thuja plicata. The sequence goes on along the minus strand of MU225395.1, from coordinate 759,348 downwards.
GTGATGTTGTGCTTCTCTATTGCTTGGTGTCCACAGAAATATAGCTATGTTCTTCAGCTTGATTGATAAGGACTATATGAAGTTGTTCTTCAGCAATTTCTCCTCAACATCCTCTTTCTCTATTCACTCCCCTGATTCATAATGAATTATATTGTCTCTTTATAGACATGATATCACCATTTCTAAGTTTGTGACTTTCTTGTTCTTGGTGTGATCTGTAATTATAGCCAATCTTTCTTTAAATATTTCCTTCAGTTTTATCCCATAGATTTCTCCTTGACAACTGGATAAAACAACTTTAAATCTTTTACTTATCTATGGCTTTAACTTTTCGATGAAAACAATATTAAAAACTAGTTAACTCTATCTTTATCTCTTTCCAGCTAAGTGTTTTGTCATTTTTGAACTTCAATTCCTTTCGGTGTTTCACTCTTTGATAGCTTCGGTCAACACTTCAGTTATCCTCAAGCATCTCTGTCAGGGTTGTCTATCTGTCGGGGTGCACTATGAAGTTTTTCTCATCGGTAATTCTTGTGATTCTACTCTTCGGTAAGGATTTTTGGGTTTCTTGCTCGGGAAACACTGTGACTTTACTTTTGAGTTTCTCTATCCGTCGGGGTGCACTACCTATCGGTCTTTGTAGTCACTTAGTGAATATTGATCTTTTATGCATTAATGAAAGCATAACCTTTATCATTTTGATTCTCTAAAGTCTTTGACACTTTGTATATAACCAATCAGTTTATATCAAGTTGACATCAATGACAATATAATCCATTAAATGATTTAATGTCTTGCATTATATTTCTGCATTTTGGTTATCAACTTAACACCTTCAAACATTCAATCAGTTATGGTTCATCAATCTATATATCTCTTATTTAACCTAATCTCCTACACATGCTCTCTCCATACATATATCCCTCTTTCAATTTGGGGTTTGGGGTTTTGATTTAGCTTTGTCTACTATTAGGTTTAAGATTAAAGTTTGGTTTATTTTTAGTTTTAAGATTAATATTTTGTTGAAAGTTAATAATTACATTAGGTTCAAAGTTAAGGTTGGTAATTATTTAATTTTATGGAGTGAGGTTTGGGTTTAATAATGTTTATGGTTATGTTTTAAAAGGGTTAGATTTGATTTGATTCTATGTATTGTTGATTTGGTTTGATTAAAAGAACAACACAATTTTTTATAATTTCTAGGTTTAGCTTCTTATAGTGTTTGATTAGGTTTAGGGTTAGGGTTAAATTTTCTTTAGTGTTCAAATAATTTTAGTGTTAGGGTTCAATTTGATTCATTGTTAAGGTTAGGGTAAATTTTGGGTTAGGGTTAGTTTTTAATTTTTGTTTGATGTTCAATTAGTTTTATGATTAGGGTTCAACTTGTTTTAGGGTTACGATTACAATTCAATTTGGTTTATTTTTAAGGTTTTTTTATTATTATTGTTAGGAAACTAGGTTTCATGTTTTTAAGTGTTAGGGGTAAGGTTTAATTTGGTTTGGGTTTGGATTTATATTTGTCTACTATTAGGTTTAAGATTCAACTTGGTTTATTTTTAGTTTGAAGATTAGTATTTTGGTTTAAAGATTATAATTACATTAGGTTCAAAGTCAAGGTTGGTATTTATTTAAGCTTATGGAGTGATTTTTTGGTTTAATAATGTTTATGGTTATGTTTAAAAGGGTTAGGACTTGATTTGATCCCATGTCCTATTGATTTGGTTGGATTAAAAGAACAAAACAAATTTGATAATTGCGAGGTTTAGTTTCTTATAGTGTTTGATTAGGTTTAGGGTTAGGGTTTAATTTTATTTAGTGTTCAAATAATCTTAGTGTTAGGGTTCAATTTTATTTATTGTTAAGGTTAGGGTAAATTTTTGTTTGATGTTCAATTAGTTTTATGATTAGGGTTCAACTTTATTTAGGGTTACGATCATAATTCAATTTGGTTTAGTTTTAGGGTTTAGTTTTTTATTGTTAAGGAACTAAATTTTGAGTTTTTTAGTATTATGGGTAGTGTTTAATTTGGTTGAGTATTTAGATTTAGTTTTATTTACTAATAGATTTAAGATTCAATTTGGTTTATTTTTAGTTTGAAGATTAATAATTTGTTTAAAGGTTAGAATTACATTAGATTCAAAGTTAAGGTTGGTATTTATTTAGGCTTATGGATTTAGGCTAAGGTTTAGTTAGGTTTAAGGTTATGTTTTAAAAGGTTTAGAATTTTAATTAATTCTATCTCCTTTCTTGTCCTTACATCTCTCTCTTCACCCTCTATCATTCTCGCTACATTTATCTCTCTTATTTTATACCACAATTTCTTCCATTTCTCTCGCTCTCTCCCTATTGTTCTATCTTTCTATATCTCTCTAATTATCTATACAAATATTTATTTCTCTCCCTCGTTCTATCTCTACTCTATCTATTTACATATTGTACACTTAAAAATGACCAATTGCTTTAATGCAATAAGTTTTCTAACATTCTTCTTCAAATTATTAAATAATCTTTATTATTTAATTAATTAGCGTCTTTCCACTATAATCTAAATTCAAAATCATAATTTATCTATAAATCCCTAATTAAGTAATTTTGATTAATTACTTAATATCTCATCAATTATTCACCTATAAAGTAATTAAATAATTAATCATTAATTAATTATTCCCTATCTTGTTGAAATTAATAAAATAAATCATATTATTTAATTAATATTCCTTCATTATTATTACATTTATGTAATAATTAATTTAATTTTCCTCTAATAAATAAATAAATAATATTTATTTAATTAACTAATTGATCCTCTTATAAATAAATAAAGATTTATTATTTATTTATATTCCTCACATGTGAAAATAAATAAACTATTTTATTTATTTAATCAAAATTATCCCTTCATTTATGAGTTTTAGTTAACTCTGAAATTCTCTCTGTTAACTAAACAATTAAATCAGTTATCTATTTAATCTATGTGGTCTTCTACTCCACCTTCTCAAATAAAGTTTTCAATCAGATGAGTTAACTCTCCCATATTTCCAACACATGCAATCAATTGAGTTAAAATCCCACTCACTCAAAGTTTAACTCTTCAATCTATCCTCCTAATAGATCCATGTATTATGTTGACATGCAATCAGTTAAGTTCAACTCTCACACACTCTAAGGTAAACTCTTCAATCACAGTCAATCAACTCATCAATCAAGGTATCTTGATTGGAACACTAGAAATATTATAAATAGAGCGCTTGTTTCTCATATTTGTTAACCACAAATTCTTTGAATTCTTATGTTGGTACATAGAAAACTCATTTTATGAGAGCCCACATTGCATAGAGATGGAGAAAAATGAAGTAAGAATTTTTATTTGTATGTTCATGTTTTTGATTGATTTAATAATTATTTGATGATTATGCTTATTGTTATTTGTTTCCTCTTTCAATATTGGGAATACTAATTTCTTAACAAATTTCTATGAGGTTGAGATTATTGATGTTATTGCAAGCTTCTACAGGTACCTACATATCCCCGATTACATCTAGTGAACCCAACATGAAGCATAAAAGCTTCAAAAACCTAATTTTATATGTTTCTCTATAGTTTTGGATTTAATTTTATGCAGACGTAGTTTAAATAGACACACTTAACACATCTAATCAATGGTGTTACAACTAGATCGACACACTCACATTACACAATTGACACACTTGCACAACTCATGCGCCACACTTGCCTATTATTTACTACCTTAATTAGTTTCTTTCTAATATTTATCGCTTTGTATGTATTTTGTTCATTGGGATTTCTGTCATAAATTTTGATTATCTAATTATGATCCTTGTTTATTATATCTAGATTTTCATCATAGATCTATTGATTTTGACCATCCAAGAGCTATTATTACTCTATTTTTGCTTTATGATTTGACACAGTTAACTTCTATTAATTTGAAACACTTACCTACCTAGAGAAATGTAGTTGCAGAAGAAACAACACACTTGATAGTTTGAATTGACATGGTTGTATTCCTTGAACGACGCACTTACAAATTGAAAACACAACAGTTGCCTAACATAATACCAAAAAAAAATCTTCTGTCTTATTTCTCTCTGATGTGTAAACTGCTCTTTATTGGTAATGAAAAGGTGTAGTGGGCCCCAAAAGCATAAAAGGTTAAAATTCAGGAGCCCTTTGAGAAATGAAAGAGAGAATGAGAGATTAAATAGAACATGGGACCCTCACGTAGATTGAGAATTGAGGCTCTTGAAGCAAAGATTGGATACAAAGGTCTTATTTACACTTATCTGGAAAATGTAAGAGAATTTTTTGAAAAATTGAATTGTCATTACATCAACACTAGCACACATGTGGATTACTAGATCTGAATTGCTAGGGTTTTTTGGTACTAACAGTTTCTTGATAGCTTGTGGCATGGAGATAGCTTAAATTTTTCTAGATCTAAAATCAATTCATTTGTATTTTGGTGCTTAAAAAGAAAAGTGTATGCTCAAACATTACAAACTCATCTTTTGAATTGGTGCTTAAAATTGACATGTGGTCAAAATTGAACAAGGAAAAGTACATATAGATTTGGTTTATAAAATTGAATAATGAAATCCTCATCTGGTTTAGTGCTTAAAAAAATGAACCTGCGTGTTGGTATGGATGATCAAGATTAGAAAAAATTTGGATTTTTGGAGCTTAATTTGATTAACCAGGTGTCTTGAGTCTTTGGTGTGCTTGCATATTCTGTTAGATTAAAAACCTTTATACTTTTTTAGGGAGTCATTTTTGGGGAATGTGCTTATTCCTTAGAGGACAACCTCAAACTGGTAAATCCTTATGGCCGGTATATAAACAAGATGTAAGACAAATATGTTAATTGTCTTATATCTAACCAATCTTGGGTGAGGTGTGTGGATGATATTTTGGATCAGGCATACGTGCCTAAGGAGCTAACATTATCCACTAGAGACTTAAGTGTCTCACACACATACAAAATTATTGGGGAGACACCACATATCTAACAAAAAACTTGTTAATTAGAGACCACCCATTTCACCTCTAAATTAAGTGTCTTATTATAGTGCAAGGGGTTGCAGAATTTTTGCCCAAGGTTCCCATCATATATGTTCCATGGTATTGTGTTGGTGAAAGAGATCACTTGCACAAAAACAATACCAAGTAAAGGAAAAAATAAGGGCACCTAGGTCTTGGATCTTCGTGTCCTAGTAGTGTGACAATTATTGTGCAAGATGATGGAAACCCAAGAAATGGGCCTATAGCAATATACTTGAAAGCCAATTTGACCATAGAATAATCTGACTGTCTCTATTTTTGTTGTGATTGACCATGTGAAAACTTGTAGCTTGAAAATGTTGTTGAACATACATTGATCATTTCTTTTTTAAGTGTGTCATGCAACTCTACTAAATGTTTGATTGTTGATTTTGTACACTCTTCAAACATTGGTCCTACAACATTATCCTATTAGAGAAGCAAACAAAATCATAAACACAGGTCCTAAAATGTTCCACTTGGCTCTTATCTTTAAATTTGGTGATCGACGTACCCTTTCATATTAGAGGATCATATCAAATATTTTAGCATCATACCTAGCTTAGAACCTTGCATAGTCATTATTTTTAGTCCAAAATTCCTAAATTCCTAAAAATATAGCTTGCATTTCCTAGAGGTCAAGTATTCACCTTTTAGAGTCATCTTTGCATATTAGAGGGTGCATTTTCTTAGGAAATTCCAGTAGTGGTCTTGTATATTATCTTGGCTTTGTCAAAAATCCATTTATCATCCCTTGCCTTGGCTTAGGCACCCATCATTCTAGTTAACACTTGTCTTAGACATACATCATTACTAGTATCAATCATTTTGTCCTACCTTTTGAAGTCAAGATAGTTATAGAATCATCCAGGTCTTTATTTAGAGGGTTTAAATATGAAGTTGCTAGAATTTATCTTAGGACATATTACCTACACCTTAGGCATCATTCTAGACTTTCATTTACATTGTCATTGGCATCCCAAAATAAAACAATACAAAAAATTAGTTTCCCTTATTTTCATTTATCTTTACTAGATTACATTTACTCTCTACATATGTCATTAACAAGATCCCAAAAGAACAAGAGAAAAATGGGCTCCAACACATAGCCCAGATATGACCCCAATAGTGAGATTGATCTTCCTATTTAGAGAACCCTAATACTAGATTTCAACAATCCATAGACATTTCCAAATCAGGAGAAACCACATATTGACATCAAACAGTTACCTCCTATCCCTCCACTAGAGGATTATTTCTCATTTGAGAATGTTAGGGCTAAGTGTAATGAAAGATAACAAGTTAACAATGCCTTAACAAAACCCAAATGTAATGGCTGTCGTGGGATCCCTATTGGCAACTGACCCAGATACATACTTCAAAATTCTTGCACAACATAGTGTTAAAATACCTAGTGGATTTGATACTTCCACCCTAGTAGAGGCCACACCCATACCATCAACTTGGATTTCTTTGATGACACCTCTTCCTCTTATCTCTACCTTTCCCTCTAGCAGAACCATTCAATGCACATCCTAGGTGACCACATCCTCCACTAATCTAGGAATCTAATACAACAATCCTCTTTTCTAGATTTACACCCACATCTAGTGCAACTATCACCACCACAATAACAACTTCCATAATTTCCTTCACCCATCCAACAAGTACGTCCAATATGGCTCCACCAGGTCACAATCCCAATAGTCATCTGATAGGAGTCCCCCAAATCAACCAAGGGGCACCACAACAATAATCTACCAACAATATCCCAACAAGTGTTCCTTCCAATTCAAGAATCCCCAAAATCAATCAAGGGGCACCTCATAAACAACCTCCATTCAATCCCAACTATTCAAGGATTTTGGCTACCTTCTTGAAACACCATGGAGTAACTTGGCCCAATACTTCCAACCCTACAACACCACCATAGTAGAAACCTTCGTAGACAACCCCACCTCAGCAACAACCTCCCTACCTTTCACCACCTTAGCAGTAGCCTCCCTATATTCTACCACCTCAACAACAACCTCCATACTTTCCACCACCCCAATAGTAGCCTCCGTACATCCCATCACCTCAATACAATCCACAACCTCAACATTTTCAACAACCTCCACATGCTCTGTAACCTCATTATACTCCATAGTCTTAGTACATTCAACTACATGTACCTATGACATACACAAACAAAGGATTTGGGCCCTCTTACAACCAAGCACCATCTTATAATGGTGGGATAACATTTGTGATCTTGATGTGGTGTCATCCGCACCAACACCCACTAAAGCCTTTGATAAAAAAACTCCAAATCCTCTAGCAACATGTCATTAACTTGCAAATAGATTCTCCTAAGAGGTCTTACACTATAGATGACCTTTGTCCTTATCCATTCAATAGGACATCACACATGCTACCTTTTACACCCAATTTTGAAAATACAAGAAAAAAGGTGATCCTAGAGATCACATACCATAATTATTCATGACTTGTATAGAATTTACATAATATGACACCTACCTGATGAGAATTTTTTCATGTAGTCTTGGTGGGTCAGCCACGGAGTGCTTTTCCAGACTACCTCCTGGGATACAATCTTGGAATGAACTAGCTGAAAAGTTCATATCACATTATTCACACAATATTGTCATGGAAATAACATTGATGGATCTCTGGACTACCAAATAGAAGAATGAGGAGAAATTTACCTTGTTTTTACAATGTTGAAGAAATGTTTCCTCCAAGGCATCTTTCCATGTACCCATAAAAGAGAAGATTCATATGTTCATCAAAAACTATCAACTAGACATGATGTGTGAATTAAACTTCCAGCGAATTGAAACCTTTGAAGAACCAGTCGAGAAAGGGCTAAAAGAAAAAATATACCTCACTTTAAAAGGATCCATCAAGAAAGAGACCAGTAATCAAACACCTTATGATAAATCTGAATAATGGTCCAAAAACAAAAATATGACAAATGATGGTGTTGTTGATGTTAAAGAAGCCCAACTAGTCATGCACCTGCAGGCACCCCCAAAACCTATTCAACAATCCAAACCAGTGCAAACTGTATAGAGAGTAAAAAATATGAACATGACAAACCAGGAAATCATTCAAACATACCCACAAAGTACTACAAGAAATAAAATCACTCCACCTCTT